>CATQJL010000223.1:48575801-48785801 GCA_958299035.1 Cylicocyclus nassatus | reverse complement strand
ACTTGCTCCTTAACATGCTGAAAAATTATGCAACTCGAAAACAATACACAAAGAAATCTTCCGCATGCTTTGCATCGCAAAATACTCTCATGTGGCCTTGTGGCCTAATGGATAAGGCGTCGGACTTCGGATCCGAAGATTGCAGGTTCGAGTCCTGCCAGGGTCGAAACTTTTGGTGGTACGAAGGCATAAGTCCGAATGTCATACTTACTACTTTACAAATTTAGCAATTATGGCGACTCATCGGGTACCATATTTGAGTGCTAAACACATTCAGCAAAAGAGAAGGGGGCACCCGGATTTGAACCGGGGACCTCTTGATCTGCAGTCAAATGCTCTACCACTGAGCTATACCCCCACGTCCTTAGAAACTCTGGTGATTTATAGTGCGCCACACAAACTGAATCTAGCTTTGAATTTCGGATTCCAAATGAGCTCACTTGCTCCTTAACATGCTGAAAAATTATGCAACTCGAAAACAATACACAAAGAAATCTTCCGCATGCTTTGCATCGTAAAATACTCTCATGTGGCCTTGTGGCCTAATGGATAAGGCGTCGGACTTCGGATCCGAAGATTGCAGGTTCGAGTCCTGCCAGGGTCGAAACTTTTGGTGGTACGAAGGCATAAGTCCGAATGTCATACTTACTACTTTACAAATTTAGCAATTATGGCGACTCATCGGGTACCATATTTGAGTGCTAAACACATTCAGCAAAAGAGAAGGGGGCACCCGGATTTGAACCGGGGACCTCTTGATCTGCAGTCAAATGCTCTACCACTGAGCTATACCCCCACGTCCTTAGAAACTCTGGTGATTTATAGTGTGCCACACAAACTGAATCTAGCTTTGAATTTCGGATTCCAAATGAGCTCACTTGCTCCTTAACATGCTGAAAAATTATGCAACTCGAAAACAATACACAAAGAAATCTTCCGCATGCTTTGCATCGCAAAATACTCTCATGTGGCCTTGTGGCCTAATGGATAAGGCGTCGGACTTCGGATCCGAAGATTGCAGGTTCGAGTCCTGCCAGGGTCGAAACTTTTGGTGGTACGAAGGCATAAGTCCGAATGTCATACTTACTACTTTACAAATTTAGCAATTATGGCGACTCATCGGGTACCATATTTGAGTGCTAAACACATTCAGCAAAAGAGAAGGGGGCACCCGGATTTGAACCGGGGACCTCTTGATCTGCAGTCAAATGCTCTACCACTGAGCTATACCCCCACGTCCTTAGAAACTCTGGTGATTTATAGTGCGCCACACAAACTGAATCTAGCTTTGAATTTCGGATTCCAAATGAGCTCACTTGCTCCTTAACATGCTGAAAAATTATGCAACTCGAAAACAATACACAAAGAAATCTTCCGCATGCTTTGCATCGCAAAATACTCTCATGTGGCCTTGTGGCCTAATGGATAAGGCGTCGGACTTCGGATCCGAAGATTGCAGGTTCGAGTCCTGCCAGGGTCGAAACTTTTGGTGGTACGAAGGCATAAGTCCGAATGTCATACTTACTACTTTACAAATTTAGCAATTATGGCGACTCATCGGGTACCATATTTGAGTGCTAAACACATTCAGCAAAAGAGAAGGGGGCACCCGGATTTGAACCGGGGACCTCTTGATCTGCAGTCAAATGCTCTACCACTGAGCTATACCCCCACGTTCTTAGAAACTCTGGTGATTTATAGTGCGCCACACAAACTGAATCTAGCTTTGAATTTCGGATTCCAAATGAGCTCACTTGCTCCTTAACATGCTGAAAAATTATGCAACTCGAAAACAATACACAAAGAAATCTTCCGCATGCTTTGCATCGCAAAATACTCTCATGTGGCCTTGTGGCCTAATGGATAAGGCGTCGGACTTCGGATCCGAAGATTGCAGGTCCGAGTCCTGCCAGGGTCGAAACTTTTGGTGGTACGAAGGCATAAGTCCGAATGTCATACTTACTACTTTACAAATTTAGCAATTATGGCGACTCATCGGGTACCATATTTGAGTGCTAAACACATTCAGCAAAAGAGAAGGGGGCACCCGGATTTGAACCGGGGACCTCTTGATCTGCAGTCAAATGCTCTACCACTGAGCTATACCCCCACGTCCTTAGAAACTCTGGTGATTTATAGTGCGCCACACAAACTGAATCTAGCTTTGAATTTCGGATTCCAAATGAGCTCACTTGCTCCTTAACATGCTGAAAAATTATGCAACTCGAAAACAATACACAAAGAAATCTTCCGCATGCTTTGCATCGCAAAATACTCTCATGTGGCCTTGTGGCCTAATGGATAAGGCGTCGGACTTCGGATCCGAAGATTGCAGGTTCGAGTCCTGCCAGGGTCGAAACTTTTGGTGGTACGAAGGCATAAGTCCGAATGTCATACTTACTACTTTACAAATTTAGCAATTATGGCGACTCATCGGGTACCATATTTGAGTGCTAAACACATTCAGCAAAAGAGAAGGGGGCACCCGGATTTGAACCGGGGACCTCTTGATCTGCAGTCAAATGCTCTACCACTGAGCTATACCCCCACGTCCTTAGAAACTCTGGTGATTTATAGTGCGCCACACAAACTGAATCTAGCTTTGAATTTCGGATTCCAAATGAGCTCACTTGCTCCTTAACATGCTGAAAAATTATGCAACTCGAAAACAATACACAAAGAAATCTTCCGCATGCTTTGCATCGCAAAATACTCTCATGTGGCCTTGTGGCCTAATGGATAAGGCGTCGGACTTCGGATCCGAAGATTGCAGGTTCGAGTCCTGCCAGGGTCGAAACTTTTGGTGGTACGAAGGCATAAGTCCGAATGTCATACTTACTACTTTACAAATTTAGCAATTATGGCGACTCATCGGGTACCATATTTGAGTGCTAAACACATTCAGCAAAAGAGAAGGGGGCACCCGGATTTGAACCGGGGACCTCTTGATCTGCAGTCAAATGCTCTACCACTGAGCTATACCCCCACGTCCTTAGAAACTCTGGTGATTTATAGTGCGCCACACAAACTGAATCTAGCTTTGAATTTCGGATTCCAAATGAGCTCACTTGCTCCTTAACATGCTGAAAAATTATGCAACTCGAAAACAATACACAAAGAAATCTTCCGCATGCTTTGCATCGCAAAATACTTTCATGTGGCCTTGTGGCCTAATGGATAAGGCGTCGGACTTCGGATCCGAAGATTGCAGGTTCGAGTCCTGCCAGGGTCGAAACTTTTGGTGGTACGAAGGCATAAGTCCGAATGTCATACTTACTACTTTACAAATTTAGCAATTATGGCGACTCATCTGGTACCATATTTGAGTGCTAAACACATTCAGCAAAAGAGAAGGGGGCACCCGGATTTGAACCGGGGACCTCTTGATCTGCAGTCAAATGCTCTACCACTGAGCTATACCCCCACGTCCTTAGAAACTCTGGTGATTTATAGTGCGCCACACAAACTGAATCTAGCTTTGAATTTCGGATTCCAAATGAGCTCACTTGCTCCTTAACATGCTGAAAAATTATGCAACTCGAAAACAATACACAAAGAAATCTTCCGCATGCTTTGCATCGTAAAATACTCTCATGTGGCCTTGTGGCCTAATGGATAAGGCGTCGGACTTCGGATCCGAAGATTGCAGGTTCGAGTCCTGCCAGGGTCGAAACTTTTGGTGGTACGAAGGCATAAGTCCGAATGTCATACTTACTACTTTACAAATTTAGCAATTATGGCGACTCATCGGGTACCATATTTGAGTGCTAAACACATTCAGCAAAAGAGAAGGGGGCACCCGGATTTGAACCGGGGACCTCTTGATCTGCAGTCAAATGCTCTACCACTGAGCTATACCCCCACGTCCTTAGAAACTCTGGTGATTTATAGTGTGCCACACAAACTGAATCTAGCTTTGAATTTCGGATTCCAAATGAGCTCACTTGCTCCTTAACATGCTGAAAAATTATGCAACTCGAAAACAATACATAAAGAAATCTTCCGCATGCTTTGCATCGCAAAATACTCTCATGTGGCCTTGTGGCCTAATGGATAAGGCGTCGGACTTCGGATCCGAAGATTGCAGGTTCGAGTCCTGCCAGGGTCGAAACTTTTGGTGGTACGAAGGCATAAGTCCGAATGTCATACTTACTACTTTACAAATTTAGCAATTATGGCGACTCATCGGGTACCATATTTGAGTGCTAAACACATTCAGCAAAAGAGAAGGGGGCACCCGGATTTGAACCGGGGACCTCTTGATCTGCAGTCAAATGCTCTACCACTGAGCTATACCCCCACGTCCTTAGAAACTCTGGTGATTTATAGTGCGCCACACAAACTGAATCTAGCTTTGAATTTCGGATTCCAAATGAGCTCACTTGCTCCTTAACATGCTGAAAAATTATGCAACTCGAAAACAATACACAAAGAAATCTTCCGCATGCTTTGCATCGCAAAATACTCTCATGTGGCCTTGTGGCCTAATGGATAAGGCGTCGGACTTCGGATCCGAAGATTGCAGGTTCGAGTCCTGCCAGGGTCGAAACTTTTGGTGGTACGAAGGCATAAGTCCGAATGTCATACTTACTACTTTACAAATTTAGCAATTATGGCGACTCATCGGGTACCATATTTGAGTGCTAAACACATTCAGCAAAAGAGAAGGGGGCACCCGGATTTGAACCGGGGACCTCTTGATCTGCAGTCAAATGCTCTACCACTGAGCTATACCCCCACGTCCTTAGAAACTCTGGTGATTTATAGTGCGCCACACAAACTGAATCTAGCTTTGAATTTCGGATTCCAAATGAGCTCACTTGCTCCTTAACATGCTGAAAAATTATGCAACTCGAAAACAATACACAAAGAAATCTTTCGCATGCTTTGCATCGCAAAATACTCTCATGTGGCCTTGTGGCCTAATGGATAAGGCGTCGGACTTCGGATCCGAAGATTGCAGGTTCGAGTCCTGCCAGGGTCGAAACTTTTGGTGGTACGAAGGCATAAGTCCGAATGTCATACTTACTACTTTACAAATTTAGCAATTATGGCGACTCATCGGGTACCATATTTGAGTGCTAAACACATTCAGCAAAAGAGAAGGGGGCACCCGGATTTGAACCGGGGACCTCTTGATCTGCAGTCAAATGCTCTACCACTGAGCTATACCCCCACGTCCTTAGAAACTCTGGTGATTTATAGTGCGCCACACAAACTGAATCTAGCTTTGAATTTCGGATTCCAAATGAGCTCACTTGCTCCTTAACATGCTGAAAAATTATGCAACTCGAAAACAATACACAAAGAAATCTTCCGCATGCTTTGCATCGTAAAATACTCTCATGTGGCCTTGTGGCCTAATGGATAAGGCGTCGGACTTCGGATCCGAAGATTGCAGGTTCGAGTCCTGCCAGGGTCGAAACTTTTGGTGGTACGAAGGCATAAGTCCGAATGTCATACTTACTACTTTACAAATTTAGCAATTATGGCGACTCATCGGGTACCATATTTGAGTGCTAAACACATTCAGCAAAAGAGAAGGGGGCACCCGGATTTGAACCGGGGACCTCTTGATCTGCAGTCAAATGCTCTACCACTGAGCTATACCCCCACGTCCTTAGAAACTCTGGTGATTTATAGTGTGCCACACAAACTGAATCTAGCTTTGAATTTCGGATTCCAAATGAGCTCACTTGCTCCTTAACATGCTGAAAAATTATGCAACTCGAAAACAATACACAAAGAAATCTTCCGCATGCTTTGCATCGCAAAATACTCTCATGTGGCCTTGTGGCCTAATGGATAAGGCGTCGGACTTCGGATCCGAAGATTGCAGGTTCGAGTCCTGCAGGGTCGAAACTTTTGGTGGTACGAAGGCATAAGTCCGAATGTCATACTTACTACTTTACAAATTTAGCAATTATGGCGACTCATCGGGTACCATATTTGAGTGCTAAACACATTCAGCAAAAGAGAAGGGGGCACCCGGATTTGAACCGGGGACCTCTTGATCTGCAGTCAAATGCTCTACCACTGAGCTATACCCCCACGTCCTTAGAAACTCTGGTGATTTATAGTGCGCCACACAAACTGAATCTAGCTTTGAATTTCGGATTCCAAATGAGCTCACTTGCTCCTTAACATGCTGAAAAATTATGCAACTCGAAAACAATACACAAAGAAATCTTCCGCATGCTTTGCATCGCAAAATACTCTCATGTGGCCTTGTGGCCTAATGGATAAGGCGTCGGACTTCGGATCCGAAGATTGCAGGTTCGAGTCCTGCCAGGGTCGAAACTTTTGGTGGTACGAAGGCATAAGTCCGAATGTCATACTTACTACTTTACAAATTTAGCAATTATGGCGACTCATCGGGTACCATATTTGAGTGCTAAACACATTCAGCAAAAGAGAAGGGGGCACCCGGATTTGAACCGGGGACCTCTTGATCTGCAGTCAAATTCTCTACCACTGAGCTATACCCCCACGTCCTTAGAAACTCTGGTGATTTATAGTGCGCCACACAAACTGAATCTAGCTTTGAATTTCGGATTCCAAATGAGCTCACTTGCTCCTTAACATGCTGAAAAATTATGCAACTCGAAAACAATACACAAAGAAATCTTCCGCATGCTTTGCATCGTAAAATACTCTCATGTGGCCTTGTGGCCTAATGGATAAGGCGTCGGACTTCGGATCCGAAGATTGCAGGTTCGAGTCCTGCCAGGGTCGAAACTTTTGGTGGTACGAAGGCATAAGTCCGAATGTCATACTTACTACTTTACAAATTTAGCAATTATGGCGACTCATCGGGTACCATATTTGAGTGCTAAACACATTCAGCAAAAGAGAAGGGGGCACCCGGATTTGAACCGGGGACCTCTTGATCTGCAGTCAAATGCTCTACCACTGAGCTATACCCCCACGTCCTTAGAAACTCTGGTGATTTATAGTGTGCCACACAAACTGAATCTAGCTTTGAATTTCGGATTCCAAATGAGCTCACTTGCTCCTTAACATGCTGAAAAATTATGCAACTCGAAAACAATACACAAAGAAATCTTCCGCATGCTTTGCATCGCAAAATACTCTCATGTGGCCTTGTGGCCTAATGGATAAGGCGTCGGACTTCGGATCCGAAGATTGCAGGTTCGAGTCCTGCAGGGTCGAAACTTTTGGTGGTACGAAGGCATAAGTCCGAATGTCATACTTACTACTTTACAAATTTAGCAATTATGGCGACTCATCGGGTACCATATTTGAGTGCTAAACACATTCAGCAAAAGAGAAGGGGGCACCCGGATTTGAACCGGGGACCTCTTGATCTGCAGTCAAATGCTCTACCACTGAGCTATACCCCCACGTCCTTAGAAACTCTGGTGATTTATAGTGCGCCACACAAACTGAATCTAGCTTTGAATTTCGGATTCCAAATGAGCTCACTTGCTCCTTAACATGCTGAAAAATTATGCAACTCGAAAACAATACACAAAGAAATCTTCCGCATGCTTTGCATCGCAAAATACTCTCATGTGGCCTTGTGGCCTAATGGATAAGGCGTCGGACTTCGGATCCGAAGATTGCAGGTTCGAGTCCTGCCAGGGTCGAAACTTTTGGTGGTACGAAGGCATAAGTCCGAATGTCATACTTACTACTTTACAAATTTAGCAATTATGGCGACTCATCGGGTACCATATTTGAGTGCTAAACACATTCAGCAAAAGAGAAGGGGGCACCCGGATTTGAACCGGGGACCTCTTGATCTGCAGTCAAATTCTCTACCACTGAGCTATACCCCCACGTCCTTAGAAACTCTGGTGATTTATAGTGTGCCACACAAACTGAATCTAGCTTTGAATTTCGGATTCCAAATGAGCTCACTTGCTCCTTAACATGCTGAAAAATTATGCAACTCGAAAACAATACACAAAGAAATCTTCCGCATGCTTTGCATCGCAAAATACTCTCATGTGGCCTTGTGGCCTAATGGATAAGGCGTCGGACTTCGGATCCGAAGATTGCAGGTTCGAGTCCTGCCAGGGTCGAAACTTTTGGTGGTACGAAGGCATAAGTCCGAATGTCATACTTACTACTTTACAAATTTAGCAATTATGGCGACTCATCGGGTACCATATTTGAGTGCTAAACACATTCAGCAAAAGAGAAGGGGGCACCCGGATTTGAACCGGGGACCTCTTGATCTGCAGTCAAATGCTCTACCACTGAGCTATACCCCCACGTCCTTAGAAACTCTGGTGATTTATAGTGCGCCACACAAACTGAATCTAGCTTTGAATTTCGGATTCCAAATGAGCTCACTTGCTCCTTAACATGCTGAAAAATTATGCAACTCGAAAACAATACACAAAGAAATCTTCCGCATGCTTTGCATCGCAAAATACTCTCATGTGGCCTTGTGGCCTAATGGATAAGGCGTCGGACTTCGGATCCGAAGATTGCAGGTTCGAGTCCTGCCAGGGTCGAAACTTTTGGTGGTACGAAGGCATAAGTCCGAATGTCATACTTACTACTTTACAAATTTAGCAATTATGGCGACTCATCGGGTACCATATTTGAGTGCTAAACACATTCAGCAAAAGAGAAGGGGGCACCCGGATTTGAACCGGGGACCTCTTGATCTGCAGTCAAATGCTCTACCACTGAGCTATACCCCCACGTCCTTAGAAACTCTGGTGATTTATAGTGCGCCACACAAACTGAATCTAGCTTTGAATTTCGGATTCCAAATGAGCTCACTTGCTCCTTAACATGCTGAAAAATTATGCAACTCGAAAACAATACACAAAGAAATCTTCCGCATGCTTTGCATCGCAAAATACTCTCATGTGGCCTTGTGGCCTAATGGATAAGGCGTCGGACTTCGGATCCGAAGATTGCAGGTTCGAGTCCTGCCAGGGTCGAAACTTTTGGTGGTACGAAGGCATAAGTCCGAATGTCATACTTACTACTTTACAAATTTAGCAATTATGGCGACTCATCGGGTACCATATTTGAGTGCTAAACACATTCAGCAAAAGAGAAGGGGGCACCCGGATTTGAACCGGGGACCTCTTGATCTGCAGTCAAATGCTCTACCACTGAGCTATACCCCCACGTCCTTAGAAACTCTGGTGATTTATAGTGCGCCACACAAACTGAATCTAGCTTTGAATTTCGGATTCCAAATGAGCTCACTTGCTCCTTAACATGCTGAAAAATTATGCAACTCGAAAACAATACACAAAGAAATCTTTCGCATGCTTTGCATCGCAAAATACTCTCATGTGGCCTTGTGGCCTAATGGATAAGGCGTCGGACTTCGGATCCGAAGATTGCAGGTTCGAGTCCTGCCAGGGTCGAAACTTTTGGTGGTACGAAGGCATAAGTCCGAATGTCATACTTACTACTTTACAAATTTAGCAATTATGGCGACTCATCGGGTACCATATTTGAGTGCTAAACACATTCAGCAAAAGAGAAGGGGGCACCCGGATTTGAACCGGGGACCTCTTGATCTGCAGTCAAATGCTCTACCACTGAGCTATACCCCCACGTCCTTAGAAACTCTGGTGATTTATAGTGCGCCACACAAACTGAATCTAGCTTTGAATTTCGGATTCCAAATGAGCTCACTTGCTCCTTAACATGCTGAAAAATTATGCAACTCGAAAACAATACACAAAGAAATCTTCCGCATGCTTTGCATCGTAAAATACTCTCATGTGGCCTTGTGGCCTAATGGATAAGGCGTCGGACTTCGGATCCGAAGATTGCAGGTTCGAGTCCTGCCAGGGTCGAAACTTTTGGTGGTACGAAGGCATAAGTCCGAATGTCATACTTACTACTTTACAAATTTAGCAATTATGGCGACTCATCGGGTACCATATTTGAGTGCTAAACACATTCAGCAAAAGAGAAGGGGGCACCCGGATTTGAACCGGGGACCTCTTGATCTGCAGTCAAATGCTCTACCACTGAGCTATACCCCCACGTCCTTAGAAACTCTGGTGATTTATAGTGTGCCACACAAACTGAATCTAGCTTTGAATTTCGGATTCCAAATGAGCTCACTTGCTCCTTAACATGCTGAAAAATTATGCAACTCGAAAACAATACACAAAGAAATCTTCCGCATGCTTTGCATCGCAAAATACTCTCATGTGGCCTTGTGGCCTAATGGATAAGGCGTCGGACTTCGGATCCGAAGATTGCAGGTTCGAGTCCTGCAGGGTCGAAACTTTTGGTGGTACGAAGGCATAAGTCCGAATGTCATACTTACTACTTTACAAATTTAGCAATTATGGCGACTCATCGGGTACCATATTTGAGTGCTAAACACATTCAGCAAAAGAGAAGGGGGCACCCGGATTTGAACCGGGGACCTCTTGATCTGCAGTCAAATGCTCTACCACTGAGCTATACCCCCACGTCCTTAGAAACTCTGGTGATTTATAGTGCGCCACACAAACTGAATCTAGCTTTGAATTTCGGATTCCAAATGAGCTCACTTGCTCCTTAACATGCTGAAAAATTATGCAACTCGAAAACAATACACAAAGAAATCTTCCGCATGCTTTGCATCGCAAAATACTCTCATGTGGCCTTGTGGCCTAATGGATAAGGCGTCGGACTTCGGATCCGAAGATTGCAGGTTCGAGTCCTGCCAGGGTCGAAACTTTTGGTGGTACGAAGGCATAAGTCCGAATGTCATACTTACTACTTTACAAATTTAGCAATTATGGCGACTCATCGGGTACCATATTTGAGTGCTAAACACATTCAGCAAAAGAGAAGGGGGCACCCGGATTTGAACCGGGGACCTCTTGATCTGCAGTCAAATTCTCTACCACTGAGCTATACCCCCACGTCCTTAGAAACTCTGGTGATTTATAGTGCGCCACACAAACTGAATCTAGCTTTGAATTTCGGATTCCAAATGAGCTCACTTGCTCCTTAACATGCTGAAAAATTATGCAACTCGAAAACAATACACAAAGAAATCTTCCGCATGCTTTGCATCGTAAAATACTCTCATGTGGCCTTGTGGCCTAATGGATAAGGCGTCGGACTTCGGATCCGAAGATTGCAGGTTCGAGTCCTGCCAGGGTCGAAACTTTTGGTGGTACGAAGGCATAAGTCCGAATGTCATACTTACTACTTTACAAATTTAGCAATTATGGCGACTCATCGGGTACCATATTTGAGTGCTAAACACATTCAGCAAAAGAGAAGGGGGCACCCGGATTTGAACCGGGGACCTCTTGATCTGCAGTCAAATGCTCTACCACTGAGCTATACCCCCACGTCCTTAGAAACTCTGGTGATTTATAGTGTGCCACACAAACTGAATCTAGCTTTGAATTTCGGATTCCAAATGAGCTCACTTGCTCCTTAACATGCTGAAAAATTATGCAACTCGAAAACAATACACAAAGAAATCTTCCGCATGCTTTGCATCGCAAAATACTCTCATGTGGCCTTGTGGCCTAATGGATAAGGCGTCGGACTTCGGATCCGAAGATTGCAGGTTCGAGTCCTGCAGGGTCGAAACTTTTGGTGGTACGAAGGCATAAGTCCGAATGTCATACTTACTACTTTACAAATTTAGCAATTATGGCGACTCATCGGGTACCATATTTGAGTGCTAAACACATTCAGCAAAAGAGAAGGGGGCACCCGGATTTGAACCGGGGACCTCTTGATCTGCAGTCAAATGCTCTACCACTGAGCTATACCCCCACGTCCTTAGAAACTCTGGTGATTTATAGTGCGCCACACAAACTGAATCTAGCTTTGAATTTCGGATTCCAAATGAGCTCACTTGCTCCTTAACATGCTGAAAAATTATGCAACTCGAAAACAATACACAAAGAAATCTTCCGCATGCTTTGCATCGCAAAATACTCTCATGTGGCCTTGTGGCCTAATGGATAAGGCGTCGGACTTCGGATCCGAAGATTGCAGGTTCGAGTCCTGCCAGGGTCGAAACTTTTGGTGGTACGAAGGCATAAGTCCGAATGTCATACT
The DNA here is from genome assembly GCA_958299035.1 of Cylicocyclus nassatus. Lineage (NCBI taxonomy): Eukaryota > Metazoa > Nematoda > Chromadorea > Rhabditida > Strongylidae > Cylicocyclus > Cylicocyclus nassatus. The sequence goes on along the minus strand of CATQJL010000223.1, from coordinate 48,773,771 downwards.
TACTACTTTACAAATTTAGCAATTATGGCGACTCATCGGGTACCATATTTGAGTGCTAAACACATTCAGCAAAAGAGAAGGGGGCACCCGGATTTGAACCGGGGACCTCTTGATCTGCAGTCAAATTCTCTACCACTGAGCTATACCCCCACGTCCTTAGAAACTCTGGTGATTTATAGTGTGCCACACAAACTGAATCTAGCTTTGAATTTCGGATTCCAAATGAGCTCACTTGCTCCTTAACATGCTGAAAAATTATGCAACTCGAAAACAATACACAAAGAAATCTTCCGCATGCTTTGCATCGCAAAATACTCTCATGTGGCCTTGTGGCCTAATGGATAAGGCGTCGGACTTCGGATCCGAAGATTGCAGGTTCGAGTCCTGCCAGGGTCGAAACTTTTGGTGGTACGAAGGCATAAGTCCGAATGTCATACTTACTACTTTACAAATTTAGCAATTATGGCGACTCATCGGGTACCATATTTGAGTGCTAAACACATTCAGCAAAAGAGAAGGGGGCACCCGGATTTGAACCGGGGACCTCTTGATCTGCAGTCAAATGCTCTACCACTGAGCTATACCCCCACGTCCTTAGAAACTCTGGTGATTTATAGTGCGCCACACAAACTGAATCTAGCTTTGAATTTCGGATTCCAAATGAGCTCACTTGCTCCTTAACATGCTGAAAAATTATGCAACTCGAAAACAATACACAAAGAAATCTTCCGCATGCTTTGCATCGCAAAATACTCTCATGTGGCCTTGTGGCCTAATGGATAAGGCGTCGGACTTCGGATCCGAAGATTGCAGGTTCGAGTCCTGCCAGGGTCGAAACTTTTGGTGGTACGAAGGCATAAGTCCGAATGTCATACTTACTACTTTACAAATTTAGCAATTATGGCGACTCATCGGGTACCATATTTGAGTGCTAAACACATTCAGCAAAAGAGAAGGGGGCACCCGGATTTGAACCGGGGACCTCTTGATCTGCAGTCAAATGCTCTACCACTGAGCTATACCCCCACGTCCTTAGAAACTCTGGTGATTTATAGTGCGCCACACAAACTGAATCTAGCTTTGAATTTCGGATTCCAAATGAGCTCACTTGCTCCTTAACATGCTGAAAAATTATGCAACTCGAAAACAATACACAAAGAAATCTTCCGCATGCTTTGCATCGCAAAATACTCTCATGTGGCCTTGTGGCCTAATGGATAAGGCGTCGGACTTCGGATCCGAAGATTGCAGGTTCGAGTCCTGCCAGGGTCGAAACTTTTGGTGGTACGAAGGCATAAGTCCGAATGTCATACTTACTACTTTACAAATTTAGCAATTATGGCGACTCATCGGGTACCATATTTGAGTGCTAAACACATTCAGCAAAAGAGAAGGGGGCACCCGGATTTGAACCGGGGACCTCTTGATCTGCAGTCAAATGCTCTACCACTGAGCTATACCCCCACGTCCTTAGAAACTCTGGTGATTTATAGTGCGCCACACAAACTGAATCTAGCTTTGAATTTCGGATTCCAAATGAGCTCACTTGCTCCTTAACATGCTGAAAAATTATGCAACTCGAAAACAATACACAAAGAAATCTTCCGCATGCTTTGCATCGCGAAATACTCTCATGTGGCCTTGTGGCCTAATGGATAAGGCGTCGGACTTCGGATCCGAAGATTGCAGGTTCGAGTCCTGCCAGGGTCGAAACTTTTGGTGGTACGAAGGCATAAGTCCGAATGTCATACTTACTACTTTACAAATTTAGCAATTATGGCGACTCATCGGGTACCATATTTGAGTGCTAAACACATTCAGCAAAAGAGAAGGGGGCACCCGGATTTGAACCGGGGACCTCTTGATCTGCAGTCAAATGCTCTACCACTGAGCTATACCCCCACGTCCTTAGAAACTCTGGTGATTTATAGTGCGCCACACAAACTGAATCTAGCTTTGAATTTCGGATTCCAAATGAGCTCACTTGCTCCTTAACATGCTGAAAAATTATGCAACTCGAAAACAATACACAAAGAAATCTTCCGCATGCTTTGCATCGCAAAATACTCTCATGTGGCCTTGTGGCCTAATGGATAAGGCGTCGGACTTCGGATCCGAAGATTGCAGGTTCGAGTCCTGCCAGGGTCGAAACTTTTGGTGGTACGAAGGCATAAGTCCGAATGTCATACTTACTACTTTACAAATTTAGCAATTATGGCGACTCATCGGGTACCATATTTGAGTGCTAAACACATTCAGCAAAAGAGAAGGGGGCACCCGGATTTGAACCGGGGACCTCTTGATCTGCAATCAAATGCTCTACCACTGAGCTATACCCCCACGTCCTTAGAAACTCTGGTGATTTATAGTGCGCCACACAAACTGAATCTAGCTTTGAATTTCGGATTCCAAATGAGCTCACTTGCTCCTTAACATGCTGAAAAATTATGCAACTCGAAAACAATACACAAAGAAATCTTTCGCATGCTTTGCATCGCAAAATACTCTCATGTGGCCTTGTGGCCTAATGGATAAGGCGTCGGACTTCGGATCCGAAGATTGCAGGTTCGAGTCCTGCCAGGGTCGAAACTTTTGGTGGTACGAAGGCATAAGTCCGAATGTCATACTTACTACTTTACAAATTTAGCAATTATGGCGACTCATCGGGTACCATATTTGAGTGCTAAACACATTCAGCAAAAGAGAAGGGGGCACCCGGATTTGAACCGGGGACCTCTTGATCTGCAGTCAAATGCTCTACCACTGAGCTATACCCCCACGTCCTTAGAAACTCTGGTGATTTATAGTGTGCCACACAAACTGAATCTAGCTTTGAATTTCGGATTCCAAATGAGCTCACTTGCTCCTTAACATGCTGAAAAATTATGCAACTCGAAAACAATACACAAAGAAATCTTCCGCATGCTTTGCATCGCAAAATACTCTCATGTGGCCTTGTGGCCTAATGGATAAGGCGTCGGACTTCGGATCCGAAGATTGCAGGTTCGAGTCCTGCAGGGTCGAAACTTTTGGTGGTACGAAGGCATAAGTCCGAATGTCATACTTACTACTTTACAAATTTAGCAATTATGGCGACTCATCGGGTACCATATTTGAGTGCTAAACACATTCAGCAAAAGAGAAGGGGGCACCCGGATTTGAACCGGGGACCTCTTGATCTGCAGTCAAATGCTCTACCACTGAGCTATACCCCCACGTCCTTAGAAACTCTGGTGATTTATAGTGCGCCACACAAACTGAATCTAGCTTTGAATTTCGGATTCCAAATGAGCTCACTTGCTCCTTAACATGCTGAAAAATTATGCAACTCGAAAACAATACACAAAGAAATCTTCCGCATGCTTTGCATCGCAAAATACTCTCATGTGGCCTTGTGGCCTAATGGATAAGGCGTCGGACTTCGGATCCGAAGATTGCAGGTTCGAGTCCTGCCAGGGTCGAAACTTTTGGTGGTACGAAGGCATAAGTCCGAATGTCATACTTACTACTTTACAAATTTAGCAATTATGGCGACTCATCGGGTACCATATTTGAGTGCTAAACACATTCAGCAAAAGAGAAGGGGGCACCCGGATTTGAACCGGGGACCTCTTGATCTGCAGTCAAATTCTCTACCACTGAGCTATACCCCCACGTCCTTAGAAACTCTGGTGATTTATAGTGTGCCACACAAACTGAATCTAGCTTTGAATTTCGGATTCCAAATGAGCTCACTTGCTCCTTAACATGCTGAAAAATTATGCAACTCGAAAACAATACACAAAGAAATCTTCCGCATGCTTTGCATCGCAAAATACTCTCATGTGGCCTTGTGGCCTAATGGATAAGGCGTCGGACTTCGGATCCGAAGATTGCAGGTTCGAGTCCTGCCAGGGTCGAAACTTTTGGTGGTACGAAGGCATAAGTCCGAATGTCATACTTACTACTTTACAAATTTAGCAATTATGGCGACTCATCGGGTACCATATTTGAGTGCTAAACACATTCAGCAAAAGAGAAGGGGGCACCCGGATTTGAACCGGGGACCTCTTGATCTGCAGTCAAATGCTCTACCACTGAGCTATACCCCCACGTCCTTAGAAACTCTGGTGATTTATAGTGCGCCACACAAACTGAATCTAGCTTTGAATTTCGGATTCCAAATGAGCTCACTTGCTCCTTAACATGCTGAAAAATTATGCAACTCGAAAACAATACACAAAGAAATCTTCCGCATGCTTTGCATCGCAAAATACTCTCATGTGGCCTTGTGGCCTAATGGATAAGGCGTCGGACTTCGGATCCGAAGATTGCAGGTTCGAGTCCTGCCAGGGTCGAAACTTTTGGTGGTACGAAGGCATAAGTCCGAATGTCATACTTACTACTTTACAAATTTAGCAATTATGGCGACTCATCGGGTACCATATTTGAGTGCTAAACACATTCAGCAAAAGAGAAGGGGGCACCCGGATTTGAACCGGGGACCTCTTGATCTGCAGTCAAATGCTCTACCACTGAGCTATACCCCCACGTCCTTAGAAACTCTGGTGATTTATAGTGCGCCACACAAACTGAATCTAGCTTTGAATTTCGGATTCCAAATGAGCTCACTTGCTCCTTAACATGCTGAAAAATTATGCAACTCGAAAACAATACACAAAGAAATCTTCCGCATGCTTTGCATCGCAAAATACAAGCAGTGGTATCAACGCAGAGTACTATAAGGCGTCGGACTTCGGATCCGAAGATTGCAGGTTCGAGTCCTGCCAGGGTCGAAACTTTTGGTGGTACGAAGGCATAAGTCCGAATGTCATACTTACTACTTTACAAGTTTAGCAATTATGGCGACTCATAGGGTACCATATTTGAGTGCTAAACAAATTCAGCAAAAGAGAAGGGGGCACCCGGATTTGAACCGGGGACCTCTTGATCTGCAGTCAAATGCTCTACCACTGAGCTATACCCCCACGTCCTTAGAAACTCTGGTGATTTATAGTGCGCCACACAAACTGAATCTAGCTTTGAATTTCGGATTCCAAATGAGCTCACTTGCACCTTAACATGCTGAAAAATTATGCAACTCGAAAACAATACACAAAGAAATCTTCCGCATGCTTTGCTTCGCAAAATACTCTCATGTGGCCTTGTGGCCTAATGGATAAGGCGTCGGACTTCGGATCCGAAGATTGCAGGTTCGAGTCCTGCCAGGGTCGAAACTTTTGGTGGTACGAAGGCATAAGTCCGAATGTCATACTTACTACTTTACAAGTTTAGCAATTATGGCGACTCATAGGGTACCATATTTGAGTGCTAAACAAATTCAGCAAAAGAGAAGGGGGCACCCGGATTTGAACCGGGGACCTCTTGATCTGCAGTCAAATGCTCTACCACTGAGCTATACCCCCACGTCCTTAGAAACTCTGGTGATTTATAGTGCGCCACACAAACTGAATCTAGCTTTGAATTTCGGATTCCAAATGAGCTCACTTGCACCTTAACATGCTGAAAAATTATGCAACTCGAAAACAATACACAAAGAAATCTTCCGCATGCTTTGCTTCGCAAAATACTCTCATGTGGCCTTGTGGCCTAATGGATAAGGCGTCGGACTTCGGATCCGAAGATTGCAGGTTCGAGTCCTGCCAGGGTCGAAACTTTTGGTGGTACGAAGGCATAAGTCCGAATGTCATACTTACTACTTTACAAGTTTAGCAATTATGGCGACTCATAGGGTACCATATTTGAGTGCTAAACAAATTCAGCAAAAGAGAAGGGGGCACCCGGATTTGAACCGGAGACCTCTTGATCTGCAGTCAAATGCTCTACCACTGAGCTATACCCCCACGTCCTTAGAAACTCTGGTGATTTATAGTGCGCCACACAAACTGAATCTAGCTTTGAATTTCGGATTCCAAATGAGCTCACTTGCACCTTAACATGCTGAAAAATTATGCAACTCGAAAACAATACACAAAGAAATCTTCCGCATGCTTTGCTTCGCAAAATACTCTCATGTGGCCTTGTGGCCTAATGGATAAGGCGTCGGACTTCGGATCCGAAGATTGCAGGTTCGAGTCCTGCCAGGGTCGAAACTTTTGGTGGTACGAAGGCATAAGTCCGAATGTCATACTTACTACTTTACAAGTTTAGCAATTATGGCGACTCATAGGGTACCATATTTGAGTGCTAAACAAATTCAGCAAAAGAGAAGGGGGCACCCGGATTTGAACCGGGGACCTCTTGATCTGCAGTCAAATGCTCTACCACTGAGCTATACCCCCACGTCCTTAGAAACTCTGGTGATTTATAGTGCGCCACACAAACTGAATCTAGCTTTGAATTTCGGATTCCAAATGAGCTCACTTGCACCTTAACATGCTGAAAAATTATGCAACTCGAAAACAATACACAAAGAAATCTTCCGCATGCTTTGCTTCGCAAAATACTCTCATGTGGCCTTGTGGCCTAATGGATAAGGCGTCGGACTTCGGATCCGAAGATTGCAGGTTCGAGTCCTGCCAGGGTCGAAACTTTTGGTGGTACGAAGGCATAAGTCCGAATGTCATACTTACTACTTTACAAGTTTAGCAATTATGGCGACTCATAGGGTACCATATTTGAGTGCTAAACAAATTCAGCAAAAGAGAAGGGGGCACCCGGATTTGAACCGGGGACCTCTTGATCTGCAGTCAAATGCTCTACCACTGAGCTATACCCCCACGTCCTTAGAAACTCTGGTGATTTATAGTGCGCCACACAAACTGAATCTAGCTTTGAATTTCGGATTCCGAATGAGCTCACTTGCACCTTAACATGCTGAAAAATTATGCAACTCGAAAACAATACACAAAGAAATCTTCCGCATGCTTTGCTTCGCAAAATACTCTCATGTGGCCTTGTGGCCTAATGGATAAGGCGTCGGACTTCGGATCCGAAGATTGCAGGTTCGAGTCCTGCCAGGGTCGAAACTTTTGGTGGTACGAAGGCATAAGTCCGAATGTCATACTTACTACTTTACAAGTTTAGCAATTATGGCGACTCATAGGGTACCATATTTGAGTGCTAAACAAATTCAGCAAAAGAGAAGGGGGCACCCGGATTTGAACCGGGGACCTCTTGATCTGCAGTCAAATGCTCTACCACTGAGCTATACCCCCACGTCCTTAGAAACTCTGTTGATTTATAGTGCGCCACACAAACTGAATCTAGCTTTGAATTTCGGATTCCAAATGAGCTCACTTGCACCTTAACATGCTGAAAAATTATGCAACTCGAAAACAATACACAAAGAAATCTTCCGCATGCTTTGCTTCGCAAAATACTCTCATGTGGCCTTGTGGCCTAATGGATAAGGCGTCGGACTTCGGATCCGAAGATTGCAGGTCCGAGTCCTGCCAGGGTCGAAACTTTTGGTGGTACGAAGGCATAAGTCCGAATGTCATACTTACTACTTTACAAGTTTAGCAATTATGGCGACTCATAGGGTACCATATTTGAGTGCTAAACAAATTCAGCAAAAGAGAAGGGGGCACCCGGATTTGAACCGGGGACCTCTTGATCTGCAGTCAAATGCTCTACCACTGAGCTATACCCCCACGTCCTTAGAAACTCTGGTGATTTATAGTGCGCCACACAAACTGAATCTAGCTTTGAATTTCGGATTCCAAATGAGCTCACTTGCACCTTAACATGCTGAAAAATTATGCAACTCGAAAACAATACACAAAGAAATCTTCCGCATGCTTTGCTTCGCAAAATACTCTCATGTGGCCTTGTGGCCTAATGGATAAGGCGTCGGACTTCGGATCCGAAGATTGCAGGTTCGAGTCCTGCCAGGGTCGAAACTTTTGGTGGTACGAAGGCATAAGTCCGAATGTCATACTTACTACTTTACAAGTTTAGCAATTATGGCGACTCATAGGGTACCATATTTGAGTGCTAAACAAATTCAGCAAAAGAGAAGGGGGCACCCGGATTTGAACCGGGGACCTCTTGATCTGCAGTCAAATGCTCTACCACTGAGCTATACCCCCACGTCCTTAGAAACTCTGGTGATTTATAGTGCGCCACACAAACTGAATCTAGCTTTGAATTTCGGATTCCAAATGAGCTCACTTGCACCTTAACATGCTGAAAAATTATGCAACTCGAAAACAATACACAAAGAAATCTTCCGCATGCTTTGCTTCGCAAAATACTCTCATGTGGCCTTGTGGCCTAATGGATAAGGCGTCGGACTTCGGATCCGAAGATTGCAGGTTCGAGTCCTGCCAGGGTCGAAACTTTTGGTGGTACGAAGGCATAAGTCCGAATGTCATACTTACTACTTTACAAGTTTAGCAATTATGGCGACTCATAGGGTACCATATTTGAGTGCTAAACAAATTCAGCAAAAGAGAAGGGGGCACCCGGATTTGAACCGGGGACCTCTTGATCTGCAGTCAAATGCTCTACCACTGAGCTATACCCCCACGTCCTTAGAAACTCTGGTGATTTATAGTGCGCCACACAAACTGAATCTAGCTTTGAATTTCGGATTCCAAATGAGCTCACTTGCACCTTAACATGCTGAAAAATTATGCAACTCGAAAACAATACACAAAGAAATCTTCCGCATGCTTTGCTTCGCAAAATACTCTCATGTGGCCTTGTGGCCTAATGGATAAGGCGTCGGACTTCGGATCCGAAGATTGCAGGTTCGAGTCCTGCCAGGGTCGAAACTTTTGGTGGTACGAAGGCATAAGTCCGAATGTCATACTTACTACTTTACAAGTTTAGCAATTATGGCGACTCATAGGGTACCATATTTGAGTGCTAAACAAATTCAGCAAAAGAGAAGGGGGCACCCGGATTTGAACCGGGGACCTCTTGATCTGCAGTCAAATGCTCTACCACTGAGCTATACCCCCACGTCCTTAGAAACTCTGGTGATTTATAGTGCGCCACACAAACTGAATCTAGCTTTGAATTTCGGATTCCAAATGAGCTCACTTGCACCTTAACATGCTGAAAAATTATGCAACTCGAAAACAATACACAAAGAAATCTTCCGCATGCTTTGCTTCGCAAAATACTCTCATGTGGCCTTGTGGCCTAATGGATAAGGCGTCGGACTTCGGATCCGAAGATTGCAGGTTCGAGTCCTGCCAGGGTCGAAACTTTTGGTGGTACGAAGGCATAAGTCCGAATGTCATACTTACTACTTTACAAGTTTAGCAATTATGGCGACTCATAGGGTACCATATTTGAGTGCTAAACAAATTCAGCAAAAGAGAAGGGGGCACCCGGATTTGAACCGGGGACCTCTTGATCTGCAGTCAAATGCTCTACCACTGAGCTATACCCCCACGTCCTTAGAAACTCTGGTGATTTATAGTGCGCCACACAAACTGAATCTAGCTTTGAATTTCGGATTCCAAATGAGCTCACTTGCACCTTAACATGCTGAAAAATTATGCAACTCGAAAACAATACACAAAGAAATCTTCCGCATGCTTTGCTTCGCAAAATACTCTCATGTGGCCTTGTGGCCTAATGGATAAGGCGTCGGACTTCGGATCCGAAGATTGCAGGTTCGAGTCCTGCCAGGGTCGAAACTTTTGGTGGTACGAAGGCATAAGTCCGAATGTCATACTTACTACTTTACAAGTTTAGCAATTATGGCGACTCATAGGGTACCATATTTGAGTGCTAAACAAATTCAGCAAAAGAGAAGGGGGCACCCGGATTTGAACCGGGGACCTCTTGATCTGCAGTCAAATGCTCTACCACTGAGCTATACCCCCACGTCCTTAGAAACTCTGGTGATTTATAGTGCGCCACACAAACTGAATCTAGCTTTGAATTTCGGATTCCAAATGAGCTCACTTGCACCTTAACATGCTGAAAAATTATGCAACTCGAAAACAATACACAAAGAAATCTTCCGCATGCTTTGCTTCGCAAAATACTCTCATGTGGCCTTGTGGCCTAATGGATAAGGCGTCGGACTTCGGATCCGAAGATTGCAGGTTCGAGTCCTGCCAGGGTCGAAACTTTTGGTGGTACGAAGGCATAAGTCCGAATGTCATACTTACTACTTTACAAGTTTAGCAATTATGGCGACTCATAGGGTACCATATTTGAGTGCTAAACAAATTCAGCAAAAGAGAAGGGGGCACCCGGATTTGAACCGGGGACCTCTTGATCTGCAGTCAAATGCTCTACCACTGAGCTATACCCCCACGTCCTTAGAAACTCTGGTGATTTATAGTGCGCCACACAAACTGAATCTAGCTTTGAATTTCGGATTTCAAATGAGCTCACTTGCACCTTAACATGCTGAAAAATTATGCAACTCGAAAACAATACACAAAGAAATCTTCCGCATGCTTTGCTTCGCAAAATACTCTCATGTGGCCTTGTGGCCTAATGGATAAGGCGTCGGACTTCGGATCCGAAGATTGCAGGTCCGAGTCCTGCCAGGGTCGAAACTTTTGGTGGTACGAAGGCATAAGTCCGAATGTCATACTTACTACTTTACAAGTTTAGCAATTATGGCGACTCATAGGGTACCATATTTGAGTGCTAAACAAATTCAGCAAAAGAGAAGGGGGCACCCGGATTTGAACCGGGGACCTCTTGATCTGCAGTCAAATGCTCTACCACTGAGCTATACCCCCACGCCTTAGAAACTCTGGTGATTTATAGTGCGCCACACAAACTGAATCTAGCTTTGAATTTCGGATTCCAAATGAGCTCACTTGCACCTTAACATGCTGAAAAATTATGCAACTCGAAAACAATACACAAAGAAATCTTCCGCATGCTTTGCTTCGCAAAATACTCTCATGTGGCCTTGTGGCCTAATGGATAAGGCGTCGGACTTCGGATCCGAAGATTGCAGGTTCGAGTCCTGCCAGGGTCGAAACTTTTGGTGGTACGAAGGCATAAGTCCGAATGTCATACTTACTACTTTACAAGTTTAGCAATTATGGCGACTCATAGGGTACCATATTTGAGTGCTAAACAAATTCAGCAAAAGAGAAGGGGGCACCCGGATTTGAACCGGGGACCTCTTGATCTGCAGTCAAATGCTCTACCACTGAGCTATACCCCCACGTCCTTAGAAACTCTGGTGATTTATAGTGCGCCACACAAACTGAATCTAGCTTTGAATTTCGGATTCCAAATGAGCTCACTTGCACCTTAACATGCTGAAAAATTATGCAACTCGAAAACAATACACAAAGAAATCTTCCGCATGCTTTGCTTCGCAAAATACTCTCATGTGGCCTTGTGGCCTAATGGATAAGGCGTCGGACTTCGGATCCGAAGATTGCAGGTTCGAGTCCTGCCAGGGTCGAAACTTTTGGTGGTACGAAGGCATAAGTCCGAATGTCATACTTACTACTTTACAAGTTTAGCAATTATGGCGACTCATAGGGTACCATATTTGAGTGCTAAACAAATTCAGCAAAAGAGAAGGGGGCACCCGGATTTGAACCGGGGACCTCTTGATCTGCAGTCAAATGCTCTACCACTGAGCTATACCCCCACGTCCTTAGAAACTCTGGTGATTTATAGTGCGCCACACAAACTGAATCTAGCTTTGAATTTCGGATTCCAAATGAGCTCACTTGCACCTTAACATGCTGAAAAATTATGCAACTCGAAAACAATACACAAAGAAATCTTCCGCATGCTTTGCTTCGCAAAATACTCTCATGTGGCCTTGTGGCCTAATGGATAAGGCGTCGGACTTCGGATCCGAAGATTGCAGGTTCGAGTCCTGCCAGGGTCGAAACTTTTGGTGGTACGAAGGCATAAGTCCGAATGTCATACTTACTACTTTACAAGTTTAGCAATTATGGCGACTCATAGGGTACCATATTTGAGTGCTAAACAAATTCAGCAAAAGAGAAGGGGGCACCCGGATTTGAACCGGGGACCTCTTGATCTGCAGTCAAATGCTCTACCACTGAGCTATACCCCCACGTCCTTAGAAACTCTGGTGATTTATAGTGCGCCACACAAACTGAATCTAGCTTTGAATTTCGGATTCCAAATGAGCTCACTTGCACCTTAACATGCTGAAAAATTATGCAACTCGAAAACAATACACAAAGAAATCTTCCGCATGCTTTGCTTCGCAAAATACTCTCATGTGGCCTTGTGGCCTAATGGATAAGGCGTCGGACTTCGGATCCGAAGATTGCAGGTTCGAGTCCTGCCAGGGTCGAAACTTTTGGTGGTACGAAGGCATAAGTCCGAATGTCATACTTACTACTTTACAAGTTTAGCAATTATGGCGACTCATAGGGTACCATATTTGAGTGCTAAACAAATTCAGCAAAAGAGAAGGGGGCACCCGGATTTGAACCGGGGACCTCTTGATCTGCAGTCAAATGCTCTACCACTGAGCTATACCCCCACGTCCTTAGAAACTCTGGTGATTTATAGTGCGCCACACAAACTGAATCTAGCTTTGAATTTCGGATTCCAAATGAGCTCACTTGCACCTTAACATGCTGAAAAATTATGCAACTCGAAAACAATACACAAAGAAATCTTCCGCATGCTTTGCTTCGCAAAATACTCTCATGTGGCCTTGTGGCCTAATGGATAAGGCGTCGGACTTCGGATCCGAAGATTGCAGGTTCGAGTCCTGCCAGGGTCGAAACTTTTGGTGGTACGAAGGCATAAGTCCGAATGTCATACTTACTACTTTACAAGTTTAGCAATTATGGCGACTCATAGGGTACCAATTTGGAGTGCTAAACAAATTCAGCAAAAGAGAAGGGGGCACCCGGATTTGAACCGGGGACCTCTTGATCTGCAGTCAAATGCTCTACCACTGAGCTATACCCCCACGTCCTTAGAAACTCTGGTGATTTATAGTGCGCCACACAAACTGAATCTAGCTTTGAATTTCGGATTCCAAATGAGCTCACTTGCACCTTAACATGCTGAAAAATTATGCAACTCGAAAACAATACACAAAGAAATCTTCCGCATGCTTTGCTTCGCAAAATACTCTCATGTGGCCTTGTGGCCTAATGGATAAGGCGTCGGACTTCGGATCCGAAGATTGCAGGTTCGAGTCCTGCCAGGGTCGAAACTTTTGGTGGTACGAAGGCATAAGTCCGAATGTCATACTTACTACTTTACAAGTTTAGCAATTATGGCGACTCATAGGGTACCATATTTGAGTGCTAAACAAATTCAGCAAAAGAGAAGGGGGCACCCGGATTTGAACCGGGGACCTCTTGATCTGCAGTCAAATGCTCTACCACTGAGCTATACCCCCACGTCCTTAGAAACTCTGGTGATTTATAGTGCGCCACACAAACTGAATCTAGCTTTGAATTTCGGATTCCAAATGAGCTCACTTGCACCTTAACATGCTGAAAAATTATGCAACTCGAAAACAATACACAAAGAAATCTTCCGCATGCTTTGCTTCGCAAAATACTCTCATGTGACCTTGTGGCCTAATGGATAAGGCGTCGGACTTCGGATCCGAAGATTGCAGGTTCGAGTCCTGCCAGGGTCGAAACTTTTGGTGGTACGAAGGCATAAGTCCGAATGTCATACTTACTACTTTACAAGTTTAGCAATTATGGCGACTCATAGGGTACCATATTTGAGTGCTAAACAAATTCAGCAAAAGAGAAGGGGGCACCCGGATTTGAACCGGGGACCTCTTGATCTGCAGTCAAATGCTCTACCACTGAGCTATACCCCCACGTCCTTAGAAACTCTGGTGATTTATAGTGCGCCACACAAACTGAATCTAGCTTTGAATTTCGGATTCCAAATGAGCTCACTTGCACCTTAACATGCTGAAAAATTATGCAACTCGAAAACAATACACAAAGAAATCTTCCGCATGCTTTGCTTCGCAAAATACTCTCATGTGGCCTTGTGGCCTAATGGATAAGGCGTCGGACTTCGGATCCGAAGATTGCAGGTTCGAGTCCTGCCAGGGTCGAAACTTTTGGTGGTACGAAGGCATAAGTCCGAATGTCATACTTACTACTTTACAAGTTTAGCAATTATGGCGACTCATAGGGTACCATATTTGAGTGCTAAACAAATTCAGCAAAAGAGAAGGGGGCACCCGGATTTGAACCGGGGACCTCTTGATCTGCAGTCAAATGCTCTACCACTGAGCTATACCCCCACGTCCTTAGAAACTCTGGTGATTTATAGTGCGCCACACAAACTGAATCTAGCTTTGAATTTCGGATTCCAAATGAGCTCACTTGCACCTTAACATGCTGAAAAATTATGCAACTCGAAAACAATACACAAAGAAATCTTCCGCATGCTTTGCTTCGCAAAATACTCTCATGTGACCTTGTGGCCTAATGGATAAGGCGTCGGACTTCGGATCCGAAGATTGCAGGTTCGAGTCCTGCCAGGGTCGAAACTTTTGGTGGTACGAAGGCATAAGTCCGAATGTCATACTTACTACTTTACAAGTTTAGCAATTATGGCGACTCATAGGGTACCATATTTGAGTGCTAAACAAATTCAGCAAAAGAGAAGGGGGCACCCGGATTTGAACCGGGGACCTCTTGATCTGCAGTCAAATGCTCTACCACTGAGCTATACCCCCACGTCCTTAGAAACTCTGGTGATTTATAGTGCGCCACACAAACTGAATCTAGCTTTGAATTTCGGATTCCAAATGAGCTCACTTGCACCTTAACATGCTGAAAAATTATGCAACTCGAAAACAATACACAAAGAAATCTTCCGCATGCTTTGCTTCGCAAAATACTCTCATGTGGCCTTGTGGCCTAATGGATAAGGCGTCGGACTTCGGATCCGAAGATTGCAGGTTCGAGTCCTGCCAGGGTCGAAACTTTTGGTGGTACGAAGGCATAAGTCCGAATGTCATACTTACTACTTTACAAGTTTAGCAATTATGGCGACTCATAGGGTACCATATTTGAGTGCTAAACAAATTCAGCAAAAGAGAAGGGGGCACCCGGATTTGAACCGGGGACCTCTTGATCTGCAGTCAAATGCTCTACCACTAAGCTATACCCCCACGTCCTTAGAAACTCTGGTGATTTATAGTGCGCCACACAAACTGAATCTAGCTTTGAATTTCGGATTCCAAATGAGCTCACTTGCACCTTAACATGCTGAAAAATTATGCAACTCGAAAACAATACACAAAGAAATCTTCCGCATGCTTTGCTTCGCAAAATACTCTCATGTGACCTTGTGGCCTAATGGATAAGGCGTCGGACTTCGGATCCGAAGATTGCAGGTTCGAGTCCTGCCAGGGTCGAAACTTTTGGTGGTACGAAGGCATAAGTCCGAATGTCATACTTACTACTTTACAAGTTTAGCAATTATGGCGACTCATAGGGTACCATATTTGAGTGCTAAACAAATTCAGCAAAAGAGAAGGGGGCACCCGGATTTGAACCGGGGACCTCTTGATCTGCAGTCAAATGCTCTACCACTGAGCTATACCCCCACGTCCTTAGAAACTCTGGTGATTTATAGTGCGCCACACAAACTGAATCTAGCTTTGAATTTCGGATTCCAAATGAGCTCACTTGCACCTTAACATGCTGAAAAATTATGCAACTCGAAAACAATACACAAAGAAATCTTCCGCATGCTTTGCTTCGCAAAATACTCTCATGTGGCCTTGTGGCCTAATGGATAAGGCGTCGGACTTCGGATCCGAAGATTGCAGGTTCGAGTCCTGCCAGGGTCGAAACTTTTGGTGGTACGAAGGCATAAGTCCGAATGTCATACTTACTACTTTACAAGTTTAGCAATTATGGCGACTCATAGGGTACCATATTTGAGTGCTAAACAAATTCAGCAAAAGAGAAGGGGGCACCCGGATTTGAACCGGGGACCTCTTGATCTGCAGTCAAATGCTCTACCACTGAGCTATACCCCCACGTCCTTAGAAACTCTGGTGATTTATAGTGCGCCACACAAACTGAATCTAGCTTTGAATTTCGGATTCCAAATGAGCTCACTTGCACCTTAACATGCTGAAAAATTATGCAACTCGAAAACAATACACAAAGAAATCTTCCGCATGCTTTGCTTCGCAAAATACTCTCATGTGGCCTTGTGGCCTAATGGATAAGGCGTCGGACTTCGGATCCGAAGATTGCAGGTACGAGTCCTGCCAGGGTCGAAACTTTTGGTGGTACGAAGGCATAAGTCCGAATGTCATACTTACTACTTTACAAGTTTAGCAATTATGGCGACTCATAGGGTACCATATTTGAGTGCTAAACAAATTCAGCAAAAGAGAAGGGGGCACCCGGATTTGAACCGGGGACCTCTTGATCTGCAGTCAAATGCTCTACCACTAAGCTATACCCCCACGTCCTTAGAAACTCTGGTGATTTATAGTGCGCCACACAAACTGAATCTAGCTTTGAATTTCGGATTCCAAATGAGCTCACTTGCACCTTAACATGCTGAAAAATTATGCAACTCGAAAACAATACACAAAGAAATCTTCCGCATGCTTTGCTTCGCAAAATACTCTCATGTGACCTTGTGGCCTAATGGATAAGGCGTCGGACTTCGGATCCGAAGATTGCAGGTTCGAGTCCTGCCAGGGTCGAAACTTTTGGTGGTACGAAGGCATAAGTCCGAATGTCATACTTACTACTTTACAAGTTTAGCAATTATGGCGACTCATAGGGTACCATATTTGAGTGCTAAACAAATTCAGCAAAAGAGAAGGGGGCACCCGGATTTGAACCGGGGACCTCTTGATCTGCAGTCAAATGCTCTACCACTGAGCTATACCCCCACGTCCTTAGAAACTCTGGTGATTTATAGTGCGCCACACAAACTGAATCTAGCTTTGAATTTCGGATTCCAAATGAGCTCACTTGCACCTTAACATGCTGAAAAATTATGCAACTCGAAAACAATACACAAAGAAATCTTCCGCATGCTTTGCTTCGCAAAATACTCTCATGTGGCCTTGTGGCCTAATGGATAAGGCGTCGGACTTCGGATCCGAAGATTGCAGGTTCGAGTCCTGCCAGGGTCGAAACTTTTGGTGGTACGAAGGCATAAGTCCGAATGTCATACTTACTACTTTACAAGTTTAGCAATTATGGCGACTCATAGGGTACCATATTTGAGTGCTAAACAAATTCAGCAAAAGAGAAGGGGGCACCCGGATTTGAACCGGGGACCTCTTGATCTGCAGTCAAATGCTCTACCACTGAGCTATACCCCCACGTCCTTAGAAACTCTGGTGATTTATAGTGCGCCACACAAACTGAATCTAGCTTTGAATTTCGGATTCCAAATGAGCTCACTTGCACCTTAACATGCTGAAAAATTATGCAACTCGAAAACAATACACAAAGAAATCTTCCGCATGCTTTGCTTCGCAAAATACTCTCTTGTGGCCTAATGGATAAGGCGTCGGACTTCGGATCCGAAGATTGCAGGTACGAGTCCTGCCAGGGTCGAAACTTTTGGTGGTACGAAGGCATAAGTCCGAATGTCATACTTACTACTTTACAAGTTTAGCAATTATGGCGACTCATAGGGTACCATATTTGAGTGCTAAACAAATTCAGCAAAAGAGAAGGGGGCACCCGGATTTGAACCGGGGACCTCTTGATCTGCAGTCAAATGCTCTACCACTAAGCTATACCCCCACGTCCTTAGAAACTCTGGTGATTTATAGTGCGCCACACAAACTGAATCTAGCTTTGAATTTCGGATTCCAAATGAGCTCACTTGCACCTTAACATGCTGAAAAATTATGCAACTCGAAAACAATACACAAAGAAATCTTCCGCATGCTTTGCTTCGCAAAATACTCTCATGTGACCTTGTGGCCTAATGGATAAGGCGTCGGACTTCGGATCCGAAGATTGCAGGTTCGAGTCCTGCCAGGGTCGAAACTTTTGGTGGTACGAAGGCATAAGTCCGAATGTCATACTTACTACTTTACAAGTTTAGCAATTATGGCGACTCATAGGGTACCATATTTGAGTGCTAAACAAATTCAGCAAAAGAGAAGGGGGCACCCGGATTTGAACCGGGGACCTCTTGATCTGCAGTCAAATGCTCTACCACTGAGCTATACCCCCACGTCCTTAGAAACTCTGGTGATTTATAGTGCGCCACACAAACTGAATCTAGCTTTGAATTTCGGATTCCAAATGAGCTCACTTGCACCTTAACATGCTGAAAAATTATGCAACTCGAAAACAATACACAAAGAAATCTTCCGCATGCTTTGCTTCGCAAAATACTCTCATGTGGCCTTGTGGCCTAATGGATAAGGCGTCGGACTTCGGATCCGAAGATTGCAGGTTCGAGTCCTGCCAGGGTCGAAACTTTTGGTGGTACGAAGGCATAAGTCCGAATGTCATACTTACTACTTTACAAGTTTAGCAATTATGGCGACTCATAGGGTACCATATTTGAGTGCTAAACAAATTCAGCAAAAGAGAAGGGGGCACCCGGATTTGAACCGGGGACCTCTTGATCTGCAGTCAAATGCTCTACCACTGAGCTATACCCCCACGTCCTTAGAAACTCTGGTGATTTATAGTGCGCCACACAAACTGAATCTAGCTTTGAATTTCGGATTCCAAATGAGCTCACTTGCACCTTAACATGCTGAAAAATTATGCAACTCGAAAACAATACACAAAGAAATCTTCCGCATGCTTTGCTTCGCAAAATACTCTCATGTGACCTTGTGGCCTAATGGATAAGGCGTCGGACTTCGGATCCGAAGATTGCAGGTTCGAGTCCTGCCAGGGTCGAAACTTTTGGTGGTACGAAGGCATAAGTCCGAATGTCATACTTACTACTTTACAAGTTTAGCAATTATGGCGACTCATAGGGTACCATATTTGAGTGCTAAACAAATTCAGCAAAAGAGAAGGGGGCACCCGGATTTGAACCGGGGACCTCTTGATCTGCAGTCAAATGCTCTACCACTGAGCTATACCCCCACGTCCTTAGAAACTCTGGTGATTTATAGTGCGCCACACAAACTGAATCTAGCTTTGAATTTCGGATTCCAAATGAGCTCACTTGCACCTTAACATGCTGAAAAATTATGCAACTCGAAAACAATACACAAAGAAATCTTCCGCATGCTTTGCTTCGCAAAATACTCTCATGTGGCCTTGTGGCCTAATGGATAAGGCGTCGGACTTCGGATCCGAAGATTGCAGGTTCGAGTCCTGCCAGGGTCGAAACTTTTGGTGGTACGAAGGCATAAGTCCGAATGTCATACTTACTACTTTACAAGTTTAGCAATTATGGCGACTCATAGGGTACCATATTTGAGTGCTAAACAAATTCAGCAAAAGAGAAGGGGGCACCCGGATTTGAACCGGGGACCTCTTGATCTGCAGTCAAATGCTCTACCACTGAGCTATACCCCCACGTCCTTAGAAACTCTGGTGATTTATAGTGCGCCACACAAACTGAATCTAGCTTTGAATTTCGGATTCCAAATGAGCTCACTTGCACCTTAACATGCTGAAAAATTATGCAACTCGAAAACAATACACAAAGAAATCTTCCGCATGCTTTGCTTCGCAAAATACTCTCATGTGGCCTTGTGGCCTAATGGATAAGGCGTCGGACTTCGGATCCGAAGATTGCAGGTTCGAGTCCTGCCAGGGTCGAAACTTTTGGTGGTACGAAGGCATAAGTCCGAATGTCATACTTACTACTTTACAAGTTTAGCAATTATGGCGACTCATAGGGTACCATATTTGAGTGCTAAACAAATTCAGCAAAAGAGAAGGGGGCACCCGGATTTGAACCGGGGACCTCTTGATCTGCAGTCAAATGCTCTACCACTGAGCTATACCCCCACGTCCTTAGAAACTCTGGTGATTTATAGTGCGCCACACAAACTGAATCTAGCTTTGAATTTCGGATTCCAAATGAGCTCACTTGCACCTTAACATGCTGAAAAATTATGCAACTCGAAAACAATACACAAAGAAATCTTCCGCATGCTTTGCTTCGCAAAATACTCTCATGTGACCTTGTGGCCTAATGGATAAGGCGTCGGACTTCGGATCCGAAGATTGCAGGTTCGAGTCCTGCCAGGGTCGAAACTTTTGGTGGTACGAAGGCATAAGTCCGAATGTCATACTTACTACTTTACAAGTTTAGCAATTATGGCGACTCATAGGGTACCATATTTGAGT
Organism: Cylicocyclus nassatus; assembly: GCA_958299035.1. Taxonomy (NCBI): domain Eukaryota; kingdom Metazoa; phylum Nematoda; class Chromadorea; order Rhabditida; family Strongylidae; genus Cylicocyclus; species Cylicocyclus nassatus. Next base: position 48,753,579 of record CATQJL010000223.1, on the reverse strand, counting down.
GCTAAACAAATTCAGCAAAAGAGAAGGTGGCACCCGGATTTGAACCGGGGACCTCTTGATCTGCAGTCAAATGCTCTACCACTGAGCTATACCCCCACGTCCTTAGAAACTCTGGTGATTTATAGTGCGCCACACAAACTGAATCTAGCTTTGAATTTCGGATTCCAAATGAGCTCACTTGCACCTTAACATGCTGAAAAATTATGCAACTCGAAAACAATACACAAAGAAATCTTCCGCATGCTTTGCTTCGCAAAATACTCTCATGTGGCCCTGTGGCCTAATGGATAAGGCGTCGGACTTCGGATCCGAAGATTGCAGGTTCGAGTCCTGCCAGGGTCGAAACTTTTGGTGGTACGAAGGCATAAGTCCGAATGTCATACTTACTACTTTACAAGTTTAGCAATTATGGCGACTCATAGGGTACCATATTTGAGTGCTAAACAAATTCAGCAAAAGAGAAGGGGGCACCCGGATTTGAACCGGGGACCTCTTGATCTGCAGTCAAATGCTCTACCACTGAGCTATACCCCCACGTCCTTAGAAACTCTGGTGATTTATAGTGCGCCACACAAACTGAATCTAGCTTTGAATTTCGGATTCCAAATGAGCTCACTTGCACCTTAACATGCTGAAAAATTATGCAACTCGAAAACAATACACAAAGAAATCTTCCGCATGCTTTGCTTCGCAAAATACTCTCATGTGACCTTGTGGCCTAATGGATAAGGCGTCGGACTTCGGATCCGAAGATTGCAGGTTCGAGTCCTGCCAGGGTCGAAACTTTTGGTGGTACGAAGGCATAAGTCCGAATGTCATACTTACTACTTTACAAGTTTAGCAATTATGGCGACTCATAGGGTACCATATTTGAGTGCTAAACAAATTCAGCAAAAGAGAAGGGGGCACCCGGATTTGAACCGGGGACCTCTTGATCTGCAGTCAAATGCTCTACCACTGAGCTATACCCCCACGTCCTTAGAAACTCTGGTGATTTATAGTGCGCCACACAAACTGAATCTAGCTTTGAATTTCGGATTCCAAATGAGCTCACTTGCACCTTAACATGCTGAAAAATTATGCAACTCGAAAACAATACACAAAGAAATCTTCCGCATGCTTTGCTTCGCAAAATACTCTCATGTGGCCTTGTGGCCTAATGGATAAGGCGTCGGACTTCGGATCCGAAGATTGCAGGTTCGAGTCCTGCCAGGGTCGAAACTTTTGGTGGTACGAAGGCATAAGTCCGAATGTCATACTTACTACTTTACAAGTTTAGCAATTATGGCGACTCATAGGGTACCATATTTGAGTGCTAAACAAATTCAGCAAAAGAGAAGGGGGCACCCGGATTTGAACCGGGGACCTCTTGATCTGCAGTCAAATGCTCTACCACTGAGCTATACCCCCACGTCCTTAGAAACTCTGGTGATTTATAGTGCGCCACACAAACTGAATCTAGCTTTGAATTTCGGATTCCAAATGAGCTCACTTGCACCTTAACATGCTGAAAAATTATGCAACTCGAAAACAATACACAAAGAAATCTTCCGCATGCTTTGCTTCGCAAAATACTCTCATGTGGCCTTGTGGCCTAATGGATAAGGCGTCGGACTTCGGATCCGAAGATTGCAGGTTCGAGTCCTGCCAGGGTCGAAACTTTTGGTGGTACGAAGGCATAAGTCCGAATGTCATACTTACTACTTTACAAGTTTAGCAATTATGGCGACTCATAGGGTACCATATTTGAGTGCTAAACAAATTCAGCAAAAGAGAAGGGGGCACCCGGATTTGAACCGGGGACCTCTTGATCTGCAGTCAAATGCTCTACCACTGAGCTATACCCCCACGTCCTTAGAAACTCTGGTGATTTATAGTGCGCCACACAAACTGAATCTAGCTTTGAATTTCGGATTCCAAATGAGCTCACTTGCACCTTAACATGCTGAAAAATTATGCAACTCGAAAACAATACACAAAGAAATCTTCCGCATGCTTTGCTTCGCAAAATACTCTCATGTGGCCTTGTGGCCTAATGGATAAGGCGTCGGACTTCGGATCCGAAGATTGCAGGTTCGAGTCCTGCCAGGGTCGAAACTTTTGGTGGTACGAAGGCATAAGTCCGAATGTCATACTTACTACTTTACAAGTTTAGCAATTATGGCGACTCATAGGGTACCATATTTGAGTGCTAAACAAATTCAGCAAAAGAGAAGGGGGCACCCGGATTTGAACCGGGGACCTCTTGATCTGCAGTCAAATGCTCTACCACTGAGCTATACCCCCACGTCCTTAGAAACTCTGGTGATTTATAGTGCGCCACACAAACTGAATCTAGCTTTGAATTTCGGATTCCAAATGAGCTCACTTGCACCTTAACATGCTGAAAAATTATGCAACTCGAAAACAATACACAAAGAAATCTTCCGCATGCTTTGCTTCGCAAAATACTCTCATGTGGCCTTGTGGCCTAATGGATAAGGCGTCGGACTTCGGATCCGAAGATTGCAGGTTCGAGTCCTGCCAGGGTCGAAACTTTTGGTGGTACGAAGGCATAAGTCCGAATGTCATACTTACTACTTTACAAGTTTAGCAATTATGGCGACTCATAGGGTACCATATTTGAGTGCTAAACAAATTCAGCAAAAGAGAAGGGGGCACCCGGATTTGAACCGGGGACCTCTTGATCTGCAGTCAAATGCTCTACCACTGAGCTATACCCCCACGTCCTTAGAAACTCTGGTGATTTATAGTGCGCCACACAAACTGAATCTAGCTTTGAATTTCGGATTCCAAATGAGCTCACTTGCACCTTAACATGCTGAAAAATTATGCAACTCGAAAACAATACACAAAGAAATCTTCCGCATGCTTTGCTTCGCAAAATACTCTCATGTGACCTTGTGGCCTAATGGATAAGGCGTCGGACTTCGGATCCGAAGATTGCAGGTTCGAGTCCTGCCAGGGTCGAAACTTTTGGTGGTACGAAGGCATAAGTCCGAATGTCATACTTACTACTTTACAAGTTTAGCAATTATGGCGACTCATAGGGTACCATATTTGAGTGCTAAACAAATTCAGCAAAAGAGAAGGGGGCACCCGGATTTGAACCGGGGACCTCTTGATCTGCAGTCAAATGCTCTACCACTGAGCTATACCCCCACGTCCTTAGAAACTCTGGTGATTTATAGTGCGCCACACAAACTGAATCTAGCTTTGAATTTCGGATTCCAAATGAGCTCACTTGCACCTTAACATGCTGAAAAATTATGCAACTCGAAAACAATACACAAAGAAATCTTCCGCATGCTTTGCTTCGCAAAATACTCTCATGTGGCCTTGTGGCCTAATGGATAAGGCGTCGGACTTCGGATCCGAAGATTGCAGGTTCGAGTCCTGCCAGGGTCGAAACTTTTGGTGGTACGAAGGCATAAGTCCGAATGTCATACTTACTACTTTACAAGTTTAGCAATTATGGCGACTCATAGGGTACCATATTTGAGTGCTAAACAAATTCAGCAAAAGAGAAGGGGGCACCCGGATTTGAACCGGGGACCTCTTGATCTGCAGTCAAATGCTCTACCACTGAGCTATACCCCCACGTCCTTAGAAACTCTGGTGATTTATAGTGCGCCACACAAACTGAATCTAGCTTTGAATTTCGGATTCCAAATGAGCTCACTTGCACCTTAACATGCTGAAAAATTATGCAACTCGAAAACAATACACAAAGAAATCTTCCGCATGCTTTGCTTCGCAAAATACTCTCATGTGGCCTTGTGGCCTAATGGATAAGGCGTCGGACTTCGGATCCGAAGATTGCAGGTTCGAGTCCTGCCAGGGTCGAAACTTTTGGTGGTACGAAGGCATAAGTCCGAATGTCATACTTACTACTTTACAAGTTTAGCAATTATGGCGACTCATAGGGTACCATATTTGAGTGCTAAACAAATTCAGCAAAAGAGAAGGGGGCACCCGGATTTGAACCGGGGACCTCTTGATCTGCAGTCAAATGCTCTACCACTGAGCTATACCCCCACGTCCTTAGAAACTCTGGTGATTTATAGTGCGCCACACAAACTGAATCTAGCTTTGAATTTCGGATTCCAAATGAGCTCACTTGCACCTTAACATGCTGAAAAATTATGCAACTCGAAAACAATACACAAAGAAATCTTCCGCATGCTTTGCTTCGCAAAATACTCTCATGTGGCCTTGTGGCCTAATGGATAAGGCGTCGGACTTCGGATCCGAAGATTGCAGGTTCGAGTCCTGCCAGGGTCGAAACTTTTGGTGGTACGAAGGCATAAGTCCGAATGTCATACTTACTACTTTACAAGTTTAGCAATTATGGCGACTCATAGGGTACCATATTTGAGTGCTAAACAAATTTAGCAAAAGAGAAGGGGGCACCCGGATTTGAACCGGGGACCTCTTGATCTGCAGTCAAATGCTCTACCACTGAGCTATACCCCCACGTCCTTAGAAACTCTGGTGATTTATAGTGCGCCACACAAACTGAATCTAGCTTTGAATTTCGGATTCCAAATGAGCTCACTTGCACCTTAACATGCTGAAAAATTATGCAACTCGAAAACAATACACAAAGAAATCTTCCGCATGCTTTGCTTCGCAAAATACTCTCATGTGGCCTTGTGGCCTAATGGATAAGGCGTCGGACTTCGGATCCGAAGATTGCAGGTTCGAGTCCTGCCAGGGTCGAAACTTTTGGTGGTACGAAGGCATAAGTCCGAATGTCATACTTACTACTTTACAAGTTTAGCAATTATGGCGACTCATAGGGTACCATATTTGAGTGCTAAACAAATTCAGCAAAAGAGAAGGGGGCACCCGGATTTGAACCGGGGACCTCTTGATCTGCAGTCAAATGCTCTACCACTGAGCTATACCCCCACGTCCTTAGAAACTCTGGTGATTTATAGTGCGCCACACAAACTGAATCTAGCTTTGAATTTCGGATTCCAAATGAGCTCACTTGCACCTTAACATGCTGAAAAATTATGCAACTCGAAAACAATACACAAAGAAATCTTCCGCATGCTTTGCTTCGCAAAATACTCTCATGTGACCTTGTGGCCTAATGGATAAGGCGTCGGACTTCGGATCCGAAGATTGCAGGTTCGAGTCCTGCCAGGGTCGAAACTTTTGGTGGTACGAAGGCATAAGTCCGAATGTCATACTTACTACTTTACAAGTTTAGCAATTATGGCGACTCATAGGGTACCATATTTGAGTGCTAAACAAATTCAGCAAAAGAGAAGGGGGCACCCGGATTTGAACCGGGGACCTCTTGATCTGCAGTCAAATGCTCTACCACTGAGCTATACCCCCACGTCCTTAGAAACTCTGGTGATTTATAGTGCGCCACACAAACTGAATCTAGCTTTGAATTTCGGATTCCAAATGAGCTCACTTGCACCTTAACATGCTGAAAAATTATGCAACTCGAAAACAATACACAAAGAAATCTTCCGCATGCTTTGCTTCGCAAAATACTCTCATGTGGCCTTGTGGCCTAATGGATAAGGCGTCGGACTTCGGATCCGAAGATTGCAGGTTCGAGTCCTGCCAGGGTCGAAACTTTTGGTGGTACGAAGGCATAAGTCCGAATGTCATACTTACTACTTTACAAGTTTAGCAATTATGGCGACTCATAGGGTACCATATTTGAGTGCTAAACAAATTCAGCAAAAGAGAAGGGGGCACCCGGATTTGAACCGGGGACCTCTTGATCTGCAGTCAAATGCTCTACCACTGAGCTATACCCCCACGTCCTTAGAAACTCTGGTGATTTATAGTGCGCCACACAAACTGAATCTAGCTTTGAATTTCGGATTCCAAATGAGCTCACTTGCACCTTAACATGCTGAAAAATTATGCAACTCGAAAACAATACACAAAGAAATCTTCCGCATGCTTTGCTTCGCAAAATACTCTCATGTGGCCTTGTGGCCTAATGGATAAGGCGTCGGACTTCGGATCCGAAGATTGCAGGTTCGAGTCCTGCCAGGGTCGAAACTTTTGGTGGTACGAAGGCATAAGTCCGAATGTCATACTTACTACTTTACAAGTTTAGCAATTATGGCGACTCATAGGGTACCATATTTGAGTGCTAAACAAATTCAGCAAAAGAGAAGGGGGCACCCGGATTTGAACCGGGGACCTCTTGATCTGCAGTCAAATGCTCTACCACTGAGCTATACCCCCACGTCCTTAGAAACTCTGGTGATTTATAGTGCGCCACACAAACTGAATCTAGCTTTGAATTTCGGATTCCAAATGAGCTCACTTGCACCTTAACATGCTGAAAAATTATGCAACTCGAAAACAATACACAAAGAAATCTTCCGCATGCTTTGCTTCGCAAAATACTCTCATGTGGCCTTGTGGCCTAATGGATAAGGCGTCGGACTTCGGATCCGAAGATTGCAGGTTCGAGTCCTGCCAGGGTCGAAACTTTTGGTGGTACGAAGGCATAAGTCCGAATGTCATACTTACTACTTTACAAGTTTAGCAATTATGGCGACTCATAGGGTACCATATTTGAGTGCTAAACAAATTCAGCAAAAGAGAAGGGGGCACCCGGATTTGAACCGGGGACCTCTTGATCTGCAGTCAAATGCTCTACCACTGAGCTATACCCCCACGTCCTTAGAAACTCTGGTGATTTATAGTGCGCCACACAAACTGAATCTAGCTTTGAATTTCGGATTCCAAATGAGCTCACTTGCACCTTAACATGCTGAAAAATTATGCAACTCGAAAACAATACACAAAGAAATCTTCCGCATGCTTTGCTTCGCAAAATACTCTCATGTGGCCTTGTGGCCTAATGGATAAGGCGTCGGACTTCGGATCCGAAGATTGCAGGTTCGAGTCCTGCCAGGGTCGAAACTTTTGGTGGTACGAAGGCATAAGTCCGAATGTCATACTTACTACTTTACAAGTTTAGCAATTATGGCGACTCATAGGGTACCATATTTGAGTGCTAAACAAATTCAGCAAAAGAGAAGGGGGCACCCGGATTTGAACCGGGGACCTCTTGATCTGCAGTCAAATGCTCTACCACTGAGCTATACCCCCACGTCCTTAGAAACTCTGGTGATTTATAGTGCGCCACACAAACTGAATCTAGCTTTGAATTTCGGATTCCAAATGAGCTCACTTGCACCTTAACATGCTGAAAAATTATGCAACTCGAAAACAATACACAAAGAAATCTTCCGCATGCTTTGCTTCGCAAAATACTCTCATGTGACCTTGTGGCCTAATGGATAAGGCGTCGGACTTCGGATCCGAAGATTGCAGGTTCGAGTCCTGCCAGGGTCGAAACTTTTGGTGGTACGAAGGCATAAGTCCGAATGTCATACTTACTACTTTACAAGTTTAGCAATTATGGCGACTCATAGGGTACCATATTTGAGTGCTAAACAAATTCAGCAAAAGAGAAGGGGGCACCCGGATTTGAACCGGGGACCTCTTGATCTGCAGTCAAATGCTCTACCACTGAGCTATACCCCCACGTCCTTAGAAACTCTGGTGATTTATAGTGCGCCACACAAACTGAATCTAGCTTTGAATTTCGGATTCCAAATGAGCTCACTTGCACCTTAACATGCTGAAAAATTATGCAACTCGAAAACAATACACAAAGAAATCTTCCGCATGCTTTGCTTCGCAAAATACTCTCATGTGGCCTTGTGGCCTAATGGATAAGGCGTCGGACTTCGGATCCGAAGATTGCAGGTTCGAGTCCTGCCAGGGTCGAAACTTTTGGTGGTACGAAGGCATAAGTCCGAATGTCATACTTACTACTTTACAAGTTTAGCAATTATGGCGACTCATAGGTTACCATATTTGAGTGCTAAACAAATTCAGCAAAAGAGAAGGGGGCACCCGGATTTGAACCGGGGACCTCTTGATCTGCAGTCAAATGCTCTACCACTGAGCTATACCCCCACGTCCTTAGAAACTCTGGTGATTTATAGTGCGCCACACAAACTGAATCTAGCTTTGAATTTCGGATTCCAAATGAGCTCACTTGCACCTTAACATGCTGAAAAATTATGCAACTCGAAAACAATACACAAAGAAATCTTCCGCATGCTTTGCTTCGCAAAATACTCTCATGTGGCCTTGTGGCCTAATGGATAAGGCGTCGGACTTCGGATCCGAAGATTGCAGGTTCGAGTCCTGCCAGGGTCGAAACTTTTGGTGGTACGAAGGCATAAGTCCGAATGTCATACTTACTACTTTACAAGTTTAGCAATTATGGCGACTCATAGGGTACCATATTTGAGTGCTAAACAAATTCAGCAAAAGAGAAGGGGGCACCCGGATTTGAACCGGGGACCTCTTGATCTGCAGTCAAATGCTCTACCACTGAGCTATACCCCCACGTCCTTAGAAACTCTGGTGATTTATAGTGCGCCACACAAACTGAATCTAGCTTTGAATTTCGGATTCCAAATGAGCTCACTTGCACCTTAACATGCTGAAAAATTATGCAACTCGAAAACAATACACAAAGAAATCTTCCGCATGCTTTGCTTCGCAAAATACTCTCATGTGACCTTGTGGCCTAATGGATAAGGCGTCGGACTTCGGATCCGAAGATTGCAGGTTCGAGTCCTGCCAGGGTCGAAACTTTTGGTGGTACGAAGGCATAAGTCCGAATGTCATACTTACTACTTTACAAGTTTAGCAATTATGGCGACTCATAGGGTACCATATTTGAGTGCTAAACAAATTCAGCAAAAGAGAAGGGGGCACCCGGATTTGAACCGGGGACCTCTTGATCTGCAGTCAAATGCTCTACCACTGAGCTATACCCCCACGTCCTTAGAAACTCTGGTGATTTATAGTGCGCCACACAAACTGAATCTAGCTTTGAATTTCGGATTCCAAATGAGCTCACTTGCACCTTAACATGCTGAAAAATTATGCAACTCGAAAACAATACACAAAGAAATCTTCCGCATGCTTTGCTTCGCAAAATACTCTCATGTGGCCTTGTGGCCTAATGGATAAGGCGTCGGACTTCGGATCCGAAGATTGCAGGTTCGAGTCCTGCCAGGGTCGAAACTTTTGGTGGTACGAAGGCATAAGTCCGAATGTCATACTTACTACTTTACAAGTTTAGCAATTATGGCGACTCATAGGGTACCATATTTGAGTGCTAAACAAATTCAGCAAAAGAGAAGGGGGCACCCGGATTTGAACCGGGGACCTCTTGATCTGCAGTCAAATGCTCTACCACTGAGCTATACCCCCACGTCCTTAGAAACTCTGGTGATTTATAGTGCGCCACACAAACTGAATCTAGCTTTGAATTTCGGATTCCAAATGAGCTCACTTGCACCTTAACATGCTGAAAAATTATGCAACTCGAAAACAATACACAAAGAAATCTTCCGCATGCTTTGCTTCGCAAAATACTCTCATGTGGCCTTGTGGCCTAATGGATAAGGCGTCGGACTTCGGATCCGAAGATTGCAGGTTCGAGTCCTGCCAGGGTCGAAACTTTTGGTGGTACGAAGGCATAAGTCCGAATGTCATACTTACTACTTTACAAGTTTAGCAATTATGGCGACTCATAGGGTACCATATTTGAGTGCTAAACAAATTCAGCAAAAGAGAAGGGGGCACCCGGATTTGAACCGGAGACCTCTTGATCTGCAGTCAAATGCTCTACCACTGAGCTATACCCCCACGTCCTTAGAAACTCTGGTGATTTATAGTGCGCCACACAAACTGAATCTAGCTTTGAATTTCGGATTCCAAATGAGCTCACTTGCACCTTAACATGCTGAAAAATTATGCAACTCGAAAACAATACACAAAGAAATCTTCCGCATGCTTTGCTTCGCAAAATACTCTCATGTGGCCTTGTGGCCTAATGGATAAGGCGTCGGACTTCGGATCCGAAGATTGCAGGTTCGAGTCCTGCCAGGGTCGAAACTTTTGGTGGTACGAAGGCATAAGTCCGAATGTCATACTTACTACTTTACAAGTTTAGCAATTATGGCGACTCATAGGGTACCATATTTGAGTGCTAAACAAATTCAGCAAAAGAGAAGGGGGCACCCGGATTTGAACCGGGGACCTCTTGATCTGCAGTCAAATGCTCTACCACTGAGCTATACCCCCACGTCCTTAGAAACTCTGGTGATTTATAGTGCGCCACACAAACTGAATCTAGCTTTGAATTTCGGATTCCAAATGAGCTCACTTGCACCTTAACATGCTGAAAAATTATGCAACTCGAAAACAATACACAAAGAAATCTTCCGCATGCTTTGCTTCGCAAAATACTCTCATGTGGCCTTGTGGCCTAATGGATAAGGCGTCGGACTTCGGATCCGAAGATTGCAGGTTCGAGTCCTGCCAGGGTCGAAACTTTTGGTGGTACGAAGGCATAAGTCCGAATGTCATACTTACTACTTTACAAGTTTAGCAATTATGGCGACTCATAGGGTACCATATTTGAGTGCTAAACAAATTCAGCAAAAGAGAAGGGGGCACCCGGATTTGAACCGGGGACCTCTTGATCTGCAGTCAAATGCTCTACCACTGAGCTATACCCCCACGTCCTTAGAAACTCTGGTGATTTATAGTGCGCCACACAAACTGAATCTAGCTTTGAATTTCGGATTCCAAATGAGCTCACTTGCACCTTAACATGCTGAAAAATTATGCAACTCGAAAACAATACACAAAGAAATCTTCCGCATGCTTTGCTTCGCAAAATACTCTCATGTGGCCTTGTGGCCTAATGGATAAGGCGTCGGACTTCGGATCCGAAGATTGCAGGTTCGAGTCCTGCCAGGGTCGAAACTTTTGGTGGTACGAAGGCATAAGTCCGAATGTCATACTTACTACTTTACAAGTTTAGCAATTATGGCGACTCATAGGGTACCATATTTGAGTGCTAAACAAATTCAGCAAAAGAGAAGGGGGCACCCGGATTTGAACCGGGGACCTCTTGATCTGCAGTCAAATGCTCTACCACTGAGCTATACCCCCACGTCCTTAGAAACTCTGGTGATTTATAGTGCGCCACACAAACTGAATCTAGCTTTGAATTTCGGATTCCAAATGAGCTCACTTGCACCTTAACATGCTGAAAAATTATGCAACTCGAAAACAATACACAAAGAAATCTTCCGCATGCTTTGCTTCGCAAAATACTCTCATGTGGCCTTGTGGCCTAATGGATAAGGCGTCGGACTTCGGATCCGAAGATTGCAGGTTCGAGTCCTGCCAGGGTCGAAACTTTTGGTGGTACGAAGGCATAAGTCCGAATGTCATACTTACTACTTTACAAGTTTAGCAATTATGGCGACTCATAGGGTACCATATTTGAGTGCTAAACAAATTCAGCAAAAGAGAAGGGGGCACCCGGATTTGAACCGGGGACCTCTTGATCTGCAGTCAAATGCTCTACCACTGAGCTATACCCCCACGTCCTTAGAAACTCTGGTGATTTATAGTGCGCCACACAAACTGAATCTAGCTTTGAATTTCGGATTCCAAATGAGCTCACTTGCACCTTAACATGCTGAAAAATTATGCAACTCGAAAACAATACACAAAGAAATCTTCCGCATGCTTTGCTTCGCAAAATACTCTCATGTGGCCTTGTGGCCTAATGGATAAGGCGTCGGACTTCGGATCCGAAGATTGCAGGTTCGAGTCCTGCCAGGGTCGAAACTTTTGGTGGTACGAAGGCATAAGTCCGAATGTCATACTTACTACTTTACAAGTTTAGCAATTATGGCGACTCATAGGGTACCATATTTGAGTGCTAAACAAATTCAGCAAAAGAGAAGGGGGCACCCGGATTTGAACCGGGGACCTCTTGATCTGCAGTCAAATGCTCTACCACTGAGCTATACCCCCACGTCCTTAGAAACTCTGGTGATTTATAGTGCGCCACACAAACTGAATCTAGCTTTGAATTTCGGATTCCAAATGAGCTCACTTGCACCTTAACATGCTGAAAAATTATGCAACTCGAAAACAATACACAAAGAAATCTTCCGCATGCTTTGCTTCGCAAAATACTCTCATGTGGCCTTGTGGCCTAATGGATAAGGCGTCGGACTTCGGATCCGAAGATTGCAGGTTCGAGTCCTGCCAGGGTCGAAACTTTTGGTGGTACGAAGGCATAAGTCCGAATGTCATACTTACTACTTTACAAGTTTAGCAATTATGGCGACTCATAGGGTACCATATTTGAGTGCTAAACAAATTCAGCAAAAGAGAAGGGGGCACCCGGATTTGAACCGGAGACCTCTTGATCTGCAGTCAAATGCTCTACCACTGAGCTATACCCCCACGTCCTTAGAAACTCTGGTGATTTATAGTGCGCCACACAAACTGAATCTAGCTTTGAATTTCGGATTCCAAATGAGCTCACTTGCACCTTAACATGCTGAAAAATTATGCAACTCGAAAACAATACACAAAGAAATCTTCCGCATGCTTTGCTTCGCAAAATACTCTCATGTGGCCTTGTGGCCTAATGGATAAGGCGTCGGACTTCGGATCCGAAGATTGCAGGTTCGAGTCCTGCCAGGGTCGAAACTTTTGGTGGTACGAAGGCATAAGTCCGAATGTCATACTTACTACTTTACAAGTTTAGCAATTATGGCGACTCATAGGGTACCATATTTGAGTGCTAAACAAATTCAGCAAAAGAGAAGGGGGCACCCGGATTTGAACCGGGGACCTCTTGATCTGCAGTCAAATGCTCTACCACTGAGCTATACCCCCACGTCCTTAGAAACTCTGGTGATTTATAGTGCGCCACACAAACTGAATCTAGCTTTGAATTTCGGATTCCAAATGAGCTCACTTGCACCTTAACATGCTGAAAAATTATGCAACTCGAAAACAATACACAAAGAAATCTTCCGCATGCTTTGCTTCGCAAAATACTCTCATGTGGCCTTGTGGCCTAATGGATAAGGCGTCGGACTTCGGATCCGAAGATTGCAGGTTCGAGTCCTGCCAGGGTCGAAACTTTTGGTGGTACGAAGGCATAAGTCCGAATGTCATACTTACTACTTTACAAGTTTAGCAATTATGGCGACTCATAGGGTACCATATTTGAGTGCTAAACAAATTCAGCAAAAGAGAAGGGGGCACCCGGATTTGAACCGGGGACCTCTTGATCTGCAGTCAAATGCTCTACCACTGAGCTATACCCCCACGTCCTTAGAAACTCTGGTGATTTATAGTGCGCCACACAAACTGAATCTAGCTTTGAATTTCGGATTCCAAATGAGCTCACTTGCACCTTAACATGCTGAAAAATTATGCAACTCGAAAACAATACACAAAGAAATCTTCCGCATGCTTTGCTTCGCAAAATACTCTCATGTGGCCTTGTGGCCTAATGGATAAGGCGTCGGACTTCGGATCCGAAGATTGCAGGTTCGAGTCCTGCCAGGGTCGAAACTTTTGGTGGTACGAAGGCATAAGTCCGAATGTCATACTTACTACTTTACAAGTTTAGCAATTATGGCGACTCATAGGGTACCATATTTGAGTGCTAAACAAATTCAGCAAAAGAGAAGGGGGCACCCGGATTTGAACCGGGGACCTCTTGATCTGCAGTCAAATGCTCTACCACTGAGCTATACCCCCACGTCCTTAGAAACTCTGGTGATTTATAGTGCGCCACACAAACTGAATCTAGCTTTGAATTTCGGATTCCAAATGAGCTCACTTGCACCTTAACATGCTGAAAAATTATGCAACTCGAAAACAATACACAAAGAAATCTTCCGCATGCTTTGCTTCGCAAAATACTCTCATGTGGCCTTGTGGCCTAATGGATAAGGCGTCGGACTTCGGATCCGAAGATTGCAGGTTCGAGTCCTGCCAGGGTCGAAACTTTTGGTGGTACGAAGGCATAAGTCCGAATGTCATACTTACTACTTTACAAGTTTAGCAATTATGGCGACTCATAGGGTACCATATTTGAGTGCTAAACAAATTCAGCAAAAGAGAAGGGGGCACCCGGATTTGAACCGGGGACCTCTTGATCTGCAGTCAAATGCTCTACCACTGAGCTATACCCCCACGTCCTTAGAAACTCTGGTGATTTATAGTGCGCCACACAAACTGAATCTAGCTTTGAATTTCGGATTCCAAATGAGCTCACTTGCACCTTAACATGCTGAAAAATTATGCAACTCGAAAACAATACACAAAGAAATCTTCCGCATGCTTTGCTTCGCAAAATACTCTCATGTGGCCTTGTGGCCTAATGGATAAGGCGTCGGACTTCGGATCCGAAGATTGCAGGTTCGAGTCCTGCCAGGGTCGAAACTTTTGGTGGTACGAAGGCATAAGTCCGAATGTCATACTTACTACTTTACAAGTTTAGCAATTATGGCGACTCATAGGGTACCATATTTGAGTGCTAAACAAATTCAGCAAAAGAGAAGGGGGCACCCGGATTTGAACCGGGGACCTCTTGATCTGCAGTCAAATGCTCTACCACTGAGCTATACCCCCACGTCCTTAGAAACTCTGGTGATTTATAGTGCGCCACACAAACTGAATCTAGCTTTGAATTTCGGATTCCAAATGAGCTCACTTGCACCTTAACATGCTGAAAAATTATGCAACTCGAAAACAATACACAAAGAAATCTTCCGCATGCTTTGCTTCGCAAAATACTCTCATGTGGCCTTGTGGCCTAATGGATAAGGCGTCGGACTTCGGATCCGAAGATTGCAGGTTCGAGTCCTGCCAGGGTCGAAACTTTTGGTGGTACGAAGGCATAAGTCCGAATGTCATACTTACTACTTTACAAGTTTAGCAATTATGGCGACTCATAGGGTACCATATTTGAGTGCTAAACAAATTCAGCAAAAGAGAAGGGGGCACCCGGATTTGAACCGGGGACCTCTTGATCTGCAGTCAAATGCTCTACCACTGAGCTATACCCCCACGTCCTTAGAAACTCTGGTGATTTATAGTGCGCCACACAAACTGAATCTAGCTTTGAATTTCGGATTCCAAATGAGCTCACTTGCACCTTAACATGCTGAAAAATTATGCAACTCGAAAACAATACACAAAGAAATCTTCCGCATGCTTTGCTTCGCAAAATACTCTCATGTGGCCTTGTGGCCTAATGGATAAGGCGTCGGACTTCGGATCCGAAGATTGCAGGTTCGAGTCCTGCCAGGGTCGAAACTTTTGGTGGTACGAAGGCATAAGTCCGAATGTCATACTTACTACTTTACAAGTTTAGCAATTATGGCGACTCATAGGGTACCATATTTGAGTGCTAAACAAATTCAGCAAAAGAGAAGGGGGCACCCGGATGTGAACCGGGGACCTCTTGATCTGCAGTCAAATGCTCTACCACTGAGCTATACCCCCACGTCCTTAGAAACTCTGGTGATTTATAGTGCGCCACACAAACTGAATCTAGCTTTGAATTTCGGATTCCAAATGAGCTCACTTGCACCTTAACATGCTGAAAAATTATGCAACTCGAAAACAATACACAAAGAAATCTTCCGCATGCTTTGCTTCGCAAAATACTCTCATGTGGCCTTGTGGCCTAATGGATAAGGCGTCGGACTTCGGATCCGAAGATTGCAGGTTCGAGTCCTGCCAGGGTCGAAACTTTTGGTGGTACGAAGGCATAAGTCCGAATGTCATACTTACTACTTTACAAGTTTAGCAATTATGGCGACTCATAGGGTACCATATTTGAGTGCTAAACAAATTCAGCAAAAGAGAAGGGGGCACCCGGATTTGAACCGGGGACCTCTTGATCTGCAGTCAAATGCTCTACCACTGAGCTATACCCCCACGTCCTTAGAAACTCTGGTGATTTATAGTGCGCCACACAAACTGAATCTAGCTTTGAATTTCGGATTCCAAATGAGCTCACTTGCACCTTAACATGCTGAAAAATTATGCAACTCGAAAACAATACACAAAGAAATCTTCCGCATGCTTTGCTTCGCAAAATACTCTCATGTGGCCTTGTGGCCTAATGGATAAGGCGTCGGACTTCGGATCCGAAGATTGCAGGTTCGAGTCCTGCCAGGGTCGAAACTTTTGGTGGTACGAAGGCATAAGTCCGAATGTCATACTTACTACTTTACAAGTTTAGCAATTATGGCGACTCATAGGGTACCATATTTGAGTGCTAAACAAATTCAGCAAAAGAGAAGGGGGCACCCGGATTTGAACCGGGGACCTCTTGATCTGCAGTCAAATGCTCTACCACTGAGCTATACCCCCACGTCCTTAGAAACTCTGGTGATTTATAGTGCGCCACACAAACTGAATCTAGCTTTGAATTTCGGATTCCAAATGAGCTCACTTGCACCTTAACATGCTGAAAAATTATGCAACTCGAAAACAATACACAAAGAAATCTTCCGCATGCTTTGCTTCGCAAAATACTCTCATGTGGCCTTGTGGCCTAATGGATAAGGCGTCGGACTTCGGATCCGAAGATTGCAGGTTCGAGTCCTGCCAGGGTCGAAACTTTTGGTGGTACGAAGGCATAAGTCCGAATGTCATACTTACTACTTTACAAGTTTAGCAATTATGGCGACTCATAGGGTACCATATTTGAGTGCTAAACAAATTCAGCAAAAGAGAAGGGGGCACCCGGATTTGAACCGGGGACCTCTTGATCTGCAGTCAAATGCTCTACCACTGAGCTATACCCCCACGTCCTTAGAAACTCTGGTGATTTATAGTGCGCCACACAAACTGAATCTAGCTTTGAATTTCGGATTCCAAATGAGCTCACTTGCACCTTAACATGCTGAAAAATTATGCAACTCGAAAACAATACACAAAGAAATCTTCCGCATGCTTTGCTTCGCAAAATACTCTCATGTGGCCTTGTGGCCTAATGGATAAGGCGTCGGACTTCGGATCCGAAGATTGCAGGTTCGAGTCCTGCCAGGGTCGAAACTTTTGGTGGTACGAAGGCATAAGTCCGAATGTCATACTTACTACTTTACAAGTTTAGCAATTATGGCGACTCATAGGGTACCATATTTGAGTGCTAAACAAATTCAGCAAAAGAGAAGGGGGCACCCGGATTTGAACCGGGGACCTCTTGATCTGCAGTCAAATGCTCTACCACTGAGCTATACCCCCACGTCCTTAGAAACTCTGGTGATTTATAGTGCGCCACACAAACTGAATCTAGCTTTGAATTTCGGATTCCAAATGAGCTCACTTGCACCTTAACATGCTGAAAAATTATGCAACTCGAAAACAATACACAAAGAAATCTTCCGCATGCTTTGCTTCGCAAAATACTCTCATGTGGCCTTGTGGCCTAATGGATAAGGCGTCGGACTTCGGATCCGAAGATTGCAGGTTCGAGTCCTGCCAGGGTCGAAACTTTTGGTGGTACGAAGGCATAAGTCCGAATGTCATACTTACTACTTTACAAGTTTAGCAATTATGGCGACTCATAGGGTACCATATTTGAGTGCTAAACAAATTCAGCAAAAGAGAAGGGGGCACCCGGATTTGAACCGGGGACCTCTTGATCTGCAGTCAAATGCTCTACCACTGAGCTATACCCCCACGTCCTTAGAAACTCTGGTGATTTATAGTGCGCCACACAAACTGAATCTAGCTTTGAATTTCGGATTCCAAATGAGCTCACTTGCACCTTAACATGCTGAAAAATTATGCAACTCGAAAACAATACACAAAGAAATCTTCCGCATGCTTTGCTTCGCAAAATACTCTCATGTGGCCTTGTGGCCTAATGGATAAGGCGTCGGACTTCGGATCCGAAGATTGCAGGTTCGAGTCCTGCCAGGGTCGAAACTTTTGGTGGTACGAAGGCATAAGTCCGAATGTCATACTTACTAATTTACAAGTTTAGCAATTATGGCGACTCATAGGGTACCATATTTGAGTGCTAAACAAATTCAGCAAAAGAGAAGGGGGCACCCGGATTTGAACCGGGGACCTCTTGATCTGCAGTCAAATGCTCTACCACTGAGCTATACCCCCACGTCCTTAGAAACTCTGGTGATTTATAGTGCGCCACACAAACTGAATCTAGCTTTGAATTTCGGATTCCAAATGAGCTCACTTGCACCTTAACATGCTGAAAAATTATGCAACTCGAAAACAATACACAAAGAAATCTTCCGCATGCTTTGCTTCGCAAAATACTCTCATGTGGCCTTGTGGCCTAATGGATAAGGCGTCGGACTTTGGATCCGAAGATTGCAGGTTCGAGTCCTGCCAGGGTCGAAACTTTTGGTGGTACGAAGGCATAAGTCCGAATGTCATACTTACTACTTTACAAGTTTAGCAATTATGGCGACTCATAGGGTACCATATTTGAGTGCTAAACAAATTCAGCAAAAGAGAAGGGGGCACCCGGATTTGAACCGGGGACCTCTTGATCTGCAGTCAAATGCTCTACCACTGAGCTATACCCCCACGTCCTTAGAAACTCTGGTGATTTATAGTGCGCCACACAAACTGAATCTAGCTTTGAATTTCGGATTCCAAATGAGCTCACTTGCACCTTAACATGCTGAAAAATTATGCAACTCGAAAACAATACACAAAGAAATCTTCCGCATGCTTTGCTTCGCAAAATACTCTCATGTGGCCTTGTGGCCTAATGGATAAGGCGTCGGACTTCGGATCCGAAGATTGCAGGTTCGAGTCCTGCCAGGGTCGAAACTTTTGGTGGTACGAAGGCATAAGTCCGAATGTCATACTTACTACTTTACAAGTTTAGCAATTATGGCGACTCATAGGGTACCATATTTGAGTGCTAAACAAATTCAGCAAAAGAGAAGGGGGCACCCGGATTTGAACCGGGGACCTCTTGATCTGCAGTCAAATGCTCTACCACTGAGCTATACCCCCACGTCCTTAGAAACTCTGGTGATTTATAGTGCGCCACACAAACTGAATCTAGCTTTGAATTTCGGATTCCAAATGAGCTCACTTGCACCTTAACATGCTGAAAAATTATGCAACTCGAAAACAATACACAAAGAAATCTTCCGCATGCTTTGCTTCGCAAAATACTCTCATGTGGCCTTGTGGCCTAATGGATAAGGCGTCGGACTTCGGATCCGAAGATTGCAGGTTCGAGTCCTGCCAGGGTCGAAACTTTTGGTGGTACGAAGGCATAAGTCCGAATGTCATACTTACTACTTTACAAGTTTAGCAATTATGGCGACTCATAGGGTACCATATTTGAGTGCTAAACAAATTCAGCAAAAGAGAAGGGGGCACCCGGATTTGAACCGGGGACCTCTTGATCTGCAGTCAAATGCTCTACCACTGAGCTATACCCCCACGTCCTTAGAAACTCTGGTGATTTATAGTGCGCCACACAAACTGAATCTAGCTTTGAATTTCGGATTCCAAATGAGCTCACTTGCACCTTAACATGCTGAAAAATTATGCAACTCGAAAACAATACACAAAGAAATCTTCCGCATGCTTTGCTTCGCAAAATACTCTCATGTGGCCTTGTGGCCTAATGGATAAGGCGTCGGACTTCGGATCCGAAGATTGCAGGTTCGAGTCCTGCCAGGGTCGAAACTTTTGGTGGTACGAAGGCATAAGTCCGAATGTCATACTTACTACTTTACAAGTTTAGCAATTATGGCGACTCATAGGGTACCATATTTGAGTGCTAAACAAATTCAGCAAAAGAGAAGGGGGCACCCGGATTTGAACCGGGGACCTCTTGATCTGCAGTCAAATGCTCTACCACTGAGCTATACCCCCACGTCCTTAGAAACTCTGGTGATTTATAGTGCGCCACACAAACTGAATCTAGCTTTGAATTTCGGATTCCAAATGAGCTCACTTGCACCTTAACATGCTGAAAAATTATGCAACTCGAAAACAATACACAAAGAAATCTTCCGCATGCTTTGCTTCGCAAAATACTCTCATGTGGCCTTGTGGCCTAATGGATAAGGCGTCGGACTTCGGATCCGAAGATTGCAGGTTCGAGTCCTGCCAGGGTCGAAACTTTTGGTGGTACGAAGGCATAAGTCCGAATGTCATACTTACTACTTTACAAGTTTAGCAATTATGGCGACTCATAGGGTACCATATTTGAGTGCTAAACAAATTCAGCAAAAGAGAAGGGGGCACCCGGATTTGAACCGGGGACCTCTTGATCTGCAGTCAAATGCTCTACCACTGAGCTATACCCCCACGTCCTTAGAAACTCTGGTGATTTATAGTGCGCCACACAAACTGAATCTAGCTTTGAATTTCGGATTCCAAATGAGCTCACTTGCACCTTAACATGCTGAAAAATTATGCAACTCGAAAACAATACACAAAGAAATCTTCCGCATGCTTTGCTTCGCAAAATACTCTCATGTGGCCTTGTGGCCTAATGGATAAGGCGTCGGACTTCGGATCCGAAGATTGCAGGTTCGAGTCCTGCCAGGGTCGAAACTTTTGGTGGTACGAAGGCATAAGTCCGAATGTCATACTTACTACTTTACAAGTTTAGCAATTATGGCGACTCATAGGGTACCATATTTGAGTGCTAAACAAATTCAGCAAAAGAGAAGGGGGCACCCGGATTTGAACCGGGGACCTCTTGATCTGCAGTCAAATGCTCTACCACTGAGCTATACCCCCACGTCCTTAGAAACTCTGGTGATTTATAGTGCGCCACACAAACTGAATCTAGCTTTGAATTTCGGATTCCAAATGAGCTCACTTGCACCTTAACATGCTGAAAAATTATGCAACTCGAAAACAATACACAAAGAAATCTTCCGCATGCTTTGCTTCGCAAAATACTCTCATGTGGCCTTGTGGCCTAATGGATAAGGCGTCGGACTTCGGATCCGAAGATTGCAGGTTCGAGTCCTGCCAGGGTCGAAACTTTTGGTGGTACGAAGGCATAAGTCCGAATGTCATACTTACTACTTTACAAGTTTAGCAATTATGGCGACTCATAGGGTACCATATTTGAGTGCTAAACAAATTCAGCAAAAGAGAAGGGGGCACCCGGATTTGAACCGGGGACCTCTTGATCTGCAGTCAAATGCTCTACCACTGAGCTATACCCCCACGTCCTTAGAAACTCTGGTGATTTATAGTGCGCCACACAAACTGAATCTAGCTTTGAATTTCGGATTCCAAATGAGCTCACTTGCACCTTAACATGCTGAAAAATTATGCAACTCGAAAACAATACACAAAGAAATCTTCCGCATGCTTTGCTTCGCAAAATACTCTCATGTGGCCTTGTGGCCTAATGGATAAGGCGTCGGACTTCGGATCCGAAGATTGCAGGTTCGAGTCCTGCCAGGGTCGAAACTTTTGGTGGTACGAAGGCATAAGTCCGAATGTCATACTTACTACTTTACAAGTTTAGCAATTATGGCGACTCATAGGGTACCATATTTGAGTGCTAAACAAATTCAGCAAAAGAGAAGGGGGCACCCGGATTTGAACCGGGGACCTCTTGATCTGCAGTCAAATGCTCTACCACTGAGCTATACCCCCACGTCCTTAGAAACTCTGGTGATTTATAGTGCGCCACACAAACTGAATCTAGCTTTGAATTTCGGATTCCAAATGAGCTCACTTGCACCTTAACATGCTGAAAAATTATGCAACTCGAAAACAATACACAAAGAAATCTTCCGCATGCTTTGCTTCGCAAAATACTCTCATGTGGCCTTGTGGCCTAATGGATAAGGCGTCGGACTTCGGATCCGAAGATTGCAGGTTCGAGTCCTGCCAGGGTCGAAACTTTTGGTGGTACGAAGGCATAAGTCCGAATGTCATACTTACTACTTTACAAGTTTAGCAATTATGGCGACTCATAGGGTACCATATTTGAGTGCTAAACAAATTCAGCAAAAGAGAAGGGGGCACCCGGATTTGAACCGGGGACCTCTTGATCTGCAGTCAAATGCTCTACCACTGAGCTATACCCCCACGTCCTTAGAAACTCTGGTGATTTATAGTGCGCCACACAAACTGAATCTAGCTTTGAATTTCGGATTCCAAATGAGCTCACTTGCACCTTAACATGCTGAAAAATTATGCAACTCGAAAACAATACACAAAGAAATCTTCCGCATGCTTTGCTTCGCAAAATACTCTCATGTGGCCTTGTGGCCTAATGGATAAGGCGTCGGACTTCGGATCCGAAGATTGCAGGTTCGAGTCCTGCCAGGGTCGAAACTTTTGGTGGTACGAAGGCATAAGTCCGAATGTCATACTTACTACTTTACAAGTTTAGCAATTATGGCGACTCATAGGGTACCATATTTGAGTGCTAAACAAATTCAGCAAAAGAGAAGGGGGCACCCGGATTTGAACCGGGGACCTCTTGATCTGCAGTCAAATGCTCTACCACTGAGCTATACCCCCACGTCCTTAGAAACTCTGGTGATTTATAGTGCGCCACACAAACTGAATCTAGCTTTGAATTTCGGATTCCAAATGAGCTCACTTGCACCTTAACATGCTGAAAAATTATGCAACTCGAAAACAATACACAAAGAAATCTTCCGCATGCTTTGCTTCGCAAAATACTCTCATGTGGCCTTGTGGCCTAATGGATAAGGCGTCGGACTTCGGATCCGAAGATTGCAGGTTCGAGTCCTGCCAGGGTCGAAACTTTTGGTGGTACGAAGGCATAAGTCCGAATGTCATACTTACTACTTTACAAGTTTAGCAATTATGGCGACTCATAGGGTACCATATTTGAGTGCTAAACAAATTCAGCAAAAGAGAAGGGGGCACCCGGATTTGAACCGGGGACCTCTTGATCTGCAGTCAAATGCTCTACCACTGAGCTATACCCCCACGTCCTTAGAAACTCTGGTGATTTATAGTGCGCCACACAAACTGAATCTAGCTTTGAATTTCGGATTCCAAATGAGCTCACTTGCACCTTAACATGCTGAAAAATTATGCAACTCGAAAACAATACACAAAGAAATCTTCCGCATGCTTTGCTTCGCAAAATACTCTCATGTGGCCTTGTGGCCTAATGGATAAGGCGTCGGACTTCGGATCCGAAGATTGCAGGTTCGAGTCCTGCCAGGGTCGAAACTTTTGGTGGTACGAAGGCATAAGTCCGAATGTCATACTTACTACTTTACAAGTTTAGCAATTATGGCGACTCATAGGGTACCATATTTGAGTGCTAAACAAATTCAGCAAAAGAGAAGGGGGCACCCGGATTTGAACCGGGGACCTCTTGATCTGCAGTCAAATGCTCTACCACTGAGCTATACCCCCACGTCCTTAGAAACTCTGGTGATTTATAGTGCGCCACACAAACTGAATCTAGCTTTGAATTTCGGATTCCAAATGAGCTCACTTGCACCTTAACATGCTGAAAAATTATGCAACTCGAAAACAATACACAAAGAAATCTTCCGCATGCTTTGCTTCGCAAAATACTCTCATGTGGCCTTGTGGCCTAATGGATAAGGCGTCGGACTTCGGATCCGAAGATTGCAGGTTCGAGTCCTGCCAGGGTCGAAACTTTTGGTGGTACGAAGGCATAAGTCCGAATGTCATACTTACTACTTTACAAGTTTAGCAATTATGGCGACTCATAGGGTACCATATTTGAGTGCTAAACAAATTCAGCAAAAGAGAAGGGGGCACCCGGATTTGAACCGGGGACCTCTTGATCTGCAGTCAAATGCTCTACCACTGAGCTATACCCCCACGTCCTTAGAAACTCTGGTGATTTATAGTGCGCCACACAAACTGAATCTAGCTTTGAATTTCGGATTCCAAATGAGCTCACTTGCACCTTAACATGCTGAAAAATTATGCAACTCGAAAACAATACACAAAGAAATCTTCCGCAAGATATTGCTGTTTTGAAGACAAGATAGAAGTACCTTGACTTTAGCACCATATTTCACCCTTTCATTGAGAGAAATTTGAAAAAGTAAGAACATTTTCATTTAAGAGCTTGTCTTTATCTTTCTAATAGTGGCGCTTCGCATGCTTTATCTCTGTTGGTTGCAGTGTTATGAGCGTTCAAAGATAGTGTATCGTTAGACTTCATCCCTGATTTTGAACTGGAAGGTTTTGCTTCGTATAGCATATCTTTGACTCACTGTCTTGACCTTTCGAATGTTGTCTATCGTCTGTTCACGAGAAAGGTTCCCATAGGTAACACGCTAGTTCGCTGCCCATCACTTTTTTTTTATGTGTCAGCTTCAGCAAATTCTAGTTTTTATCAAAATGAACCATGTGCCAACTGCCAGCCTTGTAGCTCAAACTTTGCAAAAAATTGATGAAATTGATAAAAGTGATGGATAATTTTGAAAACTAATATTGTATTCGTAATCTGCATACTCGATTTCCCCCTATGCCTACTCCCAGCCCCGTAGATGAACTCTGCAAAAAATCGATAAAAATCGATATCGATCGATAACGAAAAATAGCCTACGGCATCCGCCCCACCCCGTAGTGTATGTGTGCCAGTTTGGTCCGGATCGGCTCAGAAATAAAAATTTCTATCCGGAACATACGTACATGCAGACATACATATATATACTGACTCGTGAGTCAGTATCTTCACAGGAATGCGGAGAATCAACGCGAATCACAGAATCACAGAATCACAGAATCACAGATAGCTAATGTGTGTGATAGTTGTTATGAGAACAAGGCTTTATCTCTTTGCTTCACAGACATTCTTTGTATTATGTTTATGTATTTGATGTATATGTTTATGTGTTTGCTGTATATAAGCTAGCAGTTAGAGATGGCTCACTGTTCCTTTTTGCTTTGTATTAGTTTAGCCTTTTCTCTGCACGACTCATTGCACGATAGGTTCTCCGCACTACACCGTCTGCAGGTAGTAACAGTCACAGTCACAGTCACAGTAACATCAGTTATCATGTAATTGTACTTAGAATAGTTGTAGGATTTAGTTTAGCACCTTTGCGCATAATTTGTTATTTGTTAGTCTTAATAAAGGTTTAATTACCCAAGTTTGAGGTAACACTCGAACCGACTCGCGCACGTCCTCAAAGTCCCGCGTGGCAAGCTAGAGCGACACACGTGTCAATTCAAGTGGTGCATCGGACAATTGAAGAGGAATCCAAGCCGCACGTAGAGGAGCCGAAATGCACGAAGCAAGAATCGCCATAATAATGGATCATCAAAGGGAATTCGTGCATGACGACCGCATCAAATCCCAAAAGGATTTGAATATTCACAAAGACGAGAGAGGATTGCTGCGATGTTATGGACGCCTTCAAGAAGCCGACATCGCCAATACAGCTAAAACCCCAATATTCATAGCACCAAACACAGCATTAGCTAGGCTCATAATATCAGAAGCGCACGACTATTATCACAAAGGACTCGCTCATACAATGGCAACAGTACGGGAAAAATATTGGATTCCCAAGCTTCGGCGACAAACGCAAGTGGTAATTAGAAGATGCGTACCATGCCAAAAAATAAACAATCTGCCCTTCACCTATCCCGAAACGAAGGCAGTACCTTCGACTAGAGTGAGAAGATCAAAACCCTTTCAACACATAGGACTGGACTACTTCGGACCCTTGATGATCAAGAACATGCACCAACCACGAAAACAAAATATGGAATCAAATGGAACCGAAGAAGAAAAGAAAAATAAAGAACAAAAAGAAAACGAAGAAGCACAAAAAAGATCGAAGGCTTATGGATGTATACTCACGTGCCAGACAACACGCCTCATACACTTGGAGTTGGTGGAGGACATGTCTACAGAAGCATTTGTAAATGCTCTTCGACGATTTTTCGCACGAAGAGGAGTACCTGAAACGATAACGTGCGATAACGCACCTACCTTTCTGCTGGGAGAGCAAATATTGCACGATGCAATAAACAACGCGGAAAACAGCACGGATCTCCAAAGCGATCTTGCACAACGAGAAATTCGATGGAAGCACATAACACCGTACGCACCGTGGCAGGGTGGTTTTTACGAACGGCTAATTCGCTCCATCAAAGACTCGTTGCACAAAACACTTGGAGTACGAATCGTGACATTTGATGCACTAAGAACAATATTAGCAGAAATCGAGGCAGTGCTAAATTCACGACCGCTTACATATCAAGAAGAGAAATGGGAAGATCAACCTATTCTCCGGCCCATAGACTTCTTGCAAAACGATATCATACTGCACTTTCCCCTGCAAAACATAGGAGGAAACGGAAAGGATAGGACCTACCATACTCCAGAAGAAGCACAACAAATGGCCACACAACATCAGGCAGAGGAAGCACTGAAGTCATCAGTCAATTTAACGGAAAAATTCTGGAAGATTTGGAGCACACAGTATCTTACAAATCTGAGGGAATTTCACAGAAAACACATCGACGAAAAAAGAGGAACTACCACAAAGCCGAAGAAAGGAGATGTGGTACTCATGTGGGAGTCAGTGCAACCAAGAAACACATGGAAAATGGCAAGAATAATTGAATTTCAAGACGCACCAGGCGCAGGACGAGAAGTTGTGCTAGAAACACCTAACAAACATAAGCTCAGACGCCCCATCAATCGCATAGTACCACTGGAGCTTGGACAGGATCAAGAAGAAACATCCACTTTGCAGGAAAATACACCACAAACGAGGTACAATTTGCGCCCAAGGAAGAAGGTTGATTACACCGAAGCAAAGGACGAAGGTACCAGCCTCAATTGCCTGCCAAGCCTCTTCAGGACACAATGCCCACCTTTTAACAGTCTTACTCCTAACAATATGTGCGCAGGTCTGCTTAGGCGGCAGCAACATAACACGTCATCTTCAATGCATTGACGGAGGAGTAATCCTAACACAAGAAGAACCACATCAATATGAGATTTGCGCGGAGGACTACTGCATCGAATTCCGCCAACCGCAACGAATAGAAACGGTAAGATTCCCCGCACAAATCACGCTGCACGAGCACTTAGTGAAGTGGAAAACCTTTGACGGACGCGAAGTAAACATAGTAGAAACGAGTTGTAAAGCAGCACAGTTCTGTGAACAACTTACCTGCACCTTCTGCACGGCAATGATGACCAACCCGGAATGTTGGCCACGAACAGCCATTCTTGTAACAGGAATTGCAGCTTACTCAGCAATTTCCATATGTTACTGCGTATTTCATGTGCCAGTATTGATTGGAGCTCCATTACTGTACCTTTTGAAGATAGTTGTATTGTGTGTACGATTATCGGTTAAAACAGTATGGAACACGATGGCAAAGATATTGGCACCAGCCCATCACAGACGTCGAAGGATTTCGTTCTCTAGAAGTGCAATACTCATGGCACTAAGCGTGAGCACAATACTGCAAGCGTGTCAAGACGTAGATGTCTTTACGCACCAAAGCAGATCCTGCTATCGCTCAAAACGAGGCCATTATTGCACGATTGATACAACGGAGATTCTCAAAATCAACCCTTTCAAGCAAGAAGCCTGCATCAGATTGAAAGGCAAGAACAACAACATCCTAGAAGTAAAACTACTTTGGAAAAGCCTCAATCTGATCTGCGAAAAACAAACGATACTGTTCACTAGAAGCACGCAGTATGCACTATTGGACAGCAAACGATGTCCACATGCAGGATCATGCGTAGGAGATAAATGTGGAACTATCACGCGAACATCTCAAATCCCAGAACTGCACAAAGCAAATTACTACCCAGGCGTAACCGGATGCGTAGAAAGCTGCGGCGGACCGGGTTGTGACTGCTTTTACCCCAGTTCCGGGTGCTTATTTTACAGGATTTATCTCATACCAAACGATGAGGAGGTGTATGAGATCTTCAGATGTGGAAGATGGAAACAGGTAGTAAACCTACAACTCTCTATTAGCGAAGAAGGAAAGCCAACACAACTTCACGACATTCGTCTTGTTCCAAATCAACCCAGTATACTTTCGATATTTGCAATTACTCTTTCATCGATCAGCACTCCACCAACACCTCTGCTAAACACAGCCTTTCTCACGGATGGTAAACTCTTCGCACTGGCTCCAACGGACTACCAGCCACCTCTAACATGTAATTCACAAGAAGAGGCACGAAACCTTACCTGCGAGGTGAGAGAGGAATGCACCTGTACGCCAGCAGAGTCAAAAATGCGCTGCGACTGCAAGGAGGGCAACCTCACATCACATATTCGGGAACCACGGTATAGATTGCCTATATTGCGACCCAACCTTGAATTCCAGGAAATGAACGGAACGATAACTTCAAAAATACCACAGCTACCAACAGCGGAATTCCTACTACGCATCAAAGGGAAATTTAGCACGACTTCAGTACGATCAGAAGCGGTATGCACAAGTAAAAATGCCCATTGCACAGGGTGCTATAAATGCACAAAGGGAGCCAAAGCCTTAATCACATGCATTTCCTCAACACCTGCAGCACGGGCAGAAATAGAATGCGGCGACGATGCATTCACGGTTTTGTGCTCACAGGAAGGTACACAAACAAATATAAGCTTCATAAGTCAAAAGGCCCAGTTCCACAGAAAATGTACTATTAAATGTGGGACAACGGTTAACTCCTTTGAGATTGCAGGAATTCTGCACTACACGGGAAACCTACACGAAGCGACGCGACGCATCTTGAAAGGAGAAAGCGAAATCTTCTCGGAAATAAATCTTCCAGACTTTGGACATATATTCGAAGTATTTCGCAACTGGGGCTATACACTAGTGATCACCATTTTACTAGTGGCGCTCGCATTGCTGATGACATACACTTGCATCACGAACATGGTATTTTGCACAGTGATCAGATTCATTTTCCGACTTGGCTATTGCTTGTGCAAGTTATGCGTCTGTCTAGTGGGGTGGATATTGCGCACGCTGCTCAAATCTCTTCGAAAACAACGAGGGAAGAAACCACGGCAGAAAATTCTCTGATGCGCATGAATCCACGACAGGCACAATAGCACGAGCACTAAACTCCAGATTCAATAGCAAATAACTTAGTCGGACACAGAAAACATGAGACACACAAAACATCATGCAAATCTGCCGGCGAGGTCAGTCAAAAGCACGACAAACCCTTGTTGGCTCTCAGAAAGACATCTCTTTTCTACCACCAAAGGGACAGGATAGAATAAAGAGGGAGTATCACCTTATAGCTGATGTGAAAGCCATAAACATTAAAGGAGAAAAAACAATCAATATAAAACAAGAAACGGCAAGAAGCATGAAATACGGCAAAAAAAAGCAGGTGTAATGAGCGGCAAAGCTCCGAATCAAAACATCGCAATATTCGCGGCGGCGATCACACCGTACTTGACTAAACCTACGGGGATGGAAAAGAATTGATAACAACTACTTGAGTAGAAACCAAAATCCGGCATCTAATCACTCAATTATTGTTACAGATAATGGACAAGTTCACGGAAGAAGAGCGCAGATTTATGGAGGAGAAACTAAGGCAAGAGTTCGCACGGAAGATAAGAATGGTCGAGAGTTCACCGGCTCGTCCCACGGAAAGCATCGTCCGGCAGAAACTCAAATTTTACGCGGACAAATGCTATGAGTTTGAAAGTCTACACAAGCACGCCAAAGCACGATT
Organism: Cylicocyclus nassatus; assembly: GCA_958299035.1. Classification (NCBI taxonomy): domain Eukaryota; kingdom Metazoa; phylum Nematoda; class Chromadorea; order Rhabditida; family Strongylidae; genus Cylicocyclus; species Cylicocyclus nassatus. Next base: position 48,723,956 of record CATQJL010000223.1, on the reverse strand, counting down.
TGTTTCTCTTATGATGGACAGATGGGATATGATCATTGTCAGAGGTGGAGCGTTGCACTATCTTCTGAAGATAAAGCAACTCTACATGGAGCACAAAGAAGAACGCACGAATCTCACAGTCATGAGAGACCAATTCGTGTTAGCGCACGAGTGGTACGAAGTCTTGGTGGCAATGAACGAAGCGAACGAGCTTGAACGACTGGCCTACATTAATGAGCTATCAGCCGAAGTCTTCTACGAGACGACGGACCCGGGAGACGAAGGCTATCCCGAACCCAGGCAGACTCGGCGCAATTACACGAAGGATCGAGTCTGCAGCATTGTGCACAACCTGTTAGGTCTTTACGACCTTCTCTTGAAAGAAGAAAAGGCAGCGGTAGAAGAAGCAGAATGCGAATTCAAACGGAACACAACCGCAGAAGACAAAACTCTTCGTGAGATGAGAAACGCCTTTATGGATTTGCAGGACGACGTCAAAAAGCAGCAGCACGAAACACGGGAGTGGATGCAAGCCATGCATCAGCACTTCGAAGGACTGGTCACCCGCGAAATGAAAGACGGATTTCGCTCACTTCGCGAAGATGTCAAGAGGCAACAGGAAAGCACAATGCACCAGATAGAAGACATTACAGCACAGTTACAACACCTTTCTGGCCAAGTCAGCGAGGAGGCTGAAAGTCGGAAGCACGAGCTCAAATCACAGAGTAAGAGCATCAGAAGCTGGCTGGACAAGATGGAGTCCTCCATTAGCAGCACGATGTCCATCAACGAAGATCCGGACAGGAGACGGCACCAAGAGAAAGGACAACATCATGCCCAGCAAGGAGAAGAAGAAGACCGCACGTCACATTCTGGTTGCACGAGAACAGGTTCCAAGAGACGGCACGAAAGTCCCGTATCGGAGTCTGACCGGCAACAAGCCAACCTTCAGAGACTCCTGGATCAGAGCGAAAGGGAGTTAAGTGACGTAGAACACTTCTTATCCAACTGCGGAGGAATCGAAAGACGCTTCGGAGATCGAGAAATGAAGGACAACGAATCACTCCTCATGTGCGTCTACTGCAAGGTGTTTGGGAAGCACTATTCTGATGCATGCCCAAGGATAAGAAGTGTGGCCGAAAGACTGGAAATCCTGCGCGAGGAAGGACGATGTCTAAACTGTATCGAACTGCACGACGCGTTAAGCTGCAGGAAACGCCCAATCTGCTTCTACTGCAAGAGAGCTGACCCATCGGCGCCACCATCAGAGCACCGTGAGCACCACGCAAGCATCTGCACCAAGCCCGAGGAGTATACCCGGAAGGTTCAGCTAAGGAAGGATCTCCTCAGAAGGATTGACAGGTGCAAGGAGGAACTCATGAACTCGTGGAGACGCAGCGCATCAGCACGAGCACAAGAAGAGAAGCGGACACCAGATTATCAGTCACGGCCTACTACACCGCGAGGTCCCCCCGACTTCTATTGCTGAGGCCGGAGTATACTGACTCGTGAGTCAGTATCTTCACAGGAATGCGGAGAATCAACGCGAATCACAGAATCACAGAATCACAGAATCACAGATAGCTAATGTGTGTGATAGTTGTTATGAGAACAAGGCTTTATCTCTTTGCTTCACAGACATTCTTTGTATTATGTTTATGTATTTGATGTATATGTTTATGTGTTTGCTGTATATAAGCTAGCAGTTAGAGATGGCTCACTGTTCCTTTTTGCTTTGTATTAGTTTAGCCTTTTCTCTGCACAACTCATTGCACGATAGGTTCTCCGCACTACACCGTCTGCAGGTAGTAACAGTCACAGTCACAGTCACAGTAACATCAGTTATCATGTAATTGTACTTAGAATAGTTGTAGGATTTAGTTTAGCACCTTTGCGCATAATTTGTTATTTGTTAGTCTTAATAAAGGTTTAATTACCCAAGTTTGAGGTAACACTCGAACCGACTCGCGCACGTCCTCAAAGTCCCGCGTGGCAAGCTAGAGCGACACACGTGTCAATTCAATATAGACTAACAGACATTCAGCTTTATATTAGGTCGTTTCAAAAGTAATTTCGCTTTTTTCAAACGGGCGCCACATTTGATGGAACCAAGGTTCCTAAGAGATCTTGAAGGCATTCAATGCAGCATTTCATTCTCTTTCTAATGGTTATGAAATCGCTGCGGCGCAATCAATAAGCTTACGGAAAATGACCAAAATCTGAGACCCATGCTTTTTGTGATGGTCAACTTTCACAATTTTTTAAAACATTCATATCAACCCTTAGAAGGAGCTCAGGTAACAATTAGATAGAGCAAACGTTATTGGATACAAAACAACTTTTTCCTCCTTTTCATAGCTTGTCATACATTTCTGACAGAATTTTGACTGATGCTACCGATTTCCATAGTTGGACAGCTAAATCCTCGTAGAACATCAAAAGAAGAGCAGCTCGGGCATTATTCGATGCAGCATTTTCTCCTCTTTCTAACGGGTGTTTTTGTTTCCGATTCGTTAATTTCCGGGGGTAAAATCATCATAACTCATTTTTTAGCGAGCCCCATGCTGTGCCCGTAAAACCCGAGATTTGATATTTTGAATCAGTAAACTCTCACTTGCTCTACAAAACTAATGCTAACACATAGTACCATCTTGGTAGTCTTAAATTCCGAAAAATCATGATGTTTGATGCGATTGTGGCTGATGTAGGCCTGCCAAAATCCAATGGCTATGTTAAAAAATCGTTGAAAAAATTACGGCGAGCTATGAAAAAGAGAAAAAAGTTGCACTATATTCTATTAGGTTGGCGGATAATTTTTGTTACACTTTTTTAGTGAAATTCTGAAAATCTCCAGAAGTTCTTTGGAATCTCCAAAGTTGCTCCATATCTAGGCCACGGCTGGGCGCATACACTAGTATGACTGATGCCGCAAATGCACAATTAGCCAGCAAATTTACGACAACCTTATAAGCACACTCAAAATTGTCATTTTTTCTTTGATTTTTTTCTCTGTGTTTAATAGTGTTTCTTCTCTTCCATAATTTTTTTAGAACATATTTTCGCATCGTCTCTTTTATGGCAGCACTTTGGTGCCGCTAGCACGCGAAAAACAAGGAGTGAAAAACAGCTTGAAAAAATCAAAAATTCATTGAAAATTTTTCTTTTTGTGTGCATCGTGTAGGATTTGATACGGAAAGGTGCATATGATTTTTGTAAATTTTTAAAAATTATTCTTCATGTCAAAATGCCAATGTGCGCTAATATGGCGCGACATGTAGCTCATGTGATCGTGTGCGGACATGATTGTGCCATCCCCTATGCTCGCTAAAATCTATGGACCGTACCCTGCCCGAATACCACATTGGCCGGTCTCTTCCCAATCACCTGGAACAATGCCAGCCCGCTGACAAATGTCCATAAAATTTACTCCCACCGTTAAAGTGGGTGTTTTGCGCACGGACCGCGGATCTGACAGCACGGGCGGGTAGACCTTCGCACCTCGTAAACACTCCTCAAACATAAGAATTTTCGAAAGTTTCTTAGTTTTTTAAAAAATAAAATCAAAGTGTAACAGAAATTATCCGCCAACCTAATATAAGGTTTGCTCTATTAAACCATTACTTGAACTCCTTCTGAGGATTGATATAAAAGTTTTGAAAAATTGTGAAATTTGACCATCACAAAAAGCATGGGTCACAGATTTTGGTCATTTTCCGTAAGCTCATTGACTGCGCTGCAACGATTTCATAACCATTAGATAGAGAATGAAATGCTGCATCAAATACCTCCAAGATCTCTTAGAAACCTTGGTTCCATCAAATGTGGTGCTCGTTTAAAAAAAGCGAAATTACTTTTGAAACGACCTAATATATAAGATTGAGGTAAAAAATGACACACACGGCTTACGGGATAATTTTTCTCACGATATTCGACCAATGTTTTATATGTAGATTTTCGGGCAAACTTCTTGCTTTGACCACTCAGACAAATGACCGGAACTTGGAACTTCCGCAGAACGCTCGCGGAATTTCCTCCGGGTCACCTGCAGAAGTTCCGTAAAAGTGCTGCGGAAGTTCCAAAATGAGGTCCTGCTGAAGTTCCGAAAAATGCCAACCACAACAGCAAAAGAGAACACTGAAGCGAGATTTGAACCTCACTCTAATGACTGTAAGACCCACCTACTATCCTCTACGCTACGGCTGACACGTTCGATAATGCACTCTAGTTGTTGGCGAGGCAGATCACGAGACAACACATTCAAAGTCCTGCGGAAGTTCTGGCAGGCCATGGTGCTGCGGAACCTCCAGCGTTTTTCGGAATTTCCGCAGGTTTTTGAAGAAGGTTCTGCGGAAGTTCCGATTTTCAACCACTTTGGCATGAAAATCCCGCGGAAGATCCGATTTTCAACGTTTCCATTTTTGCAATAATGAACAGCGAAATTACTTTTGAAACGACCTAATATATAAGATTGAGGTAAAAAATGACACACACGGCTTACGGGATAATTTTTCTCACGATATTCGACCAATGTTTTAATCCTGCGGAACTTCTGCAAATTTGACTTGTCCTGCGGAATTTCTGGTGACTTGTCTGAGCAATCAAACTTTATTCGAAGTCTATATAATGTTAGATTGCTCACAAATAACCAACTATGGCATATGGAGGGAGCATATATGGTAAGTTGTATCACGTCGTACTATTGATTCTTGCTACTTGTGAGAATGGCACGGCAGAATGTATAATTAGTAGAGTTTAACCAGCCGTATATGTCATTTTTCACTTCGACAATATTGAGTTGTCCAGAAATTAATCCCCGTTTTGAATTTCAACCGCCATAATCATACATTTCTCACTTCTATATACAGGGTGTCCCAAAAAATGTATCGAACGTTTGATCGTTAATATCTATCTTCCCAAGAAGTCTTTTGCCTTCCTTCAAGTGCCGTTTTCTAGAGCTTGCTTCAACTTAGATTTGCCTTGTAAAGCGAATCACCCAACTCTCTTCATTACCGTAGGATTACGGTAGAAACTTGAAACATATGGCGTCAATGTGGAAAAAGCTGCCAATTTTCAAAGAAATGTGAAAACATGTGTAATAGGGTTTTTATGGACGCTAAGTTCAATACTTAACTATTTACAAGATTACGAAGCTTTCTAAACGGTGTAATCGCACTTTTTAAGAACATTGAAAAAATGGCCGCTACTTCTTACCTGGCATAACTCTTTAATGAAGCATCATAATAAGTTGGGAACTTTACAATTATAATCAGGGTTGAGCGTGGGGTCAGGCGCGCCCGACCTGGGGGATCGTATTGAGGGTAAGACTGAGGGGGGGGGGTTGTAATTGAGAATCGAATTCAATAAGACTGGGGAGATACTGTGAAGGTGAAGAAGAAATGAGCTAGTCCGGTGGATATCGCGATCACATGAAGGAATGACGGTCATAAACAGCATACTGATTGTTTCCAGAATGGAAGTTTCAGCCAAAACCCAAATCTTCTCTTTTACCTTGACATATGAGGTAAACAAGGAAGCTTGCTGTGTGAAATGGGTATCATTTCCATAATCAGCAGGTCAAATTACCTCTATGCACTCTACAAACCATTACCTACTGCAGTTTCTAGTGTTTCTCAACGTCTAAAAAGCATGATTTTCAAACGTGATTAACTTGGTTTCAGAAGTGAGAAAAGTCAGCTTTTGACTCATAACAAAGTAATGCTCTCTACAAGTTCTATGCTACAAATCGGACTTCATATCGCTTTCAAACAGTGAAGTAAGAAGTGCTGCCAAAATCCCAACCGGCGCGTTTTTCACGTTAAGTGCTTCAACTTCTCGGATTAGCACAAGGCCGAAACAAGTCGAACCAAGCTCAAACACTTACAGTGGAATCTTCGAGGGATGAGCTAGCGAATCACATAAAACTTCGGTAGAAAAGCTTTTTCGGAAATAAAGTTAATGGGGTCAGGCGCAACCCCTCAAAAGGTCAGGCCGCCTGAGCTTTCGAGGGGTTGCGCCTGACCCTCTTAACTTGCCTTCAACGTTCAAAAATCGCCCCTTTTTTGACATGAGTATTGTGCCCAAGGCCTCTTCTTGCTATATTGAAAATTTGAAGCCGAACACTCCACCCCTGTGAATATTATAGCTCTGAAAAGAAGACTATCCAGACCTAAAACTCGCCGTCAAGTTGCGTGTGGTTGTGCAGTCGCAGAAAGTCGGGCCTACAGACTTTCAAAAGTGGAAACTTGCAGTGAAGGCTGGTCTTCTTCAGAATATAACACCCTAAGGACTGGAGGTGAAGCAGAGGGTCGTTTAGGGGCTTTCACAGGGGGGGGGGTCGTTTTTAAAGGATTTGTGCCTGACGTCTTGCTCAAGCCTGATTATAATCACCAACTCTAATTAGCCTAGCGTAAAAGTTTTCAGGCTGTTTTGTTTCTCTGAGGCAAAATATGACCTTTCATTGCTTAAAACCCTCTTTGAAGTTTCTACCGTAATCCTACAGCAATGAGGAAAGATGAGTAATTCGTTCTGTAATGCAAATCTAAGTTGAATCCAGCTCTACATATTGGTACCTGAAGCAAGGGAAAAGACTTCTTCAGAAGAGAGATATTAACGATCAAACGTTCGATACATTTTTTGGGACACCCTGTAGATTGCAAAGTACCGTTCGATAGAGCAAAGCAAGCTCTACAAGATGGCCTTCTTGCTTTTGCAATCTGTCATCCGCCTCGAGTTTCGAGCCAAAAACTAAAAAGACTCAGCTGCCCGAAAAATCGAAAAAAAAAGTCGTAACTCAATTCATAACAATCCTACAAAACATCTCCTTGCTCTCGTAAACACTATCCGCAAAGAACATCTATATACGCCTTTGCCCGTATTTTTTCCTCTGTTAGAAATAAAGAGAACGAAAATTTTCGTGCATTTGCCAAAGTGATGCTGTGCGGTTCCCATATAGGTAGTTGTATACTACAAACGTGTAAAAGTACAAAAGTAAATTCGCAGCTCTCTACAAGCTTTAGTTCATGAGAATTCTAAAATTTAGCTTCGACCACCTGACTAGCAAAAGCTATATTTGGTAGTTCTCGAGAACTAAAGTTTGTAGAGAGCTGAAAAGTTAAGCCTGTACTTCTACAGGCTTGTGGTATACAAATACCTATGTGGGGACGGCACAGCATCACTTTGGCAAATGCACAAAAATTTCCGTAGTCTTGGTTTCTAACAGAGCGAAAATGCGGCAAAGGCGTATATAGATGACTTACGTGGATAGTGTTTACATGAGCAAGTAAGAATTTTTGTAGAATTTTTGTGAACTGAGTTACGATTTTTCTCGATTTTTCGGGCAGCTGAGTCTTTTTACTTTTTTTCTTAGAACTCGATGTGGATGAGATTGTTGCAAAAGTAAGATCACCTTCTTGTAGAGCTTGGTTTGCTCTATCCAATGTCTTTGGAACCTATTTTGAAGTGAGAAGTGTAAGACTTACTGCGGTTGAAATTCAAAACGGGCATTAATTTCCGGACAACCTAATACATAAAACAGGTGAAAAACGAAATTTGGGAAGAACGCAGAAAACGTGGACAGCAACAGGATTCGAATCGATTTGCACACTTGATACTAACCTACCGCGCCCCTAGCCCGGGTACATACCACATATCAATTGATCACCTCGATTCAGCGAGCTTCCCTTGTCAGACACTCGCTGCGGCGGCGCGCGGTCGCTCATATCCCCCGCCGCCGGCCGTCAAATGGCGCGCGCACGCGAGTAATTGGAACGCGCACCGCGAGTAAACGGTACGCGCGCCGCCAATGCATGGCACTCCGCTCGCAGTCTGGAACCCTTTTAGTATGTTTTTTTGCTCTTTTCGTAATCTAATGTGTCTTCAATGTAATTATGCGTGCTTTGATTTATCATTTTATTTGTTATCGGTATATAAAGCTTATTACAAACACAGCAATGTCATCACGAGGGGTGGATCACAGCATATAAGAGACCATAGACCATGAATGATGACAGGAACAACAACAAAACATGAAAAAGATGGACGCTTTGGAAGCGTATCAACATGATAAAGCTTAGCGACCACAAGCGGAAAAAATAACACTAGCAAGTCATTATTGCCAATGGCAAAGCAAGAAATCCAACATAAAAAACAAAAAATTCTGGACAAAAGGAACAACGACAAACTGAAAGTTTTGAGCGAATTCAAATATGGCGTCTATGCGTATAGGCGCACCGGCGGCCGTAATAAGGCGCGCCGCTCACCAGCTGCGAATGATGGGGCGCCGCTCATCAGCTGCGAATGATGGCGCGCCGCTCGCACTGCAGCCTCAACTATGGCACGCCGCTCGCACAGCAATCTCAAGTAAGGCGTGCCGCCGCAACGAGTGTCTAAGAAAGGCACTTCGAGCACGCATGCCGCCACAGTCAAAATCGTAAAGTCCCGCAGCGACTCTGCGGGACTTTACGATTTACGGGACTTTATCTAAATTTTTCGAGCTTACTGCTCCTGCGTGGCTGCAACTTCTACCTTCATATATCTGGGCACTATACCACAAAATCTGTTCACTGGAGCCTCTTAATCCTTTCCTGACTTTAGTTACAAATTTTCATAGTACCATGCTCATGCACGTTTTTGACATCGTTTTGGAAGGCGTTAAAACGGTTGAGATAAATTAGTGACGATAAGTGATATTAGGACACGATAAACCTCGAATACCACTTGTGTGAATACCAACAAGCCAAATACGCCACGCGGGACTTTACCACACACACAACACCTCAAACTTGGGTAATTAAACCTTTACTGACTAAATACGCATCAACAAATACACGAGTAAAGCACGCATAAGTGAGCAATACAAAAATACATAAGTGAAATGGTTGTTAAATGAGAACTATGATGTGGAGGTTAGATCAACAAAAACACAGACAAAATGCGCATGCTAAAACTAGGCAATGAAGGTTAAAAACGTTAAACTCAAAATAAAGCCTTTTCCGCAGCACTCAAAAGTTTCTAATCTTAGAGCGAACTAGATTGTTAGATACGATTAAGCCGCACTACTTGAGCTAAGGCATAAGTGACAAATGTGCTGACGCCTCTCTTGGTCGGGATCGTCGCTACCATCTGGCGCAGCTGCCACCTTGAGTCACTAGGACGCGCTGTTTTTAATAGCCTGAAGTAAAGTTTGCAAGTATGAGAGTACGGTATCTTGCAAACCTCGAATATTTATTTGTTTTTTCTTGTTGTCGCTTGGCGACACTGCCGCCCGTTTTAGTGTTGTTCCTGGCGTCTCGCTGGAGGCAGCGCTTGTTCTACGCCAGCTTGTCTTGTCTGTAGCTGCAAAATTTCTTGTCGCTGGCGACACTGCCGCTGTCCTAGTTGTCCGCCACGACCCTTTGCTTGGTATTGGGCTTGTTTGCGAGAACCTTTTCTCTTCTGTAGTCGCTGGATCTCTTGTTCGAGTTCCTGGTACTCGTTCCTTGCATCTAGTTCCTTTTGTCGAAGCATGTCTTCAAAATTTGGTACGCTGCACAGGGCTTTGTGATGTCCACTATCGCGAGGTCGGAATTTCTCGGCAACTGTGCCACGCACTTTTTTGCAGTAGAAACAGGATCTCCGGGAAAAGTGGCATTTTCCGGGTGCACAGTGGTGGAGACATCGAATGCATAGACCCTCTCCCTGTGCTATCCGAAATCTGTCGTCTCCGTTGATGATATGGGGACAGGAGTCCGAGTAATGCTTGTTTTTCTCATGACAGAAAGCACAAGTTACTTCTACATTGGTTCCTCCTTTCACGTCCCCAAGTTGTCGCAGAGGCAACGCATCCAGTGCCTTCTCAATTTCTTCAATGTCCTGTCTTAGCTGGCGACGTTGCGTTAGCTTGTCTTGCAGTTCGTCATCCATCGTCGCGCTTTGCTCTTGTAGGACTAATGGTTCTACTGCAGTTTGCTCTTCGTCATCAACCAGCTTGGGCACCTTCAGGTCCATCTGTTCGACCGGTCTTTCTTCGTTCATGATCTGTTTGGGTGCGTCTTTCTTCACTTCCTGCCGTTGTACTTGTCGAATACTGATGCTGTCTTTGTAGAGGTTCTCGACCATATCTGACTTTTCCTCCAGTTCTTTGACGAGTTCGGACATTTGCTTGTTCATAATTTTCATGTTTTGCAGCAACTCGTCGTTGATCCACTCTTGTTCCGGTTCGTTCGGGGCTGGTGAGGAATATCGTAGCCATTTGGCGAGAAGAATGTAGCGAGTGCAGAGCTTAGTGTAGCTCTCTCTCGCTAGGGTCGCGGCGCGGAGTAGTTTCAATAAGTTGATGATCTTGTCTTGCAGAGCTTCTTTTGTATCTGACCACTGTTGCTTAGTGTGATCCCAGTCTTGTCTAAACGTATTGCATATTTTAGCTTGATTATTGAGTTCTTCCTTCGCTGTTACCAGGTATCCCAGCAGAAGGGGTTTTGATATCTTGTTCTTGGCGATGGAGATCAGGTCATCAAACTCGTCCGTCGATTGTGCCATTTTTCTGAAATTACTCGTTTTGGGAAGCTGGTCCTTATGCGCTGTTATGAGTTTCGTTGATTTCATTTTTGTTTGTTTTGGCACGCTTTCATCGATGTCGGACGTTTCGTTTACCATGCCGTTTACTTGCGCTTCGAGGGTCCAATATGCGTCCCACGTTGTCGATTCTGTGTCATCATTGTCGATTTGCATGACTTGTTCGCTTTGGATTTGACCGGTAGGCAAGTGTCCTAATTTCGTGGGTAGAAGGTGGAGGCCTGACGGCAGCCGGATGTGTGCCGTCCCTTCTTTTATGAGTTGCCACAGTTGGTCGCATCCTAATAGGATCAGCGGTTTGCTATCTTGAGTCGTTGCCAAGTTTACATTTAAGTTCAGGGATTGCATGAAACGTATATCCTCGTCCAACAGCGGTGGTGTCTTCAACGGCTTTGTGAGGGTATTGTACGTGAGTAAATGTAGCTGGTAAACGTTTCCTTCCGCATCCCATGCTTCCAGTTCCACCTTACGACTCAGGCTTTCGTTTACCTTATCCGATCCAAAGGTACTCAAGCGAAGTTTCGTTGTTTTTATCGTTGGCAGGTGTAACCCCGGAGGTGTATTTGTCGCTCGCGAGTTCGATAGAATTGGCCCCGGGGTTAACTATGCGGCTAGAGGGGCCTAACTACTAGAGATTAATACTAAAGATTTATTAGACAAGCAGAGGTCTACAACCTACAAGACGACTACAAGAAATCTAACCTACAAGATGCATTAGAAAAGGAACAGCTATAGAGGGAGAGAAGAAATCTCATAGAAGAAATGAAATTCAGGAAAAAAAAATGAGTCGGCCAACCATCCGTCCGTCCACTGCTTGGTGGCTAAGGTATTTATGTGAGCCCAAAATTAATTAAGCTCCAACTCTCTCGATCAAAGACATTATGCACAATTAATATCGCGGTATCATTTACAAATATGAAACAATTGTGCCTGGCACCAGTTTGCACAGCATCGTGTCAGCGTCGTTGTCGTTGTTGCCGCGTTGTTGACGTTATACAAGTACGATGTTGATAACCTTCTCGATATCCGGCGATAGAATAGTTATTACTGCACGTTGCCATTACATCCTTCGCTTCGGAGAAGATCCGTCTCGGATCTTGAGGAGCCGCTGTGCTTGCGCAACGAACGGCTAGAGTAATGGAGAGGATGTGGAGAGGGTTGGAGCTCTCTTTTTTTTTTGTTTTGATGTTGTTGTTTTTTTTTGAAGCCCACCTAAAGGGCGAACGGATGATTTGTAATACAATCTAAATAATCTACAGCAAATATTGCAGGAAAAAAATGACAGGGAAATGTTGGACGCGAAGTTACTGTATCGCAGGGATACGGTAGTAAGGCGAGACGAGAATGACGTCATCAGATAGTGGTGGGGCCGGTAAGGCGATGATGACGTCATTATTATAGTGGAGTTGAGTCACTGGTCTTGAAGATGACAAGGCGAAAGGACAAGTTGATGAAATACATCGATCGTTGGATAATCCACTTTGGCATTGATCTTAGAACTAGCCGGCTCTCTGTAGGTCAGTTTTTCTTCTTATCTTCTTTTGTATTCTTCTTTTGTAAATGTATTGTCGGTAAGAGAGGCTTTTCTTTTCCAGCATGATCGTTGACAGGAGCTACTGCCCATTTCGTTGTTTCGACCGTGGAGTGTGTTACCAGGACTTCGGCTCCGTTTTTTGCATCTGTTACGAGGCAACTGAAAATAAATTTTGTGAAGACACCTCTGCTAATCACCCAGCTGAAGCTTCAGCCATTTCGGGTTTTAGCATTGGTGGGTTTTTTTTCTGTTCACGCAAAAAAAAAGAGGCAGCATTTCCTGTAAAAAGTTAAACTATGAAACCATTCTTTTCTCTTACAGCTGCAACCATCTTTTTCTTGTTGCTGCTGGCATACGCCGTGTGGCGACGTTACAAAGAATGGAATCAGTCGCGAGTGATTAGCCGCCATGCAAGAGGACATGCAACTCCTCCGGCTCCGAGGGAGGAGCCGCAGGCTCCGCCTGCTTATTCTCCTCGCACGGTGGAGCCTTCTGCTCCTCCCTTGGAGACGGCTATTTAACTGTCAATTTTTTTTGATACCTTTTTTTTTCTCTGTAATGGTACCCAAAAGGACAAAAAAAACACCTCCCGGCTGATCAGCTTATTGTTTTTTTTAATCACCTCCCGCAATAAAAGAATTGTAGTTTTGTACATGTAAACACTACATGAATAATTACATCAAGCGTCCTTATAAAGCTTTGTCCTATTTACGTGGATAGTGCGGATTCGTTTTCCATCGCGAATTGTAACATTTGGTTTGCTTATCTCCAAAATTTCATAGGGACCCTCGAAACGATCTGCAATTTTTGATCCGACTTCTTTGCGGATTAGAATCAAATCTCCAATTTTATAATCGGCCGGATTAACACGTTTTCGAAGATCGTAGTGATGCTTCTGAGTAGATTGTGATGACTTAAGGTTTTCAGTTACGTGTTTCCATACGTTCTTGAGAATGGAAGTAAGTTGTTCTACATAGCTATCTTCGTCTAGATATCTCCTGGTAGGAAGATGTAGGGCTAGTCGGAAAGGGTTGTTAGACTCATATCCATGAACCAAGAAAAAAGGTGAATATTTGGTTTGCGAGTTCTCATTGCTATTATATGCGTGTGTTATTAAAAACAATAAGTTATCCCAAGTGTCAGTGTATTGCATACTGGCGATAGAAATAAGTTCTTCTAAAGTTCGGTTTGCTCGTTCGACTTGACCATTACTTTGATGGTGGTAGGGTGTACTTGTTTTATGTTCTACTCCTAACAACTTGAGGGTATTCTTGAAATCTTCGCTTGAATAGTTAGATCCTTGATCAGTTACTAGTAGATTTGGAGGGCCAAAACGCGCAACTAGTCTTTTTATGAAAATGTCGCAAGCGGTCAGCGCCTTTTGATCTGGGATTGGTTCGGCGATTATGTACTTTGAGAATGAATCAACAAAAACGATAATAAATTTGTTTCCATTCAAAGTTAGGGGAAGTGGTCCGATGCAGTCTGAATGTACTCGTTGCCAAGGTCGTGTAACTAATTTAAATAAACTCATCGGTTCTGTAATCCTGTACATAGCAGGATCTTTTCTGATTTGACAAAGCTTGCAAGTCGAAACGTGTGAAGTCACATCCTGGTACATATTATTCCAAACGGCGATTTTGGCCACTGCGCTATGAGTCTTTTTGATTCCAAGATGAGCCGTACCCAATTGGGAGGCATGTAGATTTTGGATTAATTTTTTTCCTACCTGAGTGTTTTCTGGGAGTACCAACTGAGGTTCTTGAGAAAGTCTGACTGGAATTTTATAGAGTATATTATCAAGAAGAAGATACTCTGATAATTCGGGTACGTCAGAGTTTTCGGTTAGGGCTCGCTTATAGTCAGATATCCGTAGAGTTTCGTCTTGCTCTTTTCTCACGGCTTCCATTGAAATTAGGTTTTCATCCCTGTTGTCTATGCTAGGAATAGCGTTCACCGGCGGAAAACGAGAAAGAGTATCACAAACGATATTGTTTTTACCTGGGCGATATACAATATCGATATCATATTCTTGTAAAATGATTTGATACTTAGCTAGGCGTCCTATCAAGTCTTTACGATGTAGTAACGCTTTTAACGGCGCGTGATCTGTTATTACCGTGCATTTTGCACCATCAATGTATGGTCTAAATTTCTGTACGGCAAACACTAATCCTAGGGCCTCTAGCTCGATTGCTGGATAGCGAGCTTCTTGAGAATTCAAGGTACGGCTAGCATAAGCGATTACTTTTACCTCCCCATTTTGGTTTTGTTTTAGCACACCCGCTAAAGCTTTCCCTGAACTGTCTGTCTCGATTATGAAAGGCGTTCCAAGGCGTGGTGCTACTAGAATAGGTGCCGATGTTAGGGCTCTTTTCAGCCGTGTCATCGCATTCTGGCATTCTTCTGACCAGTGAAATGGAACATCTTTCCTAATCAGAACAAATAGGGGTGCGGCTATCGTTGCAAAGTTCCGAATGAAACGTCTAAAGAAAGAGCACATTCCAATGAAGGCTCGAACTTCCGACGCATTGCTTGGGCGTGGGTAGTTATTGATGGCTTAGTCTTGTCGGGATCTGGTTGTATTCCTTCCTTACTCAATACAAAACCTAAAAATTTGATTTTGTCTTTTGCGAACTCGCATTTTGAAGGTTTAAGCTTCATTCCTATTTGCTCAATCTTAGTGAGCACTTCGTCTATATCTTGTAGATGTTCTCGCGGCGATTCAGATGTTATAATTAAATCATCGATGTATATGAAAACGCGCGCTCGGAGAAATCTTTTAAAATCCTCCATGATTCTTTGAAAGGTTGCGGGTGCACCCTTCAATCCCATGGGCATTCGTACAAACTCAAACGTGCCAAGAAAACAGGCGAACGCAGTTCGTTCACAATGCGACCGTTCTAGTGGGATTTGGAAAAATCCTTGCTCAAAGTCTAGGGACGTATAAAGACATTGGTTGGCACATAGGTCAACGATATCTTGTATATTTGGCAAGATGGATTGCTGAACTTTGGTAATGGCATTTAACCCACGAAAGTCAATAGTGAACCTCCAGCTATTTGCATCTTTCTTTCTAACCAGGACAATGGGAGCGCAGAAGGGAGAGTGGCTTTCCCTGATGATGCCCTCCTTCAGCATTTCTTCAATCTGCCTTTGAATTTCTCGTCTTTTCTCTAGCGGTACTCTATAGATTTTACGAGCAGGTATGTCCGCGTTTCTTACCAAGTCTATCCTGTGCCTGATGGGTCCATTGTAATGTCCTAGGTGTCCGTCTGGGCCAACGAAGGCTTTTGCATGTTTTCGTATCAAACCTTTGAGTGCTTCTAGGTCCCCTGATGCTAACACGCTAGCAGAGAAATCGATCTCATTGACTACGTCATAGTTAAGCTTCATTACGGGGAAACGTGGCATTCTTTCTTCCCAATCGGTTTCAGGTGGCACTGCCATTTTACGAACTGGATATCTCGAGTTGATATCTACGGCGCTCACTTGGGCAGTAGATTCAGGTAGAGGCGTAGCGGAGGCTATATTCATCCCTTGAAACAGATGTATATCGGTATACGAGGGGTTCATTATCAGAATGTTGCAAAGGCCATCGAACATTGGTGTTACCAAGGATCTTCCTACGACATAAAACTGAGGGTATTCTCTCAAGTTATCTTCTATAAGGAAGTCAAGAGGTCGAGTAGAAAAATACCCGTCAATTATAGCCGGCACGATGTTTTTAGATCGTTTTGGTAATAAGATATTGTTAGTCAGCCGAACTCTATAGCAAACTTGGTTAACATCCGATGTTCCATGGGGTTGCTTGTTGGACCCGGAAAGAGTATTGAGTTGTACCATCTTAACAGTCTTATCTCCCACAGTCAATGAGCTGTTGTGTAGATCGATGGTGAGCGCATGGCCAGATTGATTAAGCCTAGAGATGAAATCCGACCCTAATAAGATAGGCGCGGGGCAATCATGGTCTTCTGCGGCGTATAAGCCATGCAAAATTTCATACCCGTGCGCGATAGTTACCGTGAAGCAGAAAGGGCCTATCAATGGGACGTCTGTACCGTTGGCTGCTCTCGCGACAATTTTTGACACATTTTTCTTGTGCACATTAGCGCCTCTCTTCAGTAGTTCCGATTTGCGTCCATAAGAAACTGATGCTCCGCTATCTATAAGAGCTACTAGGGGCCGAAAAGGCTCGTTTGGAGGGCGTCTACAATGTCGAAGTTGGATCTCTATATAAGGTAGTCGATAGTGTTTGGTATTTCGATAGTCGATAGAGTATATCCGTGGCACGAACAGAAGTTCCTCCGTTGGGGAGGCTTCTTCTTGTACTAATACAGTGTTTACTTCGTGTTTGGATCTTTTGCCTTTCTTCTTTTCTTTGGTTGTGGTCTTCTTTCCTGAAAAGGAGGAGGCTAACTCAATCATTGCCGTTGCCGCAGTGCCTGCCGTTCTCCTCACCATATACAGTTTTATGTACAAGCAACAGGCGAGCACTAAGATTCCGATAATAATCAAGGGGATCAGAATCCATAGAAGGAAATAAAGGACAGACCATTTTATAGCATTAACCCCTTCCGATAATTTGGCAGTGGTAGCCTCGTAGATAGAACGGAGGCCGCGGCCGACCTTTCTACCTGCCTCTTGCGCATGTGAAAGCGCATCTTCCAAAAGACCCCTTTTATAGCGCAGATAATCTTGTGTAAAGCGACGTGAATCTTCTATGAACGTAGGAGGAGGGCCGAACAAAAATGGTCTAGCTTTCTGATCAATCATCATCATCGGGGATAACAAATGTTGGACATTATTAGTTTTGACGTTACCCATGAAAGGACAGGGAGTTGTTGAGGATTCTTGGACGAGATCCTTGGTTCCGGGGACGGAAAACCATAACTCACCGCCTTCTATTAACACGGGAGTCGAAGTGTAACAAGTGCCGTTCACTTCATGGCTTTCTATGATCTCGAATGATGTTATTGGTTTACATTTTGAAACGTAAAGCTCGTCATTCTCGACAGTTGCGGCGACATCATCGCGGTCCAACAGCATTCGTACCACCCATGTGGGGTCAACCAATCGGAATGCACGAAGCTGTCGTATTTCTTGGTACTGTCTTGCGCAGATGTTGTTGAAATCAATTCGCGCGGAGAGATCATCATTTGAGGTGGTCTGAGGGCTATTTCGAGAAGGCCGATATCTGGGTGACGGCGTGGTATCCTCTGCAGGCAAAGGGTGGAATCTGGTGCGGGAAGCCCGATATCTTGGTAACGGCGTGGTATCGTCTGCAGGCAAAGGGTGCAGTCTGGTGCGGGTTGGCTTAGGCTTAGGTTGTGTAGTCGATGTGGTAGATAGCATCGAATTTGCTGTTGTCTGGCGAAACAACGGAGGTGACGGTGTTGTTACTGGCACTGCTTTCAGAGGTGCATCGATTCGTCGCGAAGTCGTCCGTGGTAACTGAAAGGCATAGAATGGTGTTGCATCGACCGAAATGAGAGCTAGACGGGATTCTTCGAAGTATGGAACCGTAGCATTCTGAGCCCTCCTGGGATCGAATTGCAGATCTAGTCGGCCAAATTCCTCATTTAAGTATTCGTCAAATACGTCAGAAATACCGCGCTCAAGATCTTGGCGGATTTGGAATTCGGCGTAGGTTAGAGCTCTACTCCGACGAATTCTCTTGAATAAATCCAATTGCTTCTTCCTGTATTCTCCGTATCTGACTGTACGTAGGGCGCTGATGTGCGGCGCCTCTTCAGCGTAAAGCTGAATCCTTCGCTGAAAATCTGTGTTGGAAATATTCCATCGCTTAATCTCTTGTAGGAGGATCGGCTCTGAAATGGGTGTAACATGGAATGGTGGTACTTGTTGCAATTCTCTTATGAAGTAGAGTCTAGCGATCAATGGTACAACTTCTTTGGAGATCAGCTCGTACGAAGAGATATGTCCCTCGGCGTCTATCCATTTCCGCAAACCCCGCTTCGATCGTCGACGTGAACTCGCTAGAAAGTCCTGCACAGATAAACCGGGTGGAATCTGGGGAAATGCTAAAAGTTGATTGGAACTGGTCAGAAAAACACCTTGAATACTACAGTGTCTTACGAGGTTTGCTTGAGCATAAAAGTTATTGTGAAACTCAAAGGTTAATTCGTTCTCAAGAATGACCACGTAAGAGCTAGTTACGAGTCCGTCATATATGCCTATAAGTTCAAGTTTACAAAAGGGAGGAGTCTGTATTGGCTCCCATATCACGACTGCATCTGGAGTAGGGCATTTCCCATCCTTGATAGAACAATTCCTCAAATCGCCTAAGAAACTGACTACTGATCGGCCATCAAACGACGCTATCTCTCCAATTTCCATAGAGTACAGGCTACGCAAATGGGTGGCTGAACCCAAAAGTGGCAAAGAAGCGTTGATATCCTCAATTTCGGAAGTCATATAGAGTCCTTCTGTGACCTGATGCAAAATATGCCCTCGAATCATGTACGTTACTTTGGCTAACCGGCAATCTTCGGCAGAAACGGGAAGTCGTAGTCGTTCGATAACGGAGTATGAAATTCGGATGTAGAGGATGTTATATACTGAAATTTTGATAACGTCTTTGAAACACTTGACACCTGTCACTTGTAACGGATCATTTTTGGTATTGAAAACTTGAACCTTCGTACGTATCATTGGCTCTTCAGCAGATACGTGACAAGCCACAGGTTTAGGTAATGACAATACCTGTGCGAATTGTGATGTTCCACAAACCTGGAAATCACCTGTTACAGATGGAGTAAGGATGACGAAAATGCAGGCTAAACAAAAGAGATTAGTAGTTGGCGCGATTGGCAGTCTCCTTGGTCTAACCGAGGCTCTAGGCTGATTAGCAGGGTAGTACGGTGGTCGTAAGGGATACGATTGAGGGTAATAAAAGTTTGGGGGAAATGAAGGGTAGTTTCTTGGAGGCAAGAAAGGTCCTGATCCCCTAGGTCTAAAGAAACCTCTACTAAATCCTCCTCGATTCCCAAAATTTGGTGATCTTTCGAAACCTGCACGCCGGTTACCCCGACCTCGGCCTCTTGGGATATTATTAGGCGGTCCCCAGTTAGCCCTTTTATTCCAACTAGAGTTGGTACCCAGGGTCAAGTTGTTTAGTTGAGTTTGCAGCTTATCTATCTTATCGTCAGTTATCAAGGAGTTTATAGATCTGAGTACTTCTTGATCTTCCCGTCTTTCTTGTTCTAGTATGCGCGCTTCCTTTTCGGCGCTAGTTACCACGTCTTCAAACTCTTCATGCTTAGGCAAGCGGCGAATGGCCTTCCTAATGTCTGGTCGAAGACCCTTAATAAAGAAGTCTATTGCGAGTTGCGTAACTAGTCCTCTATCTTGCCCTTGGTATGCAAGCTTTGTTTTAGCCATTACTTTACGAGCAAAATCACCGACTGTGTCTTTCCCCTGGGTGAGCCCATGAAGCTCATCCCGAACGTTGCTCAAAAGTGCTTCATTTTTACATCTAGTTGCTAGCTCTGTTACCAGTTGTTCCCAAGTGAGGTCGTTTATATTATCTATGCTGTTATACTTGATTTTCGCTGACCCGGTCAGGAACATAGGGAGCAAGCTCTTTGCAACTGCATGCGTAATCTTGAAGCGACTGACTATATCTCTATATTCCTCTAGGAACTCTTCGAATGTTCTATCAGTAGCCCCAGAGAACTTCTCTACGCGCTCGTTGAGAATCTTAAAAGATCTATAGATAGGATTATCTTCTACAGACATGAGTACAGTCTTGGATTTGGGTGGCTTATGTTCGCTCTTAAAGTGGAATGACTTGTTTTCGTTTCTTACTGCGTTGGCCGCGTTTCTCACTATTTCTTGGAATTCTTCTGAAAGCGTTTTCCTCCTTCCTTCGTCTTTTCTTATCAACCGCGAAGACGATAATCTTGATGTAAGAGATTTTCTTGTTGTTATTCGTTGCGGTGGAGCCAGCTGTAGATAGGATTAGAGAATCTTGTGAATTACGGAACATTTAACGAGATTATCAAAGGAACGTGATATGACATAAAGGAATCACGTTGACGACCTTCCATAAGTGGATTAGCCCTTGTCTATATATATTTCCTTGTCTACACTGAGGAGATTACAAAATTTTACTACAATTCACAGGTAGCTATGGTCGTCAAGGTGAAAACAAATAAACATGTTATTCCTATGCCACATATATCACGCCCACAAAAGGATGAGTCACCAAATACTGTTCAAAAGGCATCATTAGAAGGTGTAAGTGATCTTGGCGCGTTGTTGAGTTCTTGGTTTTCGTCGTCGACCGGTATAATGACGTATGATCTTGAAGTACATAATACCGCAGGGTGATCTACTAGCTGACAGATATTACAACGCAGAGGCGTTGGACAGTTTTCGTATGAGAACTCTCTATGAACTTGCGCACATCTGTGACAAAACTGGTAGTAAATAATGTGGGTGAATTTAAGCCATAATGGTTGTAGGCTCTGGCACTGGTGTAAAAGGTGTTCTGTCGTACGACAGATAGTGCACCGCGTTGATGGATCGATAGGCGGTAAGTCTCTTGGGTGTGGTCGTACTGAACTGTGAAAATTTTCGACAGAATGATATACCCTTATCAGATCGGACCCTCGACGAGTTATTATAGGTCTGAGACAGCTCCAGTAGATGGTTTCAACCCTAGAAGGTTGTATTAAGGCGTTGCCAAAATGATCTCGCGATGTTCTTCTTCTTCTGACACGTCTTACTCGCCTATTTATGGGAAGCATACTAAGATTGGAAATAGGCCGTAGTGGCGAGCGCCACGGTACTGGGCTTGGAGAGCGCGACGATGTTGAGCTGCTCATTATTGGACTTCGCAATACTTCAGATGATCCGTTTACTGTTAAGTCTTCCCATATTATTGGACTAGAGCTAGGAGTTGATTCTGTTGCGGATGGCATCTAAAGAATGGATTTTTTTTGGATAATTTACGAAATATTGAAAGGGTGATATATGTGAGAATAGGACAAAACATGAATGCTGAGTTGAGATGAAGTGTTTACAATATCGTGGATGCAAGGCTTACAAATGGGGTGGGGTTGGACGACCGAGTACTAATTACTAACAGATAAACCGCGGATTCCGGCATGATGGCTTCGAGGGGGGGGGGGGGAAAGGGATCACGAGATAGAATTTATACTAATGACAGCGGGATTCTCTTACAAAATTGAATTACAGCGCGACCTTATTATTGAAACAATTTATGTCCGCGAGCGGACGCGCTGCCCGATCGGGTTTTGTTCTTTACCCCTGTAGAAAAATGGGAGACGTCAGCAATGCTATAGCGCTTTTCTTATCTACTGTAACTACTGTTTATTACTCGCGGGAAAAGGAGGGGTGCTGACAAAAAATGCTGAGATATTAATTAAAGAAGAAGAAGTGGGTAAAGGGAGGGGGGAGGGGGGGGGGGAAGAAGGAAGGGGACGAAGCCATCTCGCCGGAACCTCCATGTAACCCCGGAGGTGTATTTGTCGCTCGCGAGTTCGATAGAATTGGCCCCGGGGTTAACTATGCGGCTAGAGGGGCCTAACTACTAGAGATTAATACTAAAGATTTATTAGACAAGCAGAGGTCTACAACCTACAAGACGACTACAAGAAATCTAACCTACAAGATGCATTAGAAAAGGAACAGCTATAGAGGGAGAGAAGAAATCTCATAGAAGAAATGAAATTCAGGAAAAAAAAATGAGTCGGCCAACCATCCGTCCGTCCACTGCTTGGTGGCTAAGGTATTTATGTGAGCCCAAAATTAATTAAGCTCCAACTCTCTCGATCAAAGACATTATGCACAATTAATATCGCGGTATCATTTACAAATATGAAACAATTGTGCCTGGCACCAGTTTGCACAGCATCGTGTCAGCGTCGTTGTCGTTGTTGCCGCGTTGTTGACGTTATACAAGTACGATGTTGATAACCTTCTCGATATCCGGCGATAGAATAGTTATTACTGCACGTTGCCATTACACAGGTGCAGTTCTTCTGCTAGACTTGCGTCGATGAAGGATAGCTCTGCTCCTGTGTCCAACAAGACCGGGATTTTGCGCAAATTTTTGGTATTTGGATCCATCACCAGTAGTTGTCCCGTTGGAAGATACGTTAGGTTGGTTTTCGGTGCCTGCTTGAACGAATGCAGCTCGCATACGGCGGTCGATTCCTGTTTCTTTCCCGCTTCTTCACTTGTCTGGTTGACTTTTGTTGAAGTGGGTGTTGTAGATTTGGGTTGTGGTGGGTGGGGGCTCTTCTGTTGTTTGGGTTGTGGGTGGGGGCTCTTCTGTTGTTTGGGTTGTGGGTAGGGGTTCTTCTGTTGTTTGGGTTGTGGGTAGGGGCTTCGATACGTGTTGGGCGTGTCTTCGTTCGCTTGTCCCTTCTTGAAGCAGCATGAAGTGTGGTGGGGTCCTTGACACACAAAACACATCCGTTTTTTACACTCCGTGGTTATGTGTTTTGGAGATGCACAAATAAAACAAAGTTTGTGCTCTCGTAGATATTGTGCGCGGGATTGGGGTGTTGTGTATTTGGTGCATGCTATGGCTTTATGATCTTCTCCACAGTACATGCAGATGTTGATCCATCGAGTTGACTCTTCTTTCACTTTAGGAAATGTCGGGGATACTGGATGTTGTTTAGGAGTCGCTTCTCTTGTAAAAAGTGACACCTGTTCTTCCGTAGTGATGAATTCTTCGAGAAGCTTGAGGAGTATTTCCATGCCAAAGGTGTTTTCTGTTTGTGTATATTTGCGTTCTAACACTTTTCTTTGCAATTTGTTCGGAAACTTCGAAAGGACTTGTTTGATCATGCACTGGTTATCGACATGTTCATTTTTTTCTTGTAATTGTGCCACTATCGTTTGAATCTGCTCCAGAAGTTTTCGCTGATCTCTAATGGATGGTGAGTTTGAGTGTAATTTTTCTAGCCTCTCGTACAGTCGATTTATCAATTGTTCTTTGTCCCCGTATTTCGTTTTTAGGAAAATTACCGCTTTTTCATAATTGTCTTGTGACACTCTAAATTTCTTCACTGCTTGAAGGGGTTCTCCTCTTAGCGCCTTGATCAAATAGTTGAACTTGTAAAGGTCAGGTAGAGGTTGCGAATTTACGTTTGTGTCGAATAAGGTCCAAAAATTATCCCACTCCCATATATCTCCATAAAATGTTGGTATTGGAAGTGTTGGTAGTTCAATTTTCTTGACCCCTATCGCGCCCTCTGAGTCAGCGTTGTTGTTGCTTGTTATGCGCGTCGCTCGTGCTCCCTGATATGACGTAAATGCGTTCAATCGACCTTTCAAGAGTACAATATAATCCAAAGAAGAAGAAAGTACCATTTCTACTTTGTTCGAATACAGTTCGAAATTATCTAACTCTTTTTCGCTTAATGATCCATTCTTGTCTAATGCTATCGCATAGTTTTGTAAAGTTTCTTGTATTTTCGTATTGCAAGTCTCAATTGCCCCATTCCTTCTTCTAATAGTCTCTGACTTTCATTTATGCTAAGTGGTGTAGCCTCTTCATCAGGAAATTTTATTGTCTCTAGTCCCTCGTTTTTGAAGCGCGTGAGTACAGTTTCAAGCTTCGTCGCGTACTTTGATAGGAAACGCTTGTAAGTCGATAATTGCGCTGACATGATGAGTGCTCGAAACAAAGATGCGGCGTGCTATTGTGAGTAGTGCGCGAAGACGTTGACTTGTTTATGCGATTGATCGGAAATTAGCAATGCGAGCTGATATTCCAAAATGCTGATTAATCGGAAATTCCTCTTGTAATGAAGTAATGAATGCAAGTTGACTTGTTCTGCGCGGTAGAGCGTGCCAATGTGTCAAAATGCAATATAAATGTTGGATTTGGGCTTGTTTGGCGGAATGCGAACTGAGAACTGCTATGACGAAAATGAATACAGTTCCGCTTGTTACAAGAAGTTGTTACTAAAGCTTGTGTACCAACCTCTTGTTCTCGGTCCTGGTCCTTGATTGTCCGATGCACCAGTTGAAATAAATTAGTGACGATAAGTGATATTAGGACACGATAAACCTCGAATACCACTTGTGTGAATACCAACAAGCCAAATACGCCACGCGGGACTTTACCACACACACAACACCTCAAACTTGGGTAATTAAACCTTTACTGACTAAATACGCATCAACAAATACACGAGTAAAGCACGCATAAGTGAGCAATACAAAAATACATAAGTGAAATGGTTGTTAAATGAGAACTATGATGTGGAGGTTAGATCAACAAAAACACAGACAAAATGCGCATGCTAAAACTAGGCAATGAAGGTTAACGTTAAACTCAAAATAAAGCCTTTTCCGCAGCACTCAAAAGTTTCTAATCTTAGAGCGAACTAGATTGTTAGATACGATTAAGCCGCACTACTTGAGCTAAGGCATAAGTGACAAATGTGCTGACGCCTCTCTTGGTCGGGATCGTCGCTACCATCTGGCGCAGCTGCCACCTTGAGTCACTAGGACGCGCTGTTTTTAATAGCCTGAAGTAAAGTTTGCAAGTATGAGAGTACGGTATCTTGCAAACCTCGAATATTTATTTGTTTTTTCTTGTTGTCGCTTGGCGACAACGGTTTTTTCGCAGAAAAATCCGTGCAATTGAATAGAAAGTAAGCTTTTTAGTCGAAAACAATTGTTAAGCCTCAAAGATATCGTTTTTTCTCCCTGTAAAAAATATGTCGCGTACAGGGGTAGAACACGGCACTGTCATTAAAATCTAAAACCTTCTAATTTCCAGCACCATAGTCTATATCTCTCGGTACCACCGGACCATGAAAGGATTACGCCGAACATTCATAAACAGCAGAAAAGTTTATAACCTTCACTAGAAAAGGAGTTATTATAAAATAGTCAATTATAATGACTAAAGTAAACCGTTCCGTAATGCTAAATTTTTCTTGATTGTTAATTCATTTCATTTTTAACGTCTATAGTACAGCTTAAATACCATTCAGATCAAATTCGACGTTCTGCTTTGTCAGATGATGTCCTTTTCATATTCTCCCAAACGCAATAAGCATAGCCAATTTATAAAATTTTACTACCCCAATCTACGTAGAATTATTTGCTTTTTGAATGGTGAAGCATTACTTGCATTATCTCCCATTTTTCCAAGTAGTTATCTTTCTCTGACCTATAATTTTGATTGAGGTCCATTGGCAGGCATCTTTTGAGATTGACATTCGTTTATGCATATTACCGCAAAAGGAAGTGGAGGAGGGCGGGAGGAGGGGTAGGGGGGGGGGGCGCATGGGGGAAGGGGAGGGAGGGGGTCTACGGATGGGTACCTTTAGGGGAGGGGTCGTAAATAAGGGTCCCGGATCGCATCAGCAAGCTTGACCCTGCTTGGGGACCGTCGAATTTCAAATTGTAAGGCTTTGAAAAACGCATGTTCTCACTGTTTCCAATGTGGCTTTTCGGATCCAACGTTGCAGATAACCCCGGGTAAGCGGATTTTCCGAAGATCGAGTTTTTACCCGAACACTGAATTTAGGGCAAGTATAACGTATAAAACTTAGCGATAACGTATAAAACTTAAGGGCTAAAGATACAGGGTGATTAGAAGAAGCAAGTAGATTAATAGCGTCCAGCATTCAGCGCGGACTTCTTGATTTTTTCCAATTTTTTACCCTCGGAACGAAAGAGACTGAAAGCAGTTTTGAAAAATGGCGGTAGGCGTGCACACTACAGCAAAACTTCAAACAGGTGAATTAACAAAAACATAATTTATGGCGATTTTCTGAGTGATTTATTATGGCGTATACCACAGCACTTCGGACCAAGATCTCTTGTAATGTTGAAATTCTACTGCTTAAAAAGCTCTACCTTCCTTGTTAGCACTAGTTGAGAATTTGGCAGCAGCATTTGTAAATGCGGTATTGCCCCCTTTCATTTGATCTGCTCAAAATCATAAACAATAGCAGTCAGAAAGTGCAACATAACAGCAAGCAAATCATTTCGCAAAGATGTTTACGATTAAAACTTTCATGGCCAAGATTCCATGTATTAAACTGATTACAAGATATCGGCTATTTCTGCACACGTTACACAGACATAGGACCTACTACTTAATAAAGTCCGTGCATTTAATTGGTCAGTTTGTTTTGATGGTTTGCAAATCAAGGAGAATCGGATGCTTAAAGGCGCCGTCCACCTGATTTTCGACTTCCACGTTTTTGCCGTTTCAGGGCCTTCTCATGTCCTTGATTCCGAATATGTGGAGAATGCCAAAACCCCGACAATCCCCGTTCCGGAGAACCCACAGGCCGGCCCTCTGGAACGGTGATTGGACGGACGCGCACAAATGGGCGGGCATGGATGGGGGTCCTCGTGCATCTTCGCTATTCCGAAGCGATTTTCTCGCTTCCGAAGCGGCATTTTGCGCCGGGACATGGGCACTGGATTGATAAGGGGCTCTACTATTATATGCTGCCAAAACCTGAATACTCTCAACTTAGGGTGGACGGTGCCTTTAACCTGCTTGGTTATTAATTGTTCTTCTGATCACGAGATGGTGCAGGAAAAAAGAATGGTCAGATTTTTTCCGTAGATTCTTGAAAAATCATGTCCCATATAACAAACTGATGTCAAGTGTAAAATGTAGATGCCTGAAAAAACCATAGTGGCTGCGGAAATTCCCACACAGCAGATCACAATGTCATTCGCCATCTAGACAATGACTGTTGTACCTAGCCACCAATTTGCCTTCCTGTGCACTCACTATAGGCTGAAAAGGAATTTGAGAAATTCAAATAAAAAACGATTTTTTAGAAGTCTGACCATATTAGGGCATAACTGCCAATTTTGGTGACGGAAAACTTGACTACTTGATCTTTGAGAGTAGAGCCATCAAGCTATCATCTCGCAAAAAACCTTATCAAATAGCTGCTGCATAAATTGTTTCAGAGCTTTGAATTTGCATGTGTAAACGAACTTATTTATTAGCCAAACTGATAGTATGCAAAATTTTGCGACCTTGATACTCACCATGCTATGAAATGTTGTGCAAAAGATCTGTAGTAAGTCACTGACATCAGATGAATTGACACAGTTTCCGGCACTTCTTGAAAAATAAGTAACTCCTTGATTTTGTGTTCTTTGTGAGTGATATTGTGCCGAACAGGTTTTTATGGTAGATCTTTATTGCCTGACGTTTCGACACGTATCGTCTTCTCGGAGGCCTTGTCTAGAATCGACGTGCTGGGATGCAATCCGAAGTAACAGTCACCAACTTTCGATCCACCGAAGAGTTAGTCAGCCCGCATCACTGATGTCCGTCACAGTCGTGCGGGCTCACGGACATCACTGATGTCCGTCACAGTCGTGCGGGCTGACTAACTCAGCGGTGGATCGAAGGTTGGTGACTGTTACTTCGGATTGCTTCCCAGCACGTCGATTCTAGACAAGGCCTCCGAAGAAGACGATACTTGTCGAAACGTCAGGCAATAAAGATCCACCATAAAAACCTGTTCGGCACAGTATCACTCACAAAGTACACGAAATGCCTAGGTTTAAAAAATAGAGCACATGGAAGCAACTCCTTGATTTTACTATTGTTGACAAGATCAAAATACGCGCATATAAGTATGTATGTCAGCACGGGAGACGGTCGAATGGCGCCTACTTATCGATTGTTACTAACTGGAAGAAACAATAAATAAGTTCAGATTCAATTCGCTACTTTCGGATTCTGAGTAATTATCCTTAGTTACACTTCCTGGTGCATTGACAAGAATCTCGGAACCTGGAAACCTCGCTCTTGTAGCAAAAGGATTCAGTCTGGGAATGACGGCTGCAAAATAGCGCGCCATTTGACATACACCCTGTCAGCACCATAACTGTTCTAGAGCAAAAAGCAAAGAGCAAAAATGAAGAACAATGAACACGAACAACACTCTTCTGCGACACGATCCACAAATTTTAGCAAGCGGGCGTACTTGATATGCGTCAGCTGGTGCTTCTGACATATCTGTCCTTTGTGGGCCCCCAAATAGGACCCGATCACCATCTTTGGAAGTGTTTATCAACGTCCCACTCGCTGTTTAGGTTATCAACAAGTGCCCGGACAGGCGAGAGCGCCATCCCACGGTTTATGCAAGTTTGAGGCGCGTGGGCCAAACGGGCAGCAGAGCCCGACCTGTCGAGATCGAACACGATTGGACACTTGCCGCCCGACAGACCAAACTTGCCAGATCGGACCATGTTTTCAAACAGAAGCCCCATCATCAGCTTGGCTTCGTGTATAGCAGGCGCCAATGCCCACGCCTATACGTGCTGTGACCTGTACACGAATTAATTTATACACTAATGATCCTGTTTCGCCTCTACCCTTTCCCATTAGGGAGGTTTATGAATACCGCCCCTTGGCTTCATGTGCGGGCGTTAGTGCTCACGTCTATACGGGTTGTGAGTTTATATATACCCCCCAGAACTGCAACGGGTGTATGTCAAGAGGCGCGATTTTTATTGCCAGCTGGACACCAAATAGCAGATAATAAGTGTTTTGCAACTTTCTAAAAGTATATGAAATTTAGAAGAAGATATATTAGATAGTTGCATGAGTTGTTCAATCTTGATACTCTAGAAAAAATTCAAAAGAGCTATTTTGAAGGTCAAAAACTCATGAAAATGCATTTCAGAACAAATTCGTAAACATTTCAGCCCGATTTATAGCAAATACCATGAAACTCAGCAAGTGGTGACCTCAAATAGATAGTAAGCTAATGCACTTTATCCGGTAATTTTTTGAAGACTCGCATAGCACTAAAC
The DNA here is from genome assembly GCA_958299035.1 of Cylicocyclus nassatus. Classification (NCBI taxonomy): domain Eukaryota; kingdom Metazoa; phylum Nematoda; class Chromadorea; order Rhabditida; family Strongylidae; genus Cylicocyclus; species Cylicocyclus nassatus. The sequence continues at coordinate 48,695,068 of CATQJL010000223.1, read as the reverse complement.
TGGAGTTTTAATTTGGTGACAGCCAGAGAAATCGCGCCTCTTGACCGTCTCCCAACTGCAACGGGCATCTGCGGAACGCTTCTATAAGGGGGGTTGAGGGGTGGGTGTGTTTTGGGGGACGGTCAGGAGGTACGGTAGGCGCGATTTTTTCGCGAAGCGACGCCGCAACGCATTTCAACCAGTGCAGTAACAGCATTCTAGGTGTAACATTACTTATGGCATCGAGTCATGTATCGGTCCCCACTCCCACCCCCGTGTTTTTGCCGCCGGAAACCTTTGATAGTGGGAAGTTTCATGGGTCCCAAGACTTGGATGCGGCGTGAGCGGCAAGCGGCCGCCGCGCGCGGCGTACTTCCTGACGTGCAGCCGTGTGTTTTTTTTCCAAAGCCTGAGACCTCCCTTAATAGTCTAAAGCAGTGCGGAGCATGATACAAAGGCTTCGGTGTGGAAAGCGTTAAGCCACTTGTTTGCTGAGCGAACTCATTTTGATGGAGTCCACCCCTATAACCAACATTTGTATCAATACACATCAAATTATATAAATCGGGAAGACTGTGACCAAATTACATAATTTCTGCAAAAAATCCATCATTCCCATATTTGGGACAGTAGACCAAGGCATAGTAAGACTCGTTGTCCGACCTGACAGGTTTGGTCATGTCGAGAACGGCAGACCGGGGTCTGCTCCTCGTTCAGGCCATGCGCCAAGCTTTTATAAATCACAGGATGGGCGCTCTCGCTCCTTGGCCGGGCACTTATTTATATGCAAAAACAGCGCTCGAACAGGGAGCAGAAATTGATAGATGCCGCCCCTGGAATCATCATTCCAAGCGGACTTCGATGGTTCACGCCTCATACAGAATGAGGTCGACTTGGGATATTGCTTATGAGATATTTGTACTGCAAATTTATTCTTCATTTTCAGTAGAGTTTTTCAAGATGACTTTGAGATACACAATAAGAGACCATGTCAGGAGAGAAGAGAGACTGTAAAGAGAGACTTGTGCTAACGGCAAAAACAATGGAACCATTATATGTAAAAATTATATATGCGAATCGTATTCTACCAATCGTCAAATACTGAGAAGACTGTATCAATTTCCAAATTTTGTTAACTCCATATATAGACAAACTTATGTTACATTAGATGTAAATATTGAAAATATGTAAGGTAAAGACTGAATCTTAATCAGTGATAGAAAGGACGCTTATGTCCACTTCATTGATCATATCCTTATCTTCAGTAACTATGTTTGCAGCCTTCGAAGCCGTTTCTGTTTTATAGAGTTGTGATAGTTTGCGCATGACCTAAATATTCAAAAATGTACATGAGATCAACGACCAACCTCAAAATAAAAGCGATATGTTAGTTATAGGCGGATACAAGTCCCTCACCTCTCCGTGCTTCATACCGGGCTTCTTGTACTTTCCATAATTCTCTTTGACAAATGCAGCAAATGGATTGTTGCCTGATTCTCTTGTGGCTTTCATACGTGGTTGTAGAGTGAAGCGGCACTTGCAAATTCCACAAATCTTTCGCTCTATGTCCAGCGACTTCGTGTGACGTTTCACCCTCAAAGTTGAATCATCCAACGGAGCTAAGCTTTTCAATGACCATTCCAGTAAAGGGAATTCACGCCTTCAAAGCCTTATGAGTTGATTTTGATTGCAATCCTGTTCATCAACAAGTTATATGCATTTTACATGCGCGCAAATGGCTCGTTTGATAATTTAAGTGATACGGATGTACTAAAAGTGTTTCATTCGAAGTGGCCTTTCCACCAAATTCGCGATTTTGAAGAGCACTAAATGCTGATTCCAAGTCTGCCTTCAGTGTGCAGCTTTGACTATGTCGTGCGCATTCCATGGAAAGTAAAAATGAAAGCAGGATCCAAGTAAAATCAAGTGTAACAATTTCTCCCGCATAAATGGAGGCAGTAATGAGTAGAGTGTATCAGATAGAAAGTCATGGCACAGATGCCGCGATAGTTTGGATGATTTTCCCAGTAACCCCGTAAGCGTTCAATTTTTGGACATGAAGACGCTCATACCCGGCGCGCAATAAATACCAAAGATCAGCGCTTCATAAGGGCATGAAATTCATTTGAAAAGGCCATTCCAATTGTAGTACTTCTCTGTGAGTTGACTGCTACGCGAAAAACTCGGAAAAGATTCCCTGTTTTCTTCTTGAAACTATTTTTGCCCCAAGTAAACGATAATTCATAGATGTACCCTAATTTCACGGGCGGGCCTAATTCATCTTTTCAAGCAAGCAGCTCGGCCGCATCACCCTGCTTCGTGGAATTTCTTGGTGTCAGGTTGGCTGAATTTAGAAAAAAAAAAGTGCGTGTAGATACTCGAGGAATCAGGGTAGTAACTGTTTATCAAATTCTTTTGACACAATCAAGCACGGTCAGATGTCCGCTGTTGACTGCCTAGACAATTGATGAGGGGGGGGGGCAGGCGGGCATCGAAAAGAAAAAATGACTAACTTTCTGCACTCCGCCCGCGGAATTTCAAAAAATTAACTATGAGCTTTTGCTAGGATTCTTGTTGTCTTCTTAACTCTAGAAAAAAACAGCAACTCGTCTGCAAAAAAAAAAACAACGAAGAAGGGTTTTACAAGCGGCAAGGGAAAGTGCGCCTACAGTATTTCAAAATTCTGCGAGCTCTACATGAAAAGTCAGCAATGCCTTTTTTCGGTGGCCGCCTACCCCCGGCGATGTCTGAGCACGTGCCGGCCCCGGATCATAGACGCATAAAAACGTCATTTCTCCATGTTTACCAATTTCTATACTACAAGAATTCGAGATATAAATCACAGAGCAGATGACAGAAGAGAAAACGCCATATCGAATCACAGCGCCAACCTTTTGCAACATTTCTGCATATACTTGTACTCTGTGTCAGCTACCGTCTGCATCCCAGAGGTTCCCATGTGAACCAGCGTGCGTACGTGGTGCGACGCTGCCTTTCGCTCTTTTTGACACGTTTCTCCTAAGAATCCAACGGAAGTGCCCGAGGTTAACACGTTCAAGTGTGCGAAAGGCAGCGAGATGACGTGGTACCTATGGGAACCTCTCTGGGGTGCAGACGATACATTCTTACTCTAGCGTAGTAACGTGCGTGCGGATCCAACCGATGAAACCAATTTAAATGCCTACGCCATACGCGCGAAAGTGGCACGAAGCTCTAGTGTGGCAGTTGCGCAGATGTGAACCAAAAGTTATCTGGCAAGAGATGACAACATTTCAAATCGGCACACCAGCTATGTGCAGACTCGGGAATTGAACAAAGTTTCGATTCTCCAAAGTTTCGATTCTCTCAATCCCCTAGTTTAGATGCTTTGTGGCAAGAGGATCTTGCTCACGATCCGTCACAGTACGCGTTACAGACTCTAAGTTCGCAATGCATGTGGTCCGTTTTGATTCGACGTCAAGATGCGCTATTTCATCGCTTGGTGAATTTTAAAGATAAAACTTACAACTGTCCGCAGCCCCCACATTCATAGACGAACTTCGCTTCTATCTCGTAATCATGACAGCGTCCTATAATTGGAAGGGATCGAAAGCGCTGCATGCACTGGTTAGCCCTGAAATAATGGAGTCAGCGACATCCAGCGTCAGTGACTAATACTGCAGCATACGTAGATAATTTTGTAAGAAAATTGATGGCATTTACGGACTGCATTCAGTGAAAACGAATATGAACGACTGATAAAAAACAGCGCTAGTAATGACAATACGAGATCAACAGAAAAGAAACATACCATTGCTTCCAAATCGGACCATGTCCTTCCTTCATGCATCCGTCCACTATCCACACCGCTGCATGACAAAGTTCATGTATAAGGGTGTCGCGCACACGGTCTTTACATTAATAATTAGGAATAAGCAAGGAGATTTATTTGAACGACTCGCATACCTGGAGTAGTGCAGACCTTTGGAGAGAGTTCTATCCAGCTTGTGCGGTCTGATTTATTTCGGCATATCCCTGCCGTTTTGCGCAGTCTTGGATTCCACTTTATGTCAAGGAACTCAGGAAGCTAAAGATCTCTCTTCTCTGAGGTTGGAATTTTTGGATGACTACAGCTCTATGATGTCAACAGATATTATAGTGTTTTCATTAGATTGGTTGAAGGGAAGTGAGTCATTAAAACAAGACTGACCTCTTCTTTAAAGCATTCTCGGCGAAAGACTTCGAATAGCTTTCTCGTGAGCTCGGATCTTTTAGTCTCGTTTTTGATACCTTTCTTCACAAACACCTCTGCATCTGGATGTCGCTCACCCGAATATTTAGGTGAAAGGGAAACAAGGAAGTGCTCATTTTCATCAATCTAGAACAACTGTTTTTAGGTAAAAGTCAGCTAACTCTCTTTCGATCAAAAAGATGCCGAGTCACCTTTTCGTTCTTTCTTGCGAACACAGATGGACTCTTGAACGAATCTGCTATGTTTTTGAGCAATCTGTTCTCTAAATCAGGGTTCAAAGATCGTTGAAAAATTAGTCGCTCAGAAGTTAGTTGTATAAACATTAGAATAGTATAGAAAATAGATCTTGCTAAAAAACACTGATAACATACTTTTTGCAGTGGCGTCCTCTTCACTGTCGCTGCAACTAGTGTGCCATGATCTATCAGAATCTTCAATTTCCGCTTCACTATCTTCCGAGACATCGCTATCGCTCACGATGAAGCTGAACATCATCACTATTTTTGGCAATATGCAAAATGCAAGATAGCTAACCTTTCTTCGTGAATTGGTTTAGTAACTATTGTCTTCTTCTCTATCTCAGATGTGCGCAATTTCTTCAGGTCTAGTAAGAAATATTCAATAAGAGAATCTTCATCTACCTTAGGAAGTAGTAGTACATAGAATCGACTCGCACAAAAGTTAAGCAATCAAATAACTCACATAGTTCAAAATTTTCATCCTCCGATTCGCTAGATCCCTCCGAACCTTTTGCCGAATTAGGTTTAGTCTCGTCTTCATAAGCAGCCTGCAATGCAATAACATTTGAGGGCTGCAAAATTTTGTCGCTACAAGAAATAGCAACTCACCGCTTTGCTTGTGATTGGAGGTATGTTTACAGCAATATAATCTAGACTTTCATCCGCATCGACCGCTACGTTCGTCTCAAGATCATTAAACCCTGCAACTCATTTACAGTTGCCATACAAAACCCATGATTCTACGCTTACCTGCATCATCTCGTGCTTTCCTACTTGGTCCCGCCTGTAAAGATGTTATGAAATGAAAGAAGGGGGCCTAATATGTTGTAATGAATTCTTACTCTGGTGTGACGCAGTTCTATGCTTCTCTTACTTTTATTAGCCACTCCTTGTGACTCTTCACTCACATTTGTTGATTCCGAGCTTGAGGGAGAAAACGATGCGTCGTCTGAAAGGAAGAAAACATTGGATGTGCAAAATCGCCCTCAAATGGTAGCTTCGTTCCACGATCAGTTTAAGTTGATGAGAGGGATGAGATCAGATGGCATCGAATACTAATTTATACCAATTCAAGATCTATGTGAAATTCAAGAAATAACGTTACCAGTATAATATTCGTCATCGGATACTACGAAGGAATCAGTATCTACCGTAGAGCTGGTCTCACATTCTTGCTTGCCTACCTGTAAATTACAGAACATGTTATTAGTGGTAGGTTTCATTGATAAAGGATTATGCCTCTACAGTGCCTCCGAATCTAGCAAATGAATTTTAAAAGAGCCTTTCAGACTGATTTATCTGCTCGTAAGATTCGAAAACATATGTACAGAAAGAGAAGAAAATTACAACTCTTTACTCTCCTTAATACCCGACGATTTAAAAGATGGCATACCTCTCCAAGAACAGAAGCATCAGATTGATCATCAGACAAGAAGCTGTTGGACGCATCTCGTTCACTAAAAGAGTAACATAAGCAATGACTAACAGAGAAGGATACTTGGTGACCCCAGCCATCCATAATGGTTTGTATATCAAAAAATGCGTTTTTTAAAGCTGGTTCGAATACTGTTTTCCATATCTGCGAAGTGAGAATCTGGATGGAGTTATGATTATTTTTTAAAAAATGAATTGCGCTACCTACTGCGGACGGTAAAAATCATTAATAAAAAATTTTCTTTCCTCTTCAAATGCTGAATATGATTTAGATAGGTATAAGTACAACGTACACCTTTCAAGATTCTCCTCAATAGCTTCAAACGGTAAAATAGACCAAATTGAGTGATTTCAACTACTAAAAAGTACGAATATTTACGAAAAAAGTTCATAACTGTCTTCATATGGTTGTTTCGCAGATTTCGAACACAGATTTAGAATTAGCGCTTCGAGGTGCACCTTATGGTATACATCGCCTACCAAGTGGCCGAGGTCACCAAGTATCCTTGTTAGGTCATCTACTGTTTCCTCCAATATAACCAGCGTCGGTGAGACCGTGTTCTTTACATGTTCTTTACACTAGATGATGATTAGGATACAGCACGATTACGCTATCCTACAAAACTTGTGAAGATGTTCAAATGGCTAGTCTTTGGAGCTGTCGAAGAAATTACAACAGATGCGTATGTATCGACTTTTCGACTATAAAGCTGCGAAAACAATAAGGTATTGCATTTTCTGGCCTTTTGAACAAGCGGTAAAAGCACCAACGATGACACACTTTCTGCTTGCCTTGTCACGTAAACAGTGAAACAGTGACACTAACCTTCCTTCAGTGGAAGAATCATCCAAAACTACGATTCGTCTGTAATTACGCTGATTGTGTCGAAATGCTTCAGACGTCACGTTCGAGTGAGGCATTGGAGAGGATGCTGAAAGCACAATATAATAAAGTTGCATTAGTGGTACTAATATACCAAATACATAGAGAACAGAAGCAGAAAAACAAAAGAATGAATACATAGAAAGCTAAAAAGATTAAAAAGAGCTAATTCGCGCCATCTGCGTGAGCTATCGAAAGGGGCGCGCTTTTTCCCTGTTGCGCGTCTTACGTCATGCTTGTGAAGGTTTTGCAATGTTCACAGAGCTGTTTCGTAGAGTTTACAATAAAGTGGCTTCGTGGCTCTTACCTAAAAGTCACTTTCAACAGTACTACTTGGCTACAATTTTTTTCACCATATGACAGCTAGACTTAGCGTATGACTTCAGCGAACATTACGTATGGTTTGATTTTCGTGGTCAGGAGAATCTCTTCGAGCAGATTTGAGAGCAACGCAGGGTATACAAATTTTGGAGAAGGTCTAAACTCAAAAAGTCACTATATCTAATGCGTAGGATCCCACAACGCTTGTGTCCTGGGAATTCAAATGCCTTGCATGGTTGGATGGGGACCATTCATAAGGTTAGAATAAATTAGACCTAGTTTTAATTAGACAGTTTAGAGCTCGCTGGGTTAACTACACGGTACGCAAGTGAAGCGCAGTTTCAAACCAGTTGTTCCGTGTTTGAGGTAATTCCATATTTGACCACGCAACATACCCGTTTGACATACGCAGGAATGAAGAGATTGAAAGCTGAGTAAAGGCAGTCTTTACATTCCGAGCTTTCAGCTTCACTGCGTTCTCAGTTACACGAGCTCCTTGGCTTTCTTGGTCTGTATTAGAAATAGGTGCGAATTGAAGTACGATTTATAAGAAAACTGAACAAAGCAACGTCCCCATTGTGAAAATCATAACTTCACAGGGCTCGGCTAGCACTAATTTTTCTAATCTAAGATTTGAAATACAATGATTCATTGTAACAGTTTATAATTATCGCGACTTCACCTTAAAATTTCGGAACTAAAACAATCTACTTCTTCCTTTCGTGCTTTCGAATGCAATAGAAATTCGAGTGCTGCAACGAAACGCATAATTCTTCATCTGACAATATGGAAACGACCTCTCTAACAGCAAGATTACGTATTTTTCGGAGGAGGAGCGACAACAATCGGCATTGGCCTAATAAATTTATACGGTGTTCTAAAAAATGTGCACATTGTTTGATCACTAATCTCACCTGCCTCAATGTCCTTTCGCCGAATTCAAAGGCAGTGTCCGGGCAAAAAGCCGATTTTGAGACTTTATGCTTTCCTTGACACCGTGTGTATGTGGTCGATCGTGCTGAATCCTCTTCGAAACCCAGCTTGCTCGCATGGTTGTCCTTCGTCCAACTCTCTTCCGATCCTGTTGACAATGACTCGCGTAAAGAGTTTGTAGACTACAGACAACAAGCAGATAGGGCGATAATTGCCGATGTCGCAGGGATCTCCCTTCTTGTACAGCAACACGGTTTTGCTGGTCTTCCATTGCCTTGGAACCTTGCCTTCCGTCAGCTACCGCTTGAAGAGCCTTGCCAAAGTCTTGTTGAGAACTGGCGAAAGATTCTCCAGATGTTCTGGCTCAATCCTGTCGGGACCGGGTGCTGTACGGTTTTTCATCGACATGATAGCATGACGAATCTCGGAAGGAAGAACAGACGGTGCGACATACTCGTCCTCCTTGAGATGGCATGGTGGAAGGTGGACGTGGCTCGCAAAAAGATCCGAGTAGAAGTCGTGGATGACCTTCTCCATTGATCTTCGGGAAGCAGTTATGGTTCCGTCAGGACGACGAAGTGCGGTCATCTTTGTCTTGAAGTTGACGAAGCTTCGGCGGGCGTTGCGTATACTTCTCCCAGCCTCCGCGGCGTCAACCATCACTGCTACTCTTCTCTCCTTAAGGTCTTCTTTTATCGCTTCTCTGCATCGCTTCGCAAGCTCGGACGTCAGTCGGTAGTTGCCTATGGCTCGTGCGCGTCCACGTTGGCGTATCAGCTCCAACGTCCCCGTGGTGAGACGCCTTCTCGTACTTCTTAGACTCTGAGCTTCCTTGGCACAACCGTGGAGATGTTGTACGAACCGTTCGTATTCTTCGTCGATGTTGTCCATCACGGTATCTCGCCATGAGCCGGATATCGAAGAAAACAGATCCCAGTTGGTGGTATTCATGGGACGATGTTTCCTGAACTTGACGGCTCTCTCTCCATTCCGCGGAAAGTAGAATTTGGCGCGCAGGAGACGATGGTCTGATCCCGTGTAGAACTTCGGAACAACAGCGACGTCCGTCAGGCAGTACCTTCTGTTGACGATGATGTGGTCAATCTCGTTATGGTACTCTCCACCGGGCGATTCCCAGGTCCAGCGTAGGGAAGAGGGCTTTTGGAACTGTGAGTTTCCATGGATAGTCCTCGTCGTCATGATAAACTCGGACAGTCTCTCCCCTTGTTCGTTCCACTGCAAACCGTGGGTTCCGACGTGAAGTTCCTCAGTCGTCCTTCTAGTTCCGATCTTCGCGTTGAAATCACCGACGATGATCTTGTAGAAGGTATGATCTTCTCTGTAGAACTTCTTCAAGTCCATATAAAATTCCTCGAGTTCGTCCTCGTCGTAGCTGGATGTTGGGGCGTACGCAATGAAGACGGTCAAGGCAGGGATTGATCCACATCTTGATATTCGCAAACGTCCGATTCGAGTTGTAAGTTGTTCGAACGAATCGATGTTCAAGGCCAAACTCGTGTTGACAAGGACTCCCACTCCACCTACTCCTCGACTGTCGCATGTTCCTAGAAACAGTTCTTCTCCAGTCTCAAATGTGGCGTTCAGCGGGTGGTGCCTCCTTGTCTCGGTCAGTCCGATGACGTCGTACTTAATCTTCCTTGCTTGCATCATGAGATCTTCGATAGATGCGTCCGGTGCCAGCGTCCTCGCGTTGTAAGTACAGATCGTCATCATAGTCCGTCTCGTTTTCGGCAGCCTAGATCGCCTTTCAAACCTTGTCCCCACTGGCGCTGCCTTACCAGTGGCTCTTCCAAGATTAAAGGAGCTTTCCATATTATCACTGTGTCGAACAAAAATTACTCGCAGGGATAGCTTGTTGGGCTCAAAACCCCCGCGAGGGACGATCGGAGCTTATTTGTTGGAGGCGACTCCGAACTCGCCTCCCCACACACCTACCCGGGAAATTAGGGCGCAAGCTTTTAGTGGAGGCAGGGAGTCCGTCCCCCGGCTCCGCTTGCTTATCAGAGCAGGCGCGGGGTCGCTTTTGGTCGGCGATTATCCCCCTATCCGCCACCTGGGGACGCCCCACGTAGCCTCGCGACTAACCGGCTGTGATCCCTCTATGAGGGAGATCCGATCCGAATTCACAGTCCCGGTTTTCGGAGCGATCTTCTCGATCCCGCTAGCCCTCCTGACATCTATATAAGCCAGGTGCGAATGCATGACATGAAATTGGAACCGAGAAGATCGCTCTAGAAGCTGGGACCGCGAAATTCACGGTGGGGAAGACCCCGCTCACTTCTGATTTCCCTCCTGTTAGGGCCCCTTTTCACCGTTTTCGCGCTTTCTAGTGTGGATTTTCGGATTCAGCATAGCAAACAGGCCCGGGTAAGTACAGAATCTCAAAATCGACTTCTTGCCCGGACACTCCTTTGACTGTAATGTGGTGAGTAGTTAGTATGCCAGCACGAAGTTAGTAGTTTGTTGTTAGTAGTGGCGTCCTAACGTTTCGACGATTTCGTCTTCTTCAAAGGCCTAAAGTGGTAGGAAATTTAGATCTTATGCTCTACCCCACCACAAACCTCCTCCACCCCCGGCCAGCCTCGATTCCACCCCCGAATGTTACAAAGAAAAATACTCAAGTACGCAAAAGACGAACTGACCTCCTCCGCCGCTGCCGCTCAATTGGATGGTGAATGCGGCCGTCCTCGAGTGCCACTAGTATGGAATATAGTGTATACCAAATTGATATTAATCAGTGGCATTCCTCAGCTCACATAATGCCATAAAAGGCATAAAGTCATTCATGATTGACGCGCACTCATTTCGGTTGTTATGCATGGATTTCTTGCAAAAATCCAGAATGCCTCGAGAGCTTTTCTACTAGCAGTATCAGACTGGTATGCCGGTATAGTGCACGTAATTTCGAAGTCTTTACCACAATAGAATTCAACCCTATGTTTACCAAGCGGTGTGGTAAGACATCCCCGTCTCTTGCTGGCAAGATGTTCTTTTATCCTTACCCAAAGCGGTCTCCCAGTCTCTCCGACATCGCCGCACTAGTCTCGTCAGAAACGAAAGGATGGCAAAGAGGTACTTTCGGTTGGTGCTGATTGCTATGAGTGGAAATGGATGGTCTTTTGCGTCCTTTTTGGGGCGCGTAACCATTCATTCGAGCAATCTCCAGCTCTTTACGATACCATTTCACACTCGCAGCGCCGTTGAACAGTTTGATTTGTACGTTAAGAAAGGGGAGCCAACAATTTTTCGGTTGCTGCCGCGTAAGCTTTATGTGCTGTGACTGTTGATTAGAGTAGTCGAAAAACTCATCCATTTCGGATTGTGTTGATGTTATGACGCAACAGTCATCGATGTAACGACAACACATAAGAGGCATACGTGACAGCACTGGTTCTTCTATTCTGCTCATAAAGCAGATCGCCAGTACTGGAGCTAGTCTTTGTCCCATTGCAAGACCTCTTAGTTGAGTATAGTATATTCCTGACCATCGAAAGATGTTACAGGAAAGGCATTCTTGGATTAGGAGCATAACCGATCTTGTACCCACCCACCAAAGCTGTCCAACATTTCCGAAACTGCCTGCAGAGCATCACCATTTTGAACATTCGTGTGCAGAGACACGACATCAAAAGATTCTGCTATACATTGCGTTTGCAAAGTAGTGTTGCGAAGGCGTTCCAAGAATGATTTGTATTGGGTAAATGAGACGGAACTCTGTCCAGAAGCTGATTAACAATCTTATTCAAGAACCAGGAAATTCGGTCGGTTGGTCTCCTACACAACTTATAATCGGTCTTATTTTCAACTGTTCGGCCGTCAAAATGCGCGCGTTATCAGTAGCGGTCAGTTTATGGGTTTCAACAAGACTATAAAAGACTGGGCATTCTGGTGTTTCCAATTTCAGTCTGCTGAGAAAGCTCTCGGGAAGGCCAGCTGCTCTTCCTCCTTCCACCCAAACATGGTTTGGTCGCCTGTATTGTGCTTGAAAGTCTTTCTCAGTTACACGGCGAAAGATGGTCGTATCGCTAAGGCGGATTTCCGTGATTTTCCGGTCCAAGATTCGTGGAAGAACCACAAATTCTCTTCCCTTGTCGCTTACCAAGATACGTATAGCTTTACTAAAGAGTAAACCACGTATTTCCTTGTAGCCAAGTCGTTGCGAATGAGTCAAGTTGATCGGTTGTGGGTGCTTAGTTTGATGAGTATAACCATCTAGCACACCAGCAGATAGAATCTTAAACTTGACATCAGCTTCAGCCGATGGCTGAGGTTCTTTATAAAACAAACTTGGGAAAGGAATGGGTGGAATTGTTCGTCTTGACTATGAATTTTGAGCATTCTGTGGATTTTGGTCATTATCACTAAGTCTAGTCCTTATTCGCAATTGGTCTCGGAGCCTGTGTAAACCACGACAACTTTCCGAAAAAAAAACGCGTCCTTTTTGAACGATAGAAAATAAAGGGCCTAGACTAAGAAATCCAAGCGCGTCGTCAGAAATAGGAGTATCGCCAATCACCGTGACTTTAGCCAATTTGGTTAGATTTTCATTTTGAGTTGAAGACTCGATAAAGCGGTGGATGGAAGGTAAGCTGCTTTCAACGTTACCCGGATTTTTAAGAGTAGGACTCCGAAGTTTTTTGTACTTGGCGCAGAGTCTGGATTTGGCTTCAGATCGAATAGAAGCACAAATCGATCTCGAGCCGTTCTTAATCCTCCTCCAATATCGAGGAGGTACGAGACGTCGGCACGCATCTTCTTTACGAGTACATTTCAACAAGGACGAGTACAATGCATGCTGCTTTTCTTTGATAATGACTGTTAGAATCGTGCGATATATCTTCTTTATCTTCGAGTCATTCTCTTCGAGGCTGCATAGTGCTCCCAGCTTCTTGTTTGAAATGAATTTCGGCACCGTGTCGGACGTCCTGCATTGGAGATACTTGATCGACTAACGGAGGGATACCACTTTCTGTCCAAGCGACAGTGCTTCTTTGACCAGAGGAAACACTCGTGGCTGTACATCAGTAAGTAACTTCCATGTTTCCTCCTTTCTTAACCTCGGCCTCGGCATAGTCAGTTGTAATGTGATGAGTGGTTAGTATGCCAGCACGAGGTTAGTAGATTTAATATTAGTAGTGGCGGCCTAACTTTTCGACGATTTCGTCTTTTTCAGAGGCCTGAAGTGGTAGGAGATTTAGATCTCATGCTCTACCCCATCACAAACCTCCCCACCCCCGGCCAGCCTTGATTCCACCCCCGAATGTTACAAAGAAAAATACGCAAGTACGCAAAAGACGAACTGACCTCCTCCGCCGCTGCCGCCCAGGTGGATGTTGAATGCGGCCGTCCTCGAGTGCCACTAGTATGGAATACAGTGTATACCATGTTGATATTAATCAGTGGCATTCTTTAATTCACATAATGCCATAAAAGGCATAAAGTCATTCGTGATTGACGCGCACTCATAACATAAACACAATCCAAAATGGATGAGTGTTTTCGAATACTCAATCAACAGTCACAGCACATAAAGCTTACGCGGCAGCAACCGAAAAATGGTTGGCTCCCCTTTTTTAACGTACAAATCAAACTGTTCAACGGCGCTGCGAGTGTGAAATGGTATCTTAAAGAGAGTTCCAAGAATATCTTGGTCAATGCTCGTTCCGCACACCCGATCGCTGTTAAAAGAGCTGTAATTCGTAACACGCTCAAAACGGCAACGAACGTATGCACAGGAGAAGGAGAACGGTAGGAACCACAAAGTAGGGCGCTGGAGATTGCTCAAATGAATGGTTACGTGCCCCAAAAAGGACGCAAAAGACCATCGATTTCCACTCATAGCAATCAGCACCAACAGAAAGTACCTCTTTGCCTTCTTTTCGTTTCTGACGAGACTAGTGCGGCGATGCATTATTGTGCGAACTTGAAAGACGATGTCATTTTAGTTGATATTCCTAGTGATAACATCAGAAAGCAGCTGGTTCGTACCAGATTATACGACAACTACTGCAGAGTCCAAGACTGCGTAGTTTGTCCATCCGGTAAAGTTGGTGACTGCGGTAAAACGGGTGTTATATATGAGATTGAATTTGTCGAGTGCAGCGCCACTTATATCGGAGAGACTGGGAGACCGCTTTGGGTAAAGATAAAAGAACATCTTGCCAGCAAGAGACGGGGAAGTCTTACCACACCGCTTGGTAAACATAGGGTTGAATTCTATTGTGGTAAAGACTTCGAAATTACGTGCACTATACCGGCATACCAGTCTGATACTGCTAGTAGAAAAGCTCTCGAGGCATTCTGGATTTTTGCAAGAAATCCATGCATAAACAACCGAAATGAGTGCGCGTCAATCACGAATGACTTTATGCCTTTTATGGCATTATGTGAGCTGAAAAATGCCACTGATTAATATCAATTTGGTATACACTGTATTCCATACTAGTGGCACTCGAGGACGGCCGCATTCACCATCCATCTAAGCGGCAGCGGCGGAGGAGGTCAGTTCGTCTTTTGCGTACTTGAGTATTTTTCTTTGTAACATTCGGGGGTGGAATCGAGGCTGGCCGGGGGTGGAGGAGGTTTGTGGTGTGGTAGAGCATAAGATCTAAATCTCCTACCACTTTAGGCCTCTGAAGAAGACGAACGTCGAAACGTTAGGCCGCCACTACTAACAATAAATCTACTAACATCGTGCTGGCATACTAACTACTCACCACATTACAACTAACTGTGCCGAGGTTAAGAAAGAAGGAAACGTGGAAGTTACTTTTGACTATTTAGTAGAGTGTCTTCAACTTATTCCATATGGAGCGAATCTCCGATCTTACTTCATCATAAGATTATGGAAGGAACTCTGAAGAGGGCTTTAAGCCATTAAGAGCCTCATTCTACCTAAAAAATGGGACCCAGAAGACGAAAACTCATTGACGGAACTGATCAATGTACCTGATTTCACATATGAAGATTGCACAACATAGTCATCCTTTCTTCTAAGTTTTTTCCAAGTAAACCGTAACAGGTGCCTTTCCAATGTTTTTCAAAACGTACACACTAACCATCACACAAACCTCAGAAAAATTGTAAAAAATTGTTTAATCAAATTAACATGCGTGAAAGCCTTATTAAATGTTTTTTCGGAGATTTGCACTTCTTTATCGAACGGCCTACCTCCCAAAAGCGCTGTGAGCTGAAACTTTTAACCGTAATCCTACAATAACGAAGAGCGACCGATGTTTTGCTCCATACTGTAAATCAATACTGTAATGTAATTGAGCTAGCTGACTGTATATTCGGGTACGCACGCCTTATTGCTCAAACTGCTGCAGTGGGAATTTCTAAAATATAATCGCACCTCAAACACTATGTAGGCGACATTCCTCATTTCGTTTGGTGTAACACCTGATGTCTCTAAGGGAAGGCTCCTCCGTGCTTACCATTTTTTCCTTCATTGACCATTTGATAAATAGTCCAAAGGCATATAAGGCTCTATTTTTTCGAGTTCAAAGGCTTTGTCATTTTATTTGAATACGCTCTTTTTCACTACGGATGTTCTGAATAACCGTTTACTTGAATAAATGTTAAGGGCCTTTGAGTTAGTATCGATTGCTGGATAGCAACCAAGTTGAAATATTAAATGTTCATTTAAGACGTTGGATCGTTGGAATAAACAGTAAAGGTCGATTTGGTGAGATCGGCTGATAAGCGTACCGCAGCTTCCATCCAAGTCATACTAGCTAGCTTACTTGTCTCCGCCCGGCCCTGTCAAAACACTATGATAAAGCTCCCATCCCTAGCCCTGTGCAACCTTCTGCTCACTTCCACATACCAACTCCAACTCCCTATTCCCTTCCCGCTATGTTAGTTATCAGCACGCCCACTTTATCCCTTTGCGAATTTCCACCCCGTAGATCAAAATTTGCAAAAAATCGATAAAATCGATGAAACTAATGGATATTTTCAAAAACTAATATTGTATTCTAATCAACATGCTCGATTACCCCCAGTGCCAACTCCCAGTCCCGTAGCTCAAACTTTGCAGAAAAATCGATAAAATCGATAAAAGTAATGGATATTTCTAAAAACTAATATTGTATTCGTATTCAGCATGCT
Source organism: Cylicocyclus nassatus (assembly GCA_958299035.1). Taxonomy (NCBI): domain Eukaryota; kingdom Metazoa; phylum Nematoda; class Chromadorea; order Rhabditida; family Strongylidae; genus Cylicocyclus; species Cylicocyclus nassatus. The sequence goes on along the minus strand of CATQJL010000223.1, from coordinate 48,678,915 downwards.
CGATTACCTCCTATGCCAAATTCCAGCCCCGTAGATGAACTCTGCAAGAAATCGATAAAAAACGATAAAATCGATATCGATCGATGAAGAAAAGTAGCTCATGACACCCGCTCGGCCCCAAAGTGTATGTGTGCAAAGTTTGGTCTGAATCGGTTCAAAAAGAAAATTTTTTATTTGGAGCATACGATAGGGCGCCGTAAAACCTAATTGCCCGCGCCATGCCTTGAACACCAGCGTAAGCGAGCGGTCGTCGCGAACGACTGTCGGCGTTCACTATATTCCAACAACTCTTTCTTTGATTTTCATGTTGTTCTCGTCAATGCAAGGTATATCTTGACAACAGCTCCCTTCAAAAGTTAAAAAAAAATATATGTGGAAAGGGTGCGCGCTCATTGTCGCTCGCAAAAAGCCTGTAGCGCTTCGGGATCAAACGTTTCCAGCCGCGACGCGCGTTGGTGTTCAAAGCGACGCATGGGCAATTGGATTTTACGGAGTCTGTACACACAGGCAGACAGACAGACATACAGACAGATAAACAGACATTCAGCCTTTTATATAAGACTAGTTGACTTACCCGGCTCTGCCCGGCCCTGTCATTATTATATTCTTAATCAGCATGCTCGATTACCCTCCTGTGCCAACTCCCAGCCCCGTAGCTCAAATTTTGCAAAAAATCGATAAACTTTTCGTTATCGATCGATATCGATCGATAACGAAAAGTAGCCTATGACACCCGCCGGGGCCCGAAGTGTATGTGTGCCAAGTTTGGTCCGTCGGTTCAGAAATGGAATTTTCTATTCGGAACATACGTACACACATACAGACATACAGACATACAGACAAACAGACAAACAGACATTCAGCTTTATATATGAGATTTCTTTTTTAAGTGGTCGGCGCCCGTTAGTCGTTCTCAGCTATGCTGATTGAAGCATTCTGTCAGCATCTGCATAGCCTAGCATGGGCAACCGCTCGCTCTGACACTTACCTCAAAGACAATCGAGCTGTTCAGATGAAGCATCTGACTACGGATATTCGGTATTGACTATAGAGGTGCATAAAGTCTTAGACCTTGAAGGCAGTGTCCAAGCAAAAAATCGATTTCGAGACTATGTGCTTACCTGGGTCTATCCGCTATGCTGAATCCGGAAATCACCACTGGAGAGCGCGAAAACGGCGAAAAAAGGCTCTAACGGAGGACGGAAATTGCAGGTGGGCGGGGCTGTTCACATAGTGGCGTCACTCTCCCAGCTTCAGGAGCGATCTTCTCGCTTTCGCTAACTGCACTAACATCACCACACCCAACTGCGAAATGCATGACATAAAATCGGAACCGAGAAGATCGCTCCTAAAGCCTGGGAGAGTGACGTTGCGGTGTGAACGGCCCCGCCCACCTGCGATTCCCCTCCTGCGTTAGGGCCTTTTTTTGGCTTTTTCGCGCTCTTCAATGGTGATTTTCGGATTCAGCATAGCGAATAGGCCCAGGTAAGCACATAATCTCGAAATAGACTTTTTGCTTGGACACTGCCTTTAAGTTGTTTGATCTCTCCACTTCTGCAACCAAGTGATTTGCGAATTTTGACCTTGTTGCTTCAAGGATATTTACGACTGTAAACCGTCTGAACTCTACTTCGCTCGTCATTTATTCAGAATTTGAGTTCATGTTGATAATCTACTCAGTTTTAGTTTATAACATTTCTCTTTTGCACATCCTTTCTTTGTGCAACTTCTCCTCCTTGCCCTAAGCAAACTTCACCGATGATCAGTGTTGGTATCTCGGCAAGCAGTGAATTTTGAATACTTGAGTTGACTTGACTGCTGCTCGCTGCCGTTCTTAAAGGCAGCGAGCAGCAAGTCTGGACACATGGGAGTTTCACGTGGATAGTAATTTTGGGGCCTGACTAAGCCACTGCTCAACCGGCAGCTCAGGTAGTGCTCTAACGGCTGAGATATTCCCCTCGAAACTGGATCCCGCGATCGTATTCCCATGAATTCATGGCGCAAAGCGTGGATCTGGCGCGAAATTGCCATGAATCCATGCGAATACGATCGCGAGGTCCAGTTTCAGGGGGAATATCTTAGCCGTTAAAGCACTATGGGCTGCCGGTAAGACAGTGGCTTAGTTAGTGCTCCATAATTACTATCCATGTGAGGCCCCATGTGTCCAGACTTGCCTGAACGCTGCCTTTAAGGGCAGCAGCTCGCCAAAACCGAACATCCCGAAATTTTGACATGAAAGGTTGCTTGCACCCCAAACATGAGAACAGGACAGGTCCGAGCGCACTGCATGCTGCCTTTGCCTTGAAAACCCCGTTACGCGCAAGCAATTCTAGTACGCGGAGACGAGCTTGCGACTCTCCCTGACCCGTCAGAGAAGCCATGCCGCAATGTTATAACTGCGAGGGTTCCGCAACGATTCTGCCTCTACTTTAACTCTAACTTTAAGTCAATCTGCCGAGCCGCTGCCTTCAAGTGCCTTCGACCTTCATTGTAGTAGTATTTGAATTTATATAGCAGGATTGCGTTGAAAATAAGTTTTTCAAAGCAAGTCTCAAACATATATTAGGTCGGTTCGAAAATCGGTGCCGTTTTTCAGACTTATGCTCAAAACACTATGAATAGCGATACAGATGCTCTACACGGTGTTTAATGCTGAATTTTTTCCCTTTTGTGCAGTTAAGCTATTGTTCCGCGTCCTTCGATGATCGCTCGGATAATCGTTAGCCATTGAACCCAACCCATGATTTTCACTTATTTTAACCTGGCTGATTTGCAAAATTTCCATTTCAAACTTTGGAAAAGATTTGATAGCAGTTGAATAGAGTAAAAAAATACATTGGATCGTCGGTTTTCTTACACCTTTCCGGCCTTCCTAAAAATGGTTCTTTGGAAGACTTTACTTTTGAAGTCGCAAGATACGAAAACGTTTGAACACCAATAAATAGTTGGAATTTAGAACACTTCAAAAATACGATTATGACTGAACGCTAGTTCTACAAGGCAACTGAGGTTTACCGCTTCGGCATATCACAGCTAAGTTCTTTGGGTACAGCCTCTGAAAAAAAAAATAACGCATTGTACGTTATTTTTGGTAATTTCTTTTCCGCAAACTTCACAAACTGGAAAAGAACATAAATCGGGAAATAGAGAAAATGCTGCATCTATTCGACGCCTTAGATGCTCCCCGTTTTCTGTTCTACGAGATTTGGGATGTTCAGATATGAAATGGTTAGCTTCGAGAAAATAATTTTTCATTATTTATTTTTTCATTATTTCATTTCTGAAAAGCCAGCCATGCCCTCGATACATAGAGCCATATACTCTGGTGACCTTCACTTTGAGCACCGTGAGAGAACAGAACCTTCACCTAAAACGGAATAAATGTAAATTGAGATTATCTCAGCGAAACCGAGAATTTACGTTTTTGTAGCCTTTTTCGCTAAACTGAAGGTTTCTATGAACGTTCCTCCAAAATTTAGGACAACATTTCTCACTTAACCTCTTATTTGACTGAAATTGAGTTTCAGAAGTTTAGGAAAGCTGTTGGAGTTGAATAAAAACGCGAAGCGGCGCTTGAATCTTGCGCAGAGACTCGTGCATGAAATGCTGATCTTTCTCGTTAATGATTGGTCAGTGCTCCTCATTGTGTCATGACGATCAGAATGATGTATATATTGTTGCAGAGTACGCGGAGATCTACCACCAGAGCCAAATGCCCCCGTCGGCTCTGGTCAGTCTCCGCTACTCGTCGGGGTCTCCGCGCTACCTCGCTACCCCAAACGCGGGGCGCAGGGCATTAGGCTTTGGTACCCTTTTCTTTGTTGTTTCGAACCCAATTCTAACAAGCTATATCGCTGACGACGTCTCAAAACCATATTTTTTGATCTAAACGAGAAATTCGGCAAAAACCTTGTTCTCGAAAATCTCTTGTTTTTCTCCTAGTTCAACTTTTTCACGCGGTTTTTTCGTGCATTCCATAGATCTTGCTCCCGTTCGTAATGCAGACAACGATCCAGTGCTTAATTCTTTGAGGAGGAATTTTTTGTGAAAAATCGCAAAAAATGTGTTTTTCTTAACATTGTTCTATTTCAGTGCTTTCGCAGCGATTTTTTTCCAGCTTGGACGATTATTGCTTAGATTGATGAGCGGAACGATATAGGCAACGTTCCAGAAAACGAGAACCACAATGCGGGGGTAAAATTTAAAGGGCGCATCAAAAACTAAGTTGGCTTTGACGCGCATTTCGACTTGATAAGAACAAGACTCTGCGTTTTTAAAACTGATTCTTTTCTTGTTCTTTTGATAATTGTTACTTTCGAAGCATGGTTGGTTTTGGAATAAACACAAAGAAAAACTAGCTTTTCCTGGTTTCGCCGTGCTGTGGACTACATGGTTCTGGAGCGAAAACCTGCAATGCCGCCAAACAAAAGATTTTAAACTTGTTGCAGCGTTTTTATCCGATTTTCAAGAGTTTTCTTTTGCTTTTACTGACTGTTTTGCATTTTTTTCTTCTCTAGTTTTATATATGAGGAGCAGATAATCAAACAACCTTCACTTTTAATGCCCTATCTCTAGACCATCGAAGGTGTGTTTACTCTATCCAACTGTTAACAAAGCTCTTCCGAAATCTGAAAAGAAAAATTTCAAATAATAGCAGAAGTTAGAGTAGGTTAAAACCATGGATTGCACATTCCTACAATTTTTTCGTCTAAGACTCGAATAAAAAACATTACTGCTAAAAACAGGAAGAATTGCATCGACCAGTATTTGGAGCGTTTGACTATCACTACTATAAACGATTTGAAGTAAGTGTAAAAACGGCACGAACATTCGAACCGACCTAATATTAGATTTATCTTCTTACTGCGTTTGAAGTTTGCGTTTCAATCTATGAGGACGAACTAATACTAGTTCGTCCTCATAGATTGAATTCAGAATTCTTTATATTGATATTTTAGCTGAACATTGAAGGATTGCGTTAGCAGTGTAGTAGTTAAGCAGAAAATACTTCTTGATTTTCGCCGCAAATATGAGTATGAAATTCCCGATGTGGGCATAATCGATGGTATATGAATTTCTCGTCTTCATTCACATCATCATTAAGAGCGAAACTCATCAGCTTGTCATGCTGAGTTGAATGTAAACACCTTCTGCAACAGAAAAGTTTTAGACTATCCGCTAATCATTATACAATTGTAATAATGCGCTGAGGTGGTCTGGTGTTTTTTTATGAGTGCATGTACAGGACTTATTAATTACAGTGTCGAATGCATCGGTATCCCCACTCCCGCGCGGAACTCTACACTTCTTCCTGAACATGCGCTCTAATCATTTTCCAGTCAATCGCGGCTCCGCCTTTCCCACGCTCGCAGTGGCAAAGTGATCAGAGGATGTTCACGAAAGAGGTGCAGAGTCCAGGCGAAGTGGCCGCGCGGGAATGGAAATGCTGGTACCCGATATTGCAGTTGATAAGCCCTAAACTGGTTTGTACGGCCTATATAGATAAGCCGTACCATCCAGCATCGGTCATGCGACGTCGCGCCCGCGGCAAACGGCGAGGGTGCGTTGCGACGCGTGCGAACACTGTTACGCCTTCTAGGCCTAAGGCATACCTGACGCGATTCGGGCAAATCGCCGCTTCCAAGCGACTCGGCGATTTGCCAGATTTCTACAAATCTATCGTGAGCGCTTCTCGAACGCATAGGCGGGTAGCTTGTGTAAGTTGTTGCAAACGGGGCAAGTCCTGATCAGAGGAAGCGCATTAACGACGAATTACAAAGAGTCGCTGTTATGCCAAATCGCGCAGCGACCGAAGTCGCGCGAGGTATGGCTTAGGCCTTAAGGCTCGTTGCAGGCGACGCGCGTCATCGCAAGTACAGCAACCCGGAAACGACGGTGGGATACAGCTTATATGCGTACCTGCGTGAAATACTCTCTATCACGAAGCTAACCGTGTTGCAAGCAAGGTCTCGAGTCACGATTGCATAATACGCGCAGCACGAACCATTTCAAAGTTTGGAAAGTAGTGAGTTTTTGGAATGTAGCATGCATCAGTTGTTGTTCCCATCGAAGCTACATGCTAAAGAAGGAAGTACTTTCAATGGCCGTGGCTGTTCGATATGGAATGCATGTGCTAGAGCATTTTTGAAGGCTGATCTCTTATCTACATTCTTCAAATTTTACTTGTTTTTACAGAAAAGCGCTTGCGACTTGTTTACACTTGAAAAATATCAGAATAGTATTCAAAATTTTTTTAATTTTCAAAATTAATAGTAGAACTGCAAATTTTCGGCCGTGCTGGCATTAAAGGCGAGAGGTCAGTGGTTTGAATTCGGCGGGAGAGCTCTTACTCAATGCAGCTGTGCTAGAAAATTCTCTTTCGGTCAAATTTGCTGAGAGCATTGCTGTAAGTGTCTGCTTAAGTTTCCAGTGCGTATCTAACACATACTAAGAATGGAATAGGGTTCGCTCTTCCTTTCTCCGAAGCATTGATCTCTCGCCTCTAATGCCAGCACGCTAACCACTACACCACTTTGCCACTAATTATCAGTGTCCTCGAACTTAAGAAGCACTCCAAAAATGGGTTTTTCAGGCTTACAAAGGTTCTTCCGGAAGAGCGTCCCTCAAACACGTGCAGAAGTGAAACCAGCGTTCAAATTGTTTTAGTTGATACGCATCTTATATCAAATGGCCACAACCAGAGTTCAGCAGAGGTGGCGCTTTCACACGCTGGATTTCTTTTTCTTATGGGAAAGCAAAGGGCAACCCGTAAAGTTTCTACCCAGAAATCTGATGTCCAGTAATTTTACCCGTTACAGGTAATTAAACGTTCAAACACGACTAGTGCATAAACCTGTGTACGCAGGACTTTAACATGCTAAAACAGAATCTTAAGCACAAAAATGTAAACAATCGGTTAGTTTACAGCGAGTAAGCAATATTGAGCCAACAAATTTGGTGCGTACATATGCGTCGATTATTAAAGGCAGCGCCGATATTCAAAGGAGGGACAAAAGTTTACGGAAAAATTACGTTAACGAAGTGTCGCGGATTGGGCCCCAGCTCCCAATGTCAGTGGTAACGTGGCTCTCCTGCAACGGCGAGGGAAGCCAGGGGTCCCATCCGGGGTAAGATGTAGCGTACATTGTGGTGGCGTTACCTGTCAGAATGCGAATTCCGTCTGCCACATAACATGCCATGCACACATAGAAGCCCTTGCCACCAGCCTACTTAGCAGTTACTTGATACTTGCGACTCGACATATACTCCCAACTATCGACAGTTGGGGCACTGAACTTATAACCAAGGCACTACTCGGGGTCGTGCCAGCCTTCTAACCGGTCTATCACATTAGGCAGGATTATAAGATACACATGAACACTGATGACACTAGGTATCCTCCCCGGAGCCACAGCCACGCTGAGGCTCATCACATCAAAACAAATCACACGCGCAAATGCCCACCATTTATCCACAACTATTCCCTAAACTCAAACACAAGGGTGGGGCACAACCAGCCAGATGTTAACCTAGGGGCCAGCAATATCGGAAAGCCCCCGTGGCGGTGTCGCCGGCCTGTGCCAGGCGCGAGCGCACACGGGGTTACCTCGTTTGCGGAAATGCCTGTCTTCCGCGGCGTGTTGGATGTAGAGCGCGTGAGTTGGGGACGGCGCTGCATCGATCGACCGGAGTGAAGACGAAACTGGGACCCAACCGCTCACTAGGTAACGATAACAACGACTGATTTGAAAGCTGCTGCGGTAGCGGTGGGAAGGCGGGAGCAGCGCGATGACAGCGATTCGGGACCCCTTGGCAGCGCGGCGGCGGCCTCCTTTGAAGGAAGTCGCGAATTCGCGACAGAAAGAAGTTATAAATGTTTTTCGGTTTTAGATCGCTTCTGCGCAACCTGGGAGAGCCCTGAGGTTGCGCGATACGAGATCAAGTCATGAATCTTCACAATTCTCCCCCTTCTTCGCATAAGTCTTCAAATTCTTCCACATAAACCTACTATTTAGATCAAGCTCTACTATGAGTACTCATTTAAATCCAAGTTTTGTCACCTATGCTTTGTTACAGCTCGTGAAAAACGTTTTTCGCATTTTGCTTCATGATTTTCAATTTATTCCTGTCTTTTTTCACTTTCACGTTTTTTTGTTGCGGATTATTAGAAGAGCTTTACATACACTACAAAAGATAACTCGTAATTTTCTGTAATATCAAGGAGGCTTTCGTTTTTGAATTTCTCATATACCACCGCGTGCGGCCCCTGGCCACGGCCACTGAAATTATTTTCCTCGTAAGTCTCAAGGCCCGACAAATATCAAATGTGCAGTAATCTACTAAGTATTCAAAATCACTCTGCTATTGCTTCTATTGCCAAATATTAAAATGATCAACGGTCGACGTCAGGGATCTGAAGCTTTTCAAGTAATAATGTTGCCCTTTATTGAGAGAAATACTGAAAAACAGAAGTTTCCATTGATATCACTCAAGCTGATGGGATGCCTTGCGATTACCAGTATCCTGTGAGAATGTACATGACTAATAATTGTTAATCACAAAGTATCTTTGATTTTACCTCGTTCTGGAGAGAAGCGGTTCTTTTAGACCCGTGTACGGGTCTTCCTAGGACCCTCCATTCCTTGTCTAATTCTTTCATTTCCTCGTCCAGTTCATCCATTTCCTTGTCCAATTCTTTTATCTCTTTGTCCCATTCCTTCCATTCCTCGTCCCATTCCTTCCATTCCTCGTCCCGTTCCTTCCATTCCTCGTCCCATTCCTTCCATTCCTCGTCCCACTCCTTCCATGCCCCGTCCCATTCCCTCCAATCCGTCGGGTTTATTATTGGACCCAGAGAAATTCCCAATCCACGATTATGCATTCCTATTCCTGCGCCTCCTCTGCCATACATGTTGCCGCCACCTGGGAATCGGAATTCGAACTCACCAGGAGGTTTGAAAGTTGTTTGTTTGCCCCATTCCGATTCTTTGTCTCCACCTGGCAATTCGGTTACTTCAATAGGCGGTTTGGTAGTTGTTTCTTTATTCAATTCTTTGTCTCCACCTGGCAGTTGGGTTACTTCGGTAGAAGGTTTGGTAGTTGCTTCTTTATTCGATTCTTTGTCTCTACCTGGCAATTCGGTTACTTCGTTAGGAGGTTTGGTAGTTGCTTCTTTGTCCGATTCTTTGTCGCCACCTGCCAATTCGGTTACTTCGGTAGGAGGTTTGGTAGTTGCTTCTTTTCCCGATTCTTTGTCGCCACCTGGTAATTCGGTTACTTCGATAGGAGGTTTGGTAGTTGCTTCTTTTCCCGATTCTTTATCTCCACCTGGCAATTCGGTTACTTCGTTAGGAGATTTGGTAGTTGCTTCTTTGTCCGATTCTTTGTCGCCACCTGCCAATTCGCTTACTCCGGTAGAAGATTTGGTAGTTGCTTCTTTATTTGATTCTTTGTCGCCACCTGGCAAATCGGTTACTTCGGGAGGTTTGGTAGTTGTTTCTTTATTTAATTCTTTGTCTCCACCTGGCAATTCGATAGGAGGTTTAGTAGTTGCTCCTTTTCCCGATTCTTTATCTCCACCTGGCATTTCGGTTACTTCGTTAGGAGATTTGGTAGTTGCTTCTTTGTCCGATTCTTTGTCGCCACCTGCCAATTCGGTTACTTCGGTAGGAGGTTTGGTAGTTGCTTCTTTTCCCGATTCTTTGTCGCCGCCTGGTAATTCGCTTACTCCGGTAGAAGATTTGGTAGTTGCTTCTTTATTTGATTCTTTGTCTCCACCTGGCAATTCGCTTACTTCGTTAGGAGGTTTGGTAGTTGCTTCTTTGTCCGATTCTTTGTCGCCACCTGGCAATTCGGTTACTTCGATAGGAGGTTTGGTAGTTGCTTCTTTTCCCGATTCTTTATCTCCACCTGGCAATTCGGTTACTTCGTTAGGAGATTTGGTAGTTGCTTCTTTGTCCGATTCTTTGTCGCCACCTGCCAATTCGGTTACTTCGGTAGGAGGTTTGGTAGTTGCTTCCTTTCCCGATTCTTTGTCGCCACCTGGTGATTCGCTTACTCCGGTAGAAGATTTGGTAGTTGCTTCTTTGTCCGATTCTTTGTCGCCACCTGGTAATTCGCTTACTCCGGTAGAAGATTTGGTAGTTGCTTCTTTATTTGATTCTTTGTCTCCAACTGGCAATTCGGTTACTTCGTTAGGAGGTCTGGTAGTTGCTTCTTTGTCCGATTCTTTGTCGCCACCTGGCAATTCGGTTACTTCGTTAGGAGGTTTGGTAGTTGCCTCTTTGTCCGATTTTTTGTCGCCACCTGGCAAATCGGTTACTTCGGGAGGTTTGGTAGTTGTTTCTTTATTTAATTCTTTGTCTCTACCTGGCAATTCGGTAGGAGGTTTGGTAGTTGCTTCCTTATTTAATTCCTTGTCTCCACCTGACAATTCGGTTACTTCGGTAGGAGGCTTGGTACCAGGAGCTTTTGCAGCTGCTCCTTTGCCCGATTCCGGTCTTATTTGATCATTCATTCCCATTTCTGCGCCTTTTTTGCCCTTTGCGCCATGCACATTGCCGCTTCCTGGTACTTCAGAGTCGAAGAGATCAGCAGGCTTAGGCAGTGCATTTACTACCTCCTGCGGGTTTAAAATACCTCAAAACACCAGTTCAAAAATAGTACAGTTTTTGTGTTTCATAGACGCATTGTAACAAATTACCTTTTCCAAGTGCGGAATAGGACAGAACGCCAAGTGCAAAGAACTCAAGCAACATTTTTGATTGAATCCTGAAAAAATTTTGGGAGCTTTGTGAATACTTTAGTTAGCGAGTTTGTGAAGGGATTATTGTGAGAACGCATTTTATAAATTAGAGATAATGTGCTTTGATATGACTGTTGTTTTCCTGAAGCTTGGACTTTTTTTCTGCAATCTACAAGTTCGTTCGAATAGATAATGATGATTTGCTTTCGATTGGACTCTGAAAAAATCGACATTGCTGAGATGTCAGTCTTTCAGCATAGTTGGTATCAGTCCTAATCTGAATGCTGTAACAGAAGAAAGTCTCAGTCTTAATGCTATAACAAAAGAAGCATAAGAAATAGAGATGGTTTGCTGTCAGAGGTAAAAGCAGCACGTGTACTGCTAGGTGCTTGTCGAAATGTTATACACTTGCATCGCGGGCAGTTCCGTCAATTTACTCTCAAAAGATGTGAACGGTTTGGACGGTACATCGCTTCAGTGCCTTCCAATAAATACCATTTTGTAGAGCCGGCTCAAACTTAGATCTACATTTTAAATCACATATAGCTTCATTGATGTAGTACAGTGAGATTAAGCAGGATTTCGAGCGTGAAATTGCTACAACTCTCACCAGGGCACCAACAAACCGATCTTGACTTGGACTAAATACAGCATTTGACTCTAATCGTGAAATTTGCGCTTTCATAATGCTTCATCCATGAATTATGACATAACCGTAACAACTGCTATTTCAGTGCTCCATTGAAACGGTAATCACGGCACTCAGAAAGCTTTACGAAATCAGAAGTTAAAGACAGCGTCCAGGCAAAACTTCAACAGGAAGTTTTTTGCTTATCTGAGCTTATTCTTCACGCTGTTTCCAAAAATGCAGCTGCAGGTTATGAAAATGTCGAAAATGGCTATAGAAACCTTAATTTTGAATTGAACGCCTGCAGCCAGGGGAACGGAATTTATCTATCTAGAGAGGTATGCCGCCATGTAATCAACAGGTGGACATAAGAGGTCATGAAAAGTTAGCAACGCTAATTTGCACCCAATTTGCACCGAAGACAAGCAGACTTTACTCACGACAGATACGACATCATCTTACAGTGTGCGAAACCGGGGGTTCATCGAAAATTTAATTCAAAGTTCAGTAGTGAAATTAGTCCAACTAGAGTAAAAACTTGTATTTAGGGGTGATCTGCCATGCTGGTTCCAAAAATGATGGTGGTTTTGCTTGAAACCGAGCTTTGTGACGGGATTAAAATCAATGTTTAGTGGCGATATTTGGCAAATCAGAATAAAAACTTGGATTTGGGGGTTTATAAGAGCGCTCTTTACGAATACGATAATGGTTTAGTATAAAATTCTCTAATCCACCGATACAAATGTTCACTTTTCAAGAATTAAGTGATAATTCAGTAGCTGCTCTTTAGGGAAACTACCCTATTTCCGGGTTATAAGGCGCACCTGCCGCAGCGAACAACGGCGCGAAAACGCTTTTTAATTTCCTTTGCAAATTTAGCAAGCTAAAGACTCAGTGTGCTATGATTGTTCTTCACTGCTCATAAATCATGCCTTCAAATACTTTTTTACTCTTTTCAGAATGACTTCAATATCGTTTCTACAGGCGAGAGAAAGGCGTTCTCATGGTGTTTATGGTGTTTAGATAATTCCTTTTCTTGTTTTCAATGACGTCACCGGTGCCACAATTGTGCTCCCCTTCGTTTCTAATAATGCTACTGGTACTGACACTATGCTTTCTTTTACAATAATATTACTGGTATTTTGATGTTACTGTTTTTGCTTTATTCCTGTTCTTCTTGAAGAATAATAGATAAGAAAGAAGTTTATTCTGAAACTGATTTTTATTGAGAGGAGAATAATAAAGAACGAGAGCAAAAAGTACTGCTGCTTAAAAGGGGTTGCTATTGGCGGCTTATGCGACGTCGCGCATCGCGAACGTCATCACACACCAGTCCGCGCGCGGCGAAAGCTACTGCGCCTTATACCACGGAAATTAGGGTAATTGTAGTGTCCAGAATAATTTTATAACGCACAGATTTTGATGGTAGCTGGAAATCTTTTCCAACCCTTCAAACTTAGTTTCGGCTTCATTATTTTTTCTCACCTTTTTTTTCAAATTTTATTTCGCAGTTTATATCATTTTTTCTAGTCCTTTTGAAAGTAGCATTCTTTTTTATTTGTTTTCCAGTTTTATCAAAGTTGCAGTGAAATTTATGAAAAAGTCAAAATTCCAAAAGAAAAAGTTTCCGAATTTTCCGGCGAAAACGTTAGCATATTCGAAGACAGCATCATGGAAAACCCTAAAATGACAATTTTGGGCTTTTTGCCAGATTTCGAAAACAGGATTGAAATTCAAAAGAAAAAATTTTGAGTTTTTACGCAAAGCCACCATCATATATGGGACCAGCATGGCAGATTACCCTTAAATACAAATTTTTACCCTAGTTGGACTAAATTTAATACTGAACTTTGAGTTCAAATTTCAATAAATCTTGGTTTCGTACACAGTAGGATAATGTCGTTCTGTTGTGAGCAAAATCTGCCTGTCTTCAGTGCAAATTGGGTGCAAATTAGCGTGACAGTTCATGACCTCTCATGTCCCCTGCTAATTACATGGCGGCATGCCTCTCTGGGTAGATAAATTCCCGCACCCCTGCAGCCAAGGTTGACGCAGTCTTGTGAGATCCTGTGTTTTAGCTGGGTGCGATATGTGTACTCTGGCTATAGACTGAAGCTATCTAACGTAATTCTAAACAGATGAGAAACCATCGATAAACCCGTTTTGTGAATCTAAGTTCCAACCAAGGACTAAATGGTACCTAAAGGGCAAAGACAAAGAATCAAGAAATTTATAAACGGTCAAAAGGCGTTTGCTTACTTTCAAGAAACATTAGTGTAGTTCACATGTCTTTGATATAAATTCAACTGCCGTAGTGTTAACAAACACAAGTTGTTTAGCCGCGCTATAACGAAACTTATCTCCTTATTCACGTTTATATGACAATAGTGGGTTTCATCTCGAATCCCGCCCTGGTGTAGCCGAATTGTGAAAGGGTATTCTGGCATGCAGCAAAAGAGACTCTTTTCAATTACACTTTTCCGCATCAAACCGCCCTGCTCGCCTAATGTCTCTCTGTCGCATGCAGTTTTGCAGTAAAACGGACTTGCCTTCTGTCCGTCTACTGCTAATTAGCAAATGGTAATTAGCTTTACATCGCTGCTGCTTACATGACAACGGGAAAATGACTTGATAATGATTGAAGCTTTCATTTCCCTAAATGCGAGGAAGCAAATCAGTAAATTCATTAGAACAGCTGGCGAATTTCGCAAGATGTAGCCCAAAACAACCGTCGGTTCACAAAATCAATGTACGCGAAGTATTAGTTTTCCTACGGCTAATCATCTCCCTTTGATACATGACCTACAAGAATTGTGGACTAAAGATAACGCGCCGGAATAGCAAGGTCACATTCAAATTGAGTTGATGCATGCCATCGTGTCTATCACTCTCTTTGTGCTCATGTTCGCCATCCTCTACGCTGCATCTGTTATATTTTGTTAAATTGGCTAACTCTAATAATTGTTTCTGGCTCGTTACCACTCTTTAGTAATTGTGTATACGAATACCTTTTGAAGCTTTCTTGGGAACTACTGATGATGGGGCACCAAGAAAGCTACACTACCGGTCTAGTTCTTAGCCCCGAAACCGGTCGTGTAAAAAACAGTAGTTACCTTTAGGATGTTTTGGAATTCTTGGAATGCTCTTTCTCACTGTGGATTTATCTCTTTGTTTAGCTGAATCGGTCCATGCACAAATATACACTACACATTCTGTAAGCAACACACACACACACACACACACACACACACACACACACACACACACACACACACACACTTTGCTTCGACCAAATCGGCGGCAAAGCGGCGCGCTGTGACCTAATTAAGGCTAAATGATGATCAGAGAGCATGTTCGCGTGGGAGGAGCAGGCTGCGTCGCGGAGCTTCATGCCTAGGAAGCGACGCTTCTAGGTCGTAAAGCTCCGCCTTTCAGCAGTCGATCTGGTTGAAGCAAAAGGTACTTACACATACATACATACCAGTGGCGGACCGAGCCGGGGGGGGGGGGGGCGCCCCCCCCCCTCCCGAGAATGGGTCGCGAAATTTCCAAAATTTACTTACGTGGGTTATAAAAATGCGCAAATGACTTGTTTATTTTTGTAAACAATCAAAATAATTTTTAATTTCAAAAATTCAAATTAACCTTGTAAAAAAATTTTTTCGGGGGCGTGGCGAAGCCACGCACATTCATTAGAAAAAAATTTTTGCTGCCACCCCCCGGTCCGAAATCCTGCGACCGTCACTGATACATACATACATACCAGTGGCGTACCGAGGGGGGGGGTAAGTACTCCTACTATCCTTCACTATGAACATGTTGAACAGGAGCGAGAAGCTGTACAAACCGCATCCAGCTTTTGTGTGATCCCTGAAGATCCCCGGCGCTTTTCTTTAAAGTCATTTTTCTTTCTCCGAAGTTAACGAAAACCTTCCAAAGTTGTACTGAACATCTAACATAACAGTGCTAAGCATGTTGCTGATAAGAACAAATGATGTTTTGAAGTCATGAAATTTTCGATGATCCACAGGTCGAAATTTGGGGTTTACCAAAAAATTCGATTTTTCAAAAACTCATTTGTTCTTATCAGCAACATGCTTAACACGATTATGTTAGATGATAAGTACAACTTTGGAAGGTTTTCGTTAACTTTGGAGGAAGAAAAATGACTTTGAAGAAAAGCACCGGGGATCACCAGGGATCACACAAAAGCTGGAAAATGCGGTTTGTTCAGCTTCTCGCTCCTGTTCAACATATTCATAGTGAAGGATAGTAGGAGTACTTGCGGACAGGTAGACAGCGTGAAATTCAGATATCTGGAGCTTTAGAATATGAAGCTTTCTTTTGAGCTGCGATCCCCTGCCCGCGGCCATGTTAGTGTATGCGGCCCTTATAGTTGACAAATAGAACGATGAACAGCCGGCGTCTGAACGGACTCTTTGACATGCGAAGCCGTGTCGTGGTCCTTGCACAACTCCATCATCTGCGAGATCAACTTGTCTTTAGAGCTGAGCTTCACTCAGACTCTCTAGAAGCTCCTTGATCTAGTATATTTATCGGAATATAAATATTGTGAGCATTTGTTGTCTTATCGCTTTGCAAAACAACCTTGTTCTGCTTGTGACTTGTACTGTCACACTGCGCTATCTGCACGTGTCCATATCCTGCCATATACCCATATTAGTGCGCACAATCACAAAGTGATTATTGTTCATGCACAGGCGAGGCTCAGCACGAAGCTGCTTGAATTTCAACTTATTGGCTCGGGCGTTTACCTATATCTCTTATGCACCCCTCTTTTGCTGAGAATTCTCACAGAAACGCTGTCTGTAGTGCGTACCTCTCCCGCTATTTGAGTCATTCATTGCGGGTTTGTGTCGCGCGAGCGCGTAACTTATGTCGCGACCATTGCACTATCGTGCTCAAGTTGTGACTTGCTTTGGGCTGTCGGGACCGCGCCTTTTTTACGCTGTGACGATTTTGTTGGATTACTATGCGCCTTTATGTCGAAAAGAAATCGCAGCCCAGGTTTCGCATTGATGCTGCAAGAGGTAAGTAATGTTTGCAAAAGTCCTATTGACAATTGTGTGTAAGACATCTTCTTCGGCTGCTTCCAACATCTCCGCTTGCCTGCGCTTCCAAACCCTCTTGCCCTTATGCTTACAAGGGAATGGTCAGAAGTCGAAGTGGCCAAACCAAACAAGCTGTATACCATTCGATGCGGTATAAAACGCTGACTTCGAATCTGTCTTTCTTATCTGCTTCCCGCTTCTGTGGACGAAGCTACAAGCGGTTTTATTGTGAAAAAATCACGCATAAAAACAGCGAAATTGAGCACATTGTTGCGCTTTTAGCCCAGCTTCTCTCTTTAAAAGTTTGAAGTAGGCTAGCTGCATGTTTTGGCCCAGCAATAAGGCGAACGTGGCTTTACACGGCTAAATTTTCAATCTGACGCGAAATTCTTGGCAAAATAATGGTTTTAATGGCTTGTAGCTTCGTTCACAGAAGTGGGAAGCAGATAAGAAAGACAGATTCGGAGTCAGCGTTTTATACTGCATCGAATGGTATACAGCGTGTTTGGTTTGGCCACTTCGACTTCTGACCACTCCCTTGTTAGATACTTAGATACTTAGATGGCCCGTTCTCACGTGACGTGCGGGCCCCAGTACAGAAGCTGCCATTTTTCCCTGTCCCTCGCTTCAAACATCCAGGATCTTCTTGGCCGTCGTCGGTGGCTGCGTCCACGAGTTCCAGGGGCGAAAGTCGTATCCAGCTGATTCCTCAGTTGGTCCATCCGTTCCACGAACACGTCTGCCCATCTCGGTGGTCTTCCTGAGGACGTTTGGCTTCGCGAGGAATCCGCTCAGATGTTCTTAGTGTCCATCTGTCGTCTGTTCTTCTCATTATGTGATCGGCCCATCGGTGTTTGGCTTTCGCGACGTATTCCGCTGGGTCACGAAGACGGGACATTCTTCTCATATCCGTACTGCGAAGTCCGACTCGATGTTGCTTGCGTCGGGTCATCTTCAGAAGACTGCGCTCGAGCGCTCTGTGAGTGGTCCGTAAAGCTTTTGACGTGGCTACAGTATCTGCCCAAGTCTCAGATGCGTAACAGAGCGCCGGGAGAATGTTGAGTCGAACAGGTGGGCACGAAGCTCCGGGTCCGTCAGTTGGTCGATGGCTTTCTTCAGAGGCGCGAAGGCGGCCCAAGCTGCTCTTCTTCCCCTGTTAAGTTCTTCCCTCAAGTCGTTCTCCATGTTCATCGAACGTCCGAGATACATGTAAGAAGACGTCTCCGTAATAGGGGTGTCTTCCAATTCCATTTCTGCATCTTCGCAAAGGGCGTTCCTCATAAATTGAGTCTTCTTCCGAGTATTCGCAGTCCGATCTTCTTCCCTACTTCGTTCATTTCCTTCAGCATCGTCTCTGCTTCAGTGATACTGCTCGAGAAGAGAACGATGTCGTCCGCAAAACGAAGGTTGGACAGGAATCTCTCTTCAACTCGTATGCCTATCTCGTCCCAGTCCAGTGACTTCATCACCCACTGCAAGGTCGCGGTGAACAGCTTCGGCGAGATTGTGTCGCCTTGTTGGCCCCCTTCTCAATTGGTATGGTCAGGGGGCAGTGGAATAGCTGTATCGTCTTTGTACGGTCCTTGTAGCAGTCGGCTAACGTCCTCAAGTAAGTTGGGTCCAATCCTTGATCGACTAGCGCAAACAGGATGGCATTGGTTTCGACGTTGTCAAAGGCTTTCTCGTAGTCGACAAAGGTTGGACGAGAGGCAGTCGGTACTCCCGGCAGACTTCTATGACCCTCGAAAACGTCTGGATATGGTCCATGCAGCTGAATCCTTTGCGAATTCCAGCTTCCGTAGAAATTAGAAAGCATCTAGTTCTGAGTCATCAGCTGCTGATCTTGGCAAGTAGCAGTTGATGATGCTGATGGTCTTCTGACGTGAAGGGCGTAGTCGTAGGATGGCTAGTCGAGGTGATAGGATCTCGTGCGAATCGACAAGATGGATGATAGATGGGTGAACGACAAAGCAAAGCGGACGCCTCCCACGTTTCGTGATGGAACCTTTTCACCACGAATCATACCCTCGATACACAGAGCCACGTACTCTGGTAACCTTCAATTTGAGGGCCATGGGGGGGGGACACAACCTTCACCTAAAAAAAGAAGTCATCCGGGGCTTCGCCCCGGATGTTATTATCCTGACTACACTGGAACGAATGTTAATGAAGCAAATATAGGGGATAATATCCTTAGCTTATCTCAGCGAAACCGAGAATTTGCATTTTCATTGCCTTTTTTACCTTAAAAAGAAGGTTTTTGTGGTAATTTCGCTAGAATTCAAGACAAAATTCCTCAGTTATCCTCTTATTTGAACAGAATCGCGTTCCAGAAGTTTAGGAAAGAGTTAAATAAAAACGAGAAACTGCGCTTAAGTCTTGCGCAGAGAGTCGCGCAGGAAAACGCTGGTCTATCTCGTTAATGAGTGATCTTCAAAGCTTGGGACGTTGTCAGTTCTCCTCTTCTCCTCGTCGTGTCATGACGATCAGAATGATATATAATGTTGCAGGGTTTCGTTGAGACCCTGCGGAGATGTACGACCAGAGCCAAACGCCCCGTCGGCTCTGGTCTGTCTCCGCTGCTCGTCTGCGTTTCCGCGCGCTGCGCGCTACCTCGCTACCCCAAACGCGGGGCGCGGGGCATTTGGCTCTGGTACCCTTTTCTTCGCTGTTTCGAGCCCGATTTTAGCAGGCTATATATCATTTTGAAGCTCTTGATCTCTATTTTTAGCTGACAACGTCCCAGAACCACATTTTCTGATTTGATCGAGAAATCCGGCAAAAACCTTGTTTTCGAAAATCTCTTGTTTTTCTCCTAGTTTAACTATGTTCACGCGGTTTTCTTGTGCATTCTATAGATCTTGCTTCTTTTCATAATGCAGACAACTACCCAGCCCTTACCTCTTCGATTATGATGGAACTTTTTGCGAAAAATCGTGAAAAGTGCGTTTTTCTTCACTTTGTTCTGTTTCAGTGCTTTCGCATCAATTTTTTTCCAGTTTGGGCGATTATTGCTCAGTACAATAAGCGCAACAATCCAGACAACGTCCCAGGAAACAGGCACGTCATTGCGGGGGTAAAAAAATTTAAAGGACGCATCAAAAATCAAAACCCGTGTTGCGAATTGCTGGTCCTGAAGCGAAAACTTGCACTTCGAAAAGCCGCCAAGTGAAAGATTTCATACCTCATTGCAGCGTTTTTATCCGGTTTTCAGCAGTTTCTTTCGCTTTTTATATGTGTTTTACGTCATATTCTCTTCTCTGATCCTCTTTAAACAACCTTCACTATTTATGACGTCAGATGTTCAAACAACCTTCACTTTTGACGCCCTGTTTCTAGACTATCGAAGGTATGCCACGAATGATGAAAGTCTCATCACTCATCTGTCGCACGTCCTTCTTCCTGGACTTCGTTTCCTGCAGAGCAATGATGTGGTACTTGATGTGCTCTGCAGCGTCGAGAAGAGCGTGGAGGTCGGCGTTTGTGGAGACTGTCCTGTGGCCGTATTCATCAACGAACCCCGACGGTTAAACTAACCCTGGAGGGTTAGTTTAACCCTGGAAAGCGTTTAACCCGTATTCATGAAACACAGGGTAGGCTTAACCCTGAGGGTTAAATCTAACCTTGAGGATTAATTTCACCCCGAAAGCGACTAACCCGTATTCATCAACGAACCGCGAGGGTTAAACTAACCCTGGAGGGTTAAACTTACGTGATTCATCAGGGTTAATTTAACCCTAGCTCAGAGCAAGGTTAACTCTACCCTAACACTTCATACAAACATCTACTCGCATCTAATAGTTTTAGAGAACGATCAACGAGTGTTGTAGTGCTTAGTATTAGTTGTTTTATAGTATCTAGTTTCAACTTCGTTTCGTGTTCAATTCGAAGTACATGAAACACTGACTTCGCCAGAAAAAAAAATCCTAGCTTGGTGACAAATGAATGCAAAGAGGAAAAATGGTTGCGCATTCCACTCTGACAAGTGCCAAAACAGAAGAATTCCTATGATAACACGCATTGACCCTTAAAAGAGTAGCACAAGCCCGGTATAAAACGAACTACGCAAAAGAATTTACACGGCACAATTGCACACATGAAAATAAACCCACGCTGTAAGATTGGATTCTGCACAAATATGCTAGAGATGTATCATTAAAACTAGTGCTAGAAGCTCATTCGTTATACTACTATAACAGTGAAAGAATAGAAGTATAAAGTAAATTTAGCGTACTTAGGCATTCTGTGATGTGAGTTTGCACAGCGCACGCATAACTGACGTTTTAACCCTCCAGGATTAGTTTAACCCTCAGGGTTCATTGGCCGTATTCATCAACCATAGGGTTCGTTGATGAATACGGCCACAGGTTCGTTGATCGATGCGGATAGATCGCGTTCCGTGGTAAACCCTAGCCTATGGTTGATGAATACGGCCAATGAACCTTGAGGGTTAAACTAACCCTGGAGGGTAAGCTTAACCCTCAGGGTTCGTTGATGAATACGGCCACTGGCGCTGTAGGCGCAGAGCATGAGGCAGTCTCCATGGCGTGTCGTCCGGGCAGACGTGTTGTTTTTGTCCAATCCGAAAGGCGCCCTGAATACCCTGACATCGTTCCTGCTACCACCCGGCGCCGTAGGCTGGATACGATGTGCAGGGTTTCTTTCTATTCTTCTAACTGGAGGAATAATATGAATTTTTCCCCTACAAGAAGTGGCTTACTAGGCCTACTCTTGATTTCCACGGGGCGATCGCTGACCCCGGGCTTCGAGCGGGGATAACCGCCTAGCACCAAAAAACCAAACGGCGGTGGATCTGGCCTGGCTCTTATGCTGGAGGTCGCTATTATAGACCGTCTGCGCAGGGCGCGGAGAGTGCGCAACGTGTGTATTGCGCGTCAGTCGTCTTTCTCCGTGTACTCTCGTCGCCTGCTTTCTCTGCGCTTCTTCCAGTCATGAACTATCTTCAACGGACGCAACAGCGTTGCTTACCGCGCGCAGCGCGGACGGCCTATAGTTGCGCAAGTTAAGTTGCATTCTAACTGGAATATAAGCTTGCTCAGTGTCTTTGAGTATAAAAAATGAAAATGTCGGAATATTGTTTGACTTTTGTGAATGAAGGGTCTCCAATAAGGAAATGATTTGTGTTTGCAGCTCATTGAATCTCATAGATGACGATTTGGTGACAGAAATATGGGACGTACTAAACAAGGGCCAGTCGGAACCAACAATGGAGTATTATGGAAACGTTCTGTTGCTAATAAATATGACGAGCTGTTTTTTTAGAAATTTCCCATATTTTGAAAGAAGTTTATGATTTGTTCGCAAAGCGCACACCATGATCCCAAAAATGTGCCCTTTAGGTGGAGGGTGATTCAACTTAGATTTCTTCATCATTGTGGAATTACAGTAGGAGTTTAGGGAAGGCTTTCAGACCATTGAAAGCCATATTTCAGAGAAAAGCAAACAAGCCATAGACTTGCATAATCAAAACTGACTCTAAAAATAAGATCACTTAACTGTAATATACTTTCACAATTCTCACATAAATGAAGTCGTCTCCCGGATAAGGGGTATGGTAGATGCGCTGGTGGCCCTGTCTTCTTTTGCGACTCGAATTTTTTTGAAGATTTGCAAAGATTACGTAATACTGTGCTGGATTGCAGCTACATTGAGAATTCCGATAAAAAAGGGTAGTGAAATGATTAAAAAATCACAAAAGTTTCCTAGTAAAATTGTCAACTAGCATTTTCTTACCACATATATTTCTTTGCGCTTTCTGGGTACAAAGTTAGACTACGCAAACACAATCTTTCAGATATTCGTCACGACACGCGGATTCTCGACTTCATAATCTGAATCAAGAGCATGAGAAGGCTCCGGAACGACAACAACATGGAAGTCGAGAACCTGGACCGACTGCTTTAATGGGCAGCGTCCGCGCAAGTCGGCGTCCTTTGCATTTTTTTCTTTGTTGTGCCTTCTCAGACAGTCGAAGGGATACCTCCGGCGGGCAAATGGCGCGAGTCTGCCACTTCGCGCTCTGGAGCGCTCCGAGCCCTGCCATTTCACGCATTTTGCTGCTCCGGCACTCTCTCAAAACCGGCGCACCTCTGAAGCAGAGATTTGCGCATCCCGGAGAGGGTTCCCATTTGTTCATCGTGACGTTACGATGACGTCACAAGCAGGGGTCCCATTCATTCACCGTGACGTCACGATGACGTCACAAGCAGGCGATTGGGACCCTTCTCCGGGACGCGCAAATCTCTGCTCCGGAGGCGCGCCAGTTTTGGGAGAGCCCCGGAGCAGCAAAATGCGTGAAATGGCAGGGCTCCGGAGCGCTCCAGAGCGCGAAGTGGCAGACTCGCGCCATTTGCCCGCCGGTGGTATCCCTTCGACTTCTGAGTTACTGCTGCGCTAAACAAGAATGCGAGCTCCAAACTGCTTAAAACCGTCAAAAGGAAGTTCTCGCAAGCTCTGTGACGAAGCTTAAGATAGATGGGATCGATAGGAATAAGGAAGTATGATGTCGAGTTAGATAGTGTAGAGGGTGCAGAGGTGCTTGCTGGTTTCGATCGCAGTCAGTATGCATTCGCGGCTCGTTAATGGTCGAGCGGGGGTAAAGGACTATTGTTGGCGAAAGGAAGTGTCCCAAGCGACATCTGCAACTACCACGCAGTCATGCGTATTGCAGACACTGCAGATTTTTACCATATGTCCGCGGGGAGAGGAAGGGGGGGGGAGCCTATCGGCGACATAGTCTCCTACCGTGCGACCGCAGGACCCAGCGGGCGGACTCAGACAATCGACGGGACCCCTCCGCCGGACAGTCCGAAACTGCCAGAGTCGCGCCGGACCCAGTTGACCAATGAGAGAGGGGCAAATGGGCGGTCCATCGCGGTGACATCACTGGCAGGCAAGTGAGAGGCTTCTCCGGCCCTGCTGCAAAGGTCCGCCATTTCTCCGGCGCGACTCTGCCAGATTTGGCGGACTCCGCGCCGGAGAAATTTGCCCGGCGCGAGTCCGCCAAATTTGGAAGAGACGCGCCGGAGAAAATGGGAGGGGTCCGGAGCAGAAATGGGAGGCCTCCGGAGCAGAAAATGGGAGGTATCCGGAGCAGAAAATGGGAGGTATCCGGAGCAGAAAATGGGAGGTATCCGGAGCAGGCTGCGTATCGATTTGGCGCGTAGCAAGCAAACGTCTAACTCCACGGTGATGAGTCCTCTGTTTACGCTCTTTGTCCATATTTTAGTCGCCGTTTCTTTGATTTTGTTGTTTTTGCGCGTTTCTTTACCGTTTTTTTTCTTTTCCGCGTTGCTCTTCGTCGCGTTGGCCTTTATGTTGTTGTAAGTTCCTCGTTTTCAGGTTTATGTTTCAAATTTTCGTGCGGTTGCACTCAATCACCTTCAGTGTCAGCTTAAGCTCAAAATCTGCCTCCAGGCGAGTTGTTTCTTGAATGTCGCACTTTTATGTTATGTTTTTTTTTGAATTCAATTATTCTCTGTTCTTCTTCAATGGCTCCATGCTGCTGTGTTACCGTGTGAAATTGAGTTCTGATCTTATGAAATCACAATTTTAGTTGCTGATGCTGGCGGTAATCATACACTTCCCGAATCTTCCATCGTTCTTAATGGCAATGCTAAGGACGATGGCAGCATTGTTAGCTACCAGTGGACACAAGTCTCGTAAGGCTTCTATTCAATCCAAAACCGAATTCTACTTCTTTTTTGTTTTAGAGGTCCTGCAAATGCTTTGTTGGTGAATGCCGACAAAGCTAAAGCAACAGCATCGGGGCTGATAGAGGGTCATTACGTGTTTATGCCGTTGTGGAAGACGATGGAGGTCTGAAAGCCAACGCATCTGCATTTATCAGCGTGGAAAGGAGTAAGCTTTCACTTCTACAGCTTTGGTTATACAAATGAGGTCCGTTTTAGATAAAAATGAACCCCCAGTTGCGCGAGCCTTCAATGCCACTGATCCTCATTGTGGGAGTGGCGTTTGCTGCT
Source organism: Cylicocyclus nassatus (assembly GCA_958299035.1). Classification (NCBI taxonomy): domain Eukaryota; kingdom Metazoa; phylum Nematoda; class Chromadorea; order Rhabditida; family Strongylidae; genus Cylicocyclus; species Cylicocyclus nassatus. Next base: position 48,654,468 of record CATQJL010000223.1, on the reverse strand, counting down.
GATTGGAAAGTGGCTAATGTCGAGAGGGCTATCGATCTGTCATCTCAGGTGGGATCTTCACACTTTCCATTTTTGCAATGTTCTGCTATACAGAGCAGGCATATTCCACAAAGTTTGACTTCATCCGATTTAGAAGAAAATACAGTGTTCCAAAAGCACTGATGATTTGCCATTTGGTGTTGTCAGATCTCGCTTGTTTCATTCTCTTAGACTGGATTCATACTGATCCGTATGTTCCGGAACAGTTCCAGCACAGCGCACAGTTCGGGCACTGTGTTGGCACTGTTCCGGAGCTTAGAGATCAGCATGAACCAGTCTCATGCAACGCCAGATAAGAAACAGAAAGGTAAAGTATGCGTGGCTCGTGCCTCAGTGGTGGTTCCTTGCTAGCGAGAAAAGTGTATGTAATCTTTGTTTGAATCATGTTCGCTCAATCGTGTAGGTCATCTAGGGAACCCGTCTCTCGCATTGATCATCAACTGGATCGTAGGGGGCGTCGACAACCGGCTCTTCTGTATTTCACGGTAAGTCCCACTATTAACAGATTTTACTGTGTGACACTGCTTTTTTTCTCGAATGCAAAGACGGCCCTACTCTTATGCCGCTTCTGGGTATCTTCTTGATCGTTCGCATCATGATTGAGAAGGGGATCTAGAAGCCCTTTGTTGAACCCACAATTTGCGATCCAGCAAAAGTGGTTCTTGAACTGTGTCCCATTTGCGTTTTAGCATTGTGACTTAGAAATCCGGAAGTGAAAGAATTTTTACGTGCCATTTTATATATCATCTTTTCTAACTTTGTGATAAGTTTCATCACTTTTGCAAGTTATGATGAAAAGAGCATCCATACTCTTGCTTGTTGTTGCATCATCATAGAAACAGCTCTTAGAAATCTAAGAGCTGTTTCTATGATGATGCACAATCTAATAGGAGGCTAAGAGCAGCTAGGAGCGGCTAGCAAATGGCATTAGATTCATTATTAGCTTGTATAGAATCGCTACAAAGAAGCACTTTTTTCAATAGGCTCCACTTTACCCATTCAGACGATTTTACCAGCGTCGGTCAAGGATATATACTATAGAGATGAGATTGGAAACATATCAACATCAGCTGTGCGACTTCGCGCTGATTCTGTTGATGTCGAACTGAAACCGAGTTACATGTCACGTACTTATTGCCTCTGTTAATATTTTATTCCTTTTTATCGTTCAGATTCCCGCTTTTTGGAGGATGGCGCACTTCCTACGTTATCGGTTATAATGTGCCTTCTTTCGAATATCTTTACAATAAGGGCAATAATTATGCGCTAAAAATGAGAGTTCTCGACCATATTTTTGACAGTGCTGTGGTTGAAAAGCTTACGACGAAGATCATCCTGCCAGAAATGATAAGGTAAGCTCTTGATCACCACTGTCAGTCTTGAGAAAAAGGGTCATATAGTTTAAATTGTTGAGAAGGAACCAACATATAATTGGGGTGCTCGACAAACAAGCCACCCTTTGTTACACATTGCACCTAACCTTTTCCGATGTGTAACGCATCTCTGCTTTTTAAAATTCATGTTTGATTTTAGAAAAGCGAGGCTTATCACACCATACAGCATGGATAGAAGACCCGATGAAGTCCGCGCTACATACTTGGACACAACTGGCAGAACAGTTATAGTGTTGCAGAAAGAAAACCTTGTTCTAGAGCATATCCAGTCTTTCACTGTGAGTTGCTCTTCGATCTGAATAAATCGATGTTCTTTTTTGCTAGAATTTGGAAATTATGTCATACATTTTCAGCTGTTTTACGATTGAGTTCTCGCAAATGATCCGCGAACCATTGCTCGCCACGGCATTTTTCTTGCACTCTTTACCGTTGTAATTATCTATGTGCGGTTCGATTTCACAATCGTTGCGGTAAGTTACGTTTTGGAAAGTTTGTCACATCTCTCGACCGTTTTTGCCCTGATTCATTGAACTAGTTTATTCGATACTCGATCTTTGCCTATAAATCGAAATATTTTAGGATCCGGCACGTGAAGCACGCGAACGTATCTTGGGAAAGGTGTCGGGTCTTTTCGAGACTTTTTACTTTAGCAAGTATATTTTCTTTACTTAGGGATCCTTAAGGGTAGGGTAGCTATTGTTCATCCCAAAGTGAGAAATTGAACAACCCAAATGTGGAATTTTGTTTTCCCCATACTATCGTATACCGTCGGAGAAGCTAAAGTTTGTTTCAAGTAACTGTTTGACAAGTTTCGATTAGTATCCGTTAACAGATTCCAATCATTTTCTTAAGTCTCAGAGTTTACGTTATTCTTTTGTTTTATAGGGAGCAGATGAGGAGCGCAATTTACGACGAGCATCTCTAGCACTGGCTCATCAAAATAACAAATTCAATCTTGGCGCTGTTCCCGATGACATCAGTGGAGAAAATTCGTTCTTCATATATGCAAGCAAATAAATAATATGGGCCAACTGCGACTGCAATTTAAACTGTTCCACAAACCGTTGTCTTGTTGGAAAGGTTCATTTTTTTACACCAGGGGGTGTGAAATGATTAACGATATAAGATGATTTTTCGAAAGTTTGAAAAATTTGAAATAAATGTCTTATCTCTTCTCTTTCTTCTATCTTCTATCCACAAACGCTAGGGGTGAGAGGGAGGGGGTAGAGTACGGGGTGAGGGTCGCGCTAAACTCCTACCCGGGGGGGGGGGGGGTCCCACTCGGCTTATTTGGGTGGGGTTTAGAGACAAAATTGGGGTTTGGAGCTTAAAGACAGCGTCCAGGCAAGTCTGGACCTATGGGGATTTTACATGGAAAGTACTTTTGGGGCCCTAACTAAGCCACTACCCAACTGGCAGCTCAAGTAGTGCTCTAACGCCTGAGATATTCTGCTCGAAACTGGACCCCGCGACCGTGTTTCGCATGGATTCATGGCGCAAAGCGTGGATCCTCGCGCGAAACTGCCATGAATTCATGCGAATACGTTCGCGGGGGGTCTGTTTCGAGGGGAATATCTCCGCCATTAGAGCACTACCTAAACTGCTGCTTCGGCAGTGCCTTAGTTAGGGCCCCAAAAGACTTTCCATGTAAAAGCCCCATAGGTCCAGATCTGCCTGGAAGCTGCCTTTAATTAGGGGTAATTACTGTATGCCGCGGCAGACTTGCGGAGCACAAAATCGGGGGGCTCCGGCGCACAAAATCGGGGGGCTCCGGAGCAGAAAATGGGAGGTATCCGGAGCAGTAAATGGGAGGTATCCGGAGCAGAAATGGGAGGTCTCCGCCGGAGAAATGGGAGGGCTCCGCCGGACAAATGGGAGACCCACCGCTGGGGAAACGCCGCGACCCTGCCATTTCTCCGGCGGAGGGGTCCTATCCGCTGTCTGAGGAGGACCTCTTCCAGAGCAAATCGCTTTCGGTAGCTGAGAGGCCTGCTACCGTGTTGCGGTAAAAGTTCATCCTTCCCATTTTTGCCCGGGCGCTGCCTTTGAATTTTCTCATCACAGCTTAGCTACTGCCTCAAAATCTTTGAACGTTGACGCAGTCCTGCAAGAGCGCAATAGTGCGCAATACGAACATCGCAAAAACAAGCATTACCTTTCTGTCACTGTCTCATGATTCATGTCCTATATGAAGTCGAGATAAGTCTTCGTTTCCAAATCTCTTTGGAGACACCTCGTGCCAAAGCGCTCAAAGCTCTTTTTCTCACATGTAATCCTGTGGTGGTCTGAGTGCATCTCAAGCATTCATCAGGAGTCGCTGAGGATTACTTTCCGTACATGGTCGTAAAAATTTCGGAAGTTGTTGGTTCTTACGGGATGGCTAGTAAAATTGATATGAGCTTTCACCCTGTCAACGAAGATGTCCTTCGACGATGTGTCGTCGAAGGCGACCTTGTCGCTTTTGCATACTGTCGAAATCGCCATACGCTGTAATTACACCACTCGTTTTGAGCACTAAACACAAATCATGGCTGGTAGGCTTTTTTGCAGTTCATGTTATGCTCGAACGGATAAGTTTTTTTTCCAACCATTATCAGTGGCGCTATTTAGTTTATATACTATTAATTCAGATCACAACAGACATGAGATAGAAGTAGCCTATCAGGTTATTCGAGTAGGTTTAAGATCCTTTCATTTTACAAAATAATGGGTAAGACTACACGAAAAGTATTCCTATGCTCTCATGTTTGATGGCGAATGGCTGTCTTTTTTTGTGCTCGCTTGCTTTCCAGCAGTCTCTTTCTGCAACGCTGTTCTCACATTTTTTGCGATAGTCTCTTTTCCGCAGTTTTCGTTCTGAATAGCCTTTGTCAACTATTTGTCGGTATTTGCTGGTGACGTTTTTTGTGCGATTTCAATAATTCATAATCTATTCAGGACAGATTGTCAACCAAAGCTACGAAGACGTACACAAGTGAGAAATCCTTGAGTGACAGCATTCAGAAGGGATGCGAATTTAGTGAGGCAGACCACTGCAATGGCGAACGAGGATTGTGGCAATATGTGACCCAAGCAGACTAGAGTGTAGTCGGGACTCGGTTGTGCGGAACGCTAAGTGAGTTGATGGGCAAAGTTCCATAATATTTTCCAGCTATAATTGGTGAAGAAAAGTTCTGGAACCCCGCTGTCAAGAGGAGCCATCCAGTGTGCCCTAACGAGTCGTAACTTCTCCATAGACGTCTAGGGCTTCAAAGCGACTAGCTTTAAAAAAAACTAGTAGCATTGAAGCCCTAGACGTTGATTTTCCTATGCCGCTCCCTCCTCAGTGAGTCATACTGGAAGCACTCACTCCAATATGCGATTTCTCCATATACGCTGTGTACTTCGTCTTAGCTTACCGAATGTGTATTTCTTCTAGAGATGTACGGAAATGCGCCTCTGCTAACGATTACTTGCTCAGACATCGGTTTCACGGGGTTTTCTTAGTTGGAGCGTGAAGAGGAGGAAATATGTACTCAGACAAATGGCGAAACGAAACAAAAGAAATAAGAGTAAAAAAAGGGTACTCTATACAGAGAGTTTGTGAGGGTTGCTCTCGCAAAGTGCAAGGCGGGAAAAATATAATCTAGACTCTGCGCAGCAACATATTATTTATCTCCTCATCGCCAAAAATGTAACCAACAAAATTCATCTTCCTTTCCCTTTTGACGGAAGACATGTTATCTTCAAGACTTTCAATAGTAAAGCACTTCAAGACTTTCAATAGTAAAGCAGTAGACAATACCCCAGCCTTTACAGTCATAAGTAAAACCCTAGCTTTCTGAGCAATGTAACGCGCAAGTATACCGTAAATAAACTCGATTTTCTGGACTGAGTCGGAACTAAATGTCAAATTAACAAAAATCAATCTCTACTATAGCTGCGAAAGCTTTCACGTTTCCACTGCAGTAGTTGTTTGTGATTTTATAAATTGAGATCCCCCAAAAAATTTTGTAACCCTCTAATTGATATCAGACCAAGGTTATCAACATAGTCCAAGGCAGCAAGTCTAGAATAAAAATTTTAGAGGTTATGCTCAGTAGAGAAACAGCTGAAAACTTGTTTGTCAAAAAAGACTATCTCTTGGAAATTTAACCAATGGAGAGTGAAGATAAGCATCGAGTACATGTGTAAATGCTTTTCAATCCTAATTATACTAGACTTTTTGGTTAATCAGAAGAATAAACGACATTCTGAGACATGATACAAATTTATGCTCATGTGCATTTATGGAAATATAATTCCTGGGTTCTGATGCAATTCGCATGCGCTGAATAGAACCATTGAAAAAAATGCAGTCTTGGAAATGCATGGGATCTTTCCATTTATTTTGACAAATGCTTACAAATGCATATTGAAAGAGGAGAGAAAGAACTAGACGCCTAATCAAAAGAGTTACGTTTGCAAATGTAAATTCGCGGAAGATCTGGAAAAGATGATCAGTTTCTCGCATGTATTCTCTAGTAATTAGACGTTGTTACCAGGAAAGCGTATAATATTCTATACCAGCTGGCAACCGGCTCTGTCAATAATATTTTCGCTATCAGCATTCTCACTCATCCCTCGACGCCAGCTCCCAGCCTCGTGGTGAAACTTTGCAAAATTTTTTGATAAAATCAGTAAGAAACAGTAACTACGACACCTGCCCCGTCCAAAGTGTATGTGTGCCAAGTTTGATCCGGATCGGTTTGGAAAAAGTTTCTGCTCGAAACATACGTACAGACACAAAGACATACAGACATGCAACTAAACTGTGGTAGTATTAGGTTGAACACTAAGTTTTGCAACTTGTTTCATAACTTCACTCTCATTCAACATGGCGCACTCAAACTTTGGCATCATGTAGAATGCAATGTAAGCTACAAGCGAGCTCAAATTGTCTGAATTTTGAACACGAAATAGAAAAGTTTCAGGCATTTTTCGAAAACTAGTAAAATTTGAGAATTTTTGAGGTTTCAAGCTAAAATGAAGCCTTTGGCAGCCTAGACCATGCGCAGTAATCCGGATTCGTCTACAAATTATTGCAAAAGGTTGACTCCTTTGGCCTAGCAAGAAAGAAACAAAATTTATGGGCATGTCGAGATTTGGCGTCCTCATAAAGTCGAACGAGTCGATGTACGCAAGAGCTGCTGGGGACGACCGTCAATGACTAAAGAGTCCGAAGCTCAAATTCCGCCGAGACTTCACATAGTAAGGTTATTCGACCTGCCGAATGCGAATATCATATTCATTTGTTGAATCAACGCCTTTTTCCTTGTTTAGGGTGAGACGTCATATCATACACCTACAGTAATCCTACAAAAAAGCCCTTATCACGCAATTTCACTATCGCTTTCGTGATCAGCATGTCGGATAACATCCCTATGCCAAGTTTCAGCCAAATCCGTTAAACTTTGAATTTTTCCCCTTCATACCATACACCTACCGTAACCCTCACTGCGACGTCAGAATTTGGTAGAACAGCAGCAGCGCTTGCAGTATACATAATAGCCAACACCATGGCAAAATTTGAGTGCACCTTGTTGAGTGAGAGGGAAGTTATGAGAAAAGTTGCAAAACTTAGTGTTCAACCTAATAATTGGTCAAAGTTAATTGAGTTTTCATGGCAATAGCTAACCAGCAGCTTCACATCATCTTCTCAACGAAACCACGTGGTAACCAATACGAAACGATGGAGATGGCCAAATTTTCATCTGACTCTAATTTAGCAAGCGATGTCACTGAAGGAGAGCAAATCTTCAGTTATGCTCATGCTTGACCGCCTTCATTGCATTTCACCAAATTTGCGATTCGGTCTCCAACCTTGTTTTTTCCCATAATCTTATCTGAACAATAATCAAGTGAGTTTTCCGCTACTAACTTTCAAAATAATCTTCCCCACTCTTCTTGACTTCGGAACCATCATATCATTGTTTCAATTGGAAAAGTGGTCAAGGAAACTTTCTCATTTCAAACAGTGATATGATGATTTCGCGTCCGCGTCTCCTGAGAAGCAGTACGATCAACTGCGGTCAGCACATTACTTCGAAAATACTTTTTGCGTTTGTTGACTCTGTTTATTATATACTTTTACATACGGAGTGGGAGGAGGTTAGTAAGCAGTTACAAAAGCACAGTATGCAAAGAGCTGGCACCTAAAAATAGGAGAAAGACAGGGAGTTGTTGTACAAAAGTGAAGTGGGAGGATGCGCTTGATCGTGGTATATCGATAGAGACCGAGCAAAGCCGAAAGGACTGGGAATACATCACGTGGCTTTATCAGCTCGCGATTTTCCCGGAGATGCCTGCTGCTAGCAGCGGTGCGGGGAGGAACTATGTCCTTTGAAGTGAAGGTGGTTCCAGCTATCACTGCCCATCATAGTGAAGGTGCAGTGCTGGGCACCCACTGCCAAAAAAGTCGACCGGGGGGAGAAGAGGTGAGGAGGGAATTGATTGACGTCGACCCGGGCGGGGCTTGGCCGACTCGTTATTTGCGTAAACTTCTTTTCCTGAAAACTTTATAGACTTTTTCACTGACTAAAGTAGGGAAAAGAAAAACAAAACAATGGAAACATTTGTCGATTACTTCTCAACAATTTATTTCTAGGAACTCGCCGTCACCTTCTGCGAGCACCCGAAAGCCACCACTGTCATGGCCTCATCTGCTCAGCACTCCTCACGATTATAGAGTGCATAGCTTTTGATGACCTTCGATGATCTCAAAAGCCCTAGCCCAACGGTCATCTTTAGGGCCAACAACTTCCAACGGCCTTCTTCAGGACCAAGAGTACTATGAACAGAACCGCATAAAGACCAAATAAAGTTTATTTGATGGTTGTGTATGGAAGTGAAGCTAAGTGCGATTTATAGATTTTATTGAACAGGAAGTAACCGCCGAGAACTTGAGAAAAATTATGTGATGCAACTATGATAAATCTGATATATGGAGATGTCGGCACTGCGAGTTTGTGGTTTTGTGGCTGGGCTCATACTAATACAGCACAGTTCGAGCGCTGTGCTGTATCAGCATAAGCCGAGCCTAAGTGTTGAAGGGTAAGGCTGGGTTCACACCGATCCGTAAGTTCCGGAACAGTTTCAGCACAGAGCACAGTTCGAGCGCTGTGCATTGTCAGTATGAACCTAGCCTAAGTTTGTTCTACAAGATAGTGAAAAAAACAGGTCGATCTAAGAGTTGTTTGCCGAAAACAATTTCCAAGAAATACACCATTTTCAACTCCTATAAATCTTGATTGGAAAATGTGCGATGTTGTTGGGACTTTATAGGTTTGGTAGAGTAAGGTTTGTTCTATCAGGGTACACCTTAGCCGTGCCGCTTCATGGAATCATTGCCGAGAGCTAGGCTTTTGAAGACAGGCAAAAAATGGGTTTCCAATACTTAACAGCTCATAACTTCTTCAAATCTTCATGAATCCGGTTGCGACTTCATAGATTAGAACCTCCTCTATAAGAGCTTCCAAACGTTATTAAATGGTCGATTTCTCCTATGACTTATGCCACGGGAGAAAACTCTTCATCACTGAGTCTCCTCTGGCGGCCTCTAGTCAAGAGGTTGAGGTGGGTGGGGTAGACTTTGTGATGAGAAGACTCCTCCTGGGACATAAGTCGTAGGAATCATTGAACCACGCACATTATGCATTGACCACTCTCGTTTTGAAACAAAAGTAGTCGGTGCGAGATGAACGTCAAGAAACTAACGATTTATAAGCTCGGTTTAAGTTCGTGCTTTTTTTCAGACACATGCTCGAATCACTCAGAATCAAAATAGATAAATGTTTTGAGCACCGTTCGATGCAGATTTCTTCCTCTTTCTAATGGTGATTTGTTCAGAGACCTTTGATGCCCGCTCGAATAATCGCCAGAATCTCCAACCCGTGTTTTTACCCTCCTGAGTACGGCTATTTTTCGAATTTCCATAATTACTTGGAATAGCTTTGATGACAGTTGGAAAGAACAAATAAAATGCACTACAATGAACTATTTTAGCCCTTTCAACTAGCTTTCCAGTACCTGGGATAATTTTTTCAAAATTTTTTTTTGCAAAAATGGGACATTCATGACCGCTTCGAACACTAATAAATTTTCAGAATTTGAAGCTTAAAAAAACAGATATGACCTAACACTGATCCTAGCAAGCAATCAAAATTCAAAATTTCTTGGATATAGCCGGACGCTTTCGAAAAGGAGAAACACAATGATCTTATCATCAAATATCATACAAATCATTGATCAGGATCATTGAATGATACCCGGTTGATCGCCGTTTATTGTTCTGTGAGGAATGGGATGGCTAAATATGAAATTTGATAGCATACTAAAAATTTGAAGATTTTGAGAAGCTACAGGCGTATTGTATTGCATCTTGTTTATTCTATTCAAATTATCAATGCGCTAGGCCAAAAGCTGAAAATGGAAATTCTAGAAAATAACCAAACTAAGGATAGGTAGAAACCATGGGTTCGCAATTCTGACGATTCTTCGAGCGGCCCTTAAACGACTCTGGACAGAAACATCGCCGCTGGAAAGAGGAAGAAAGTCTGCATCGAACACCGTTTGAAGAGTTTGTCTATCGTTATTCTGAGTGATTTGAGCTTGGCTCTGAAATCGGCACAAACTTTCGAACTACCCATACACTCGATACATAGAGCCATGCACTCTGGTAACCTTCTCTTTGAGCGACATAGGAAAACACAACCTTCACGCAAAAAAAACGATATTTGGGGCGAAGCTTCGGATCTTATAATCCTGATTAAATCGGAATGAAGGTGAATGAAGCAAGTATAAGGAATAACACCCTTGGGTTATTTCGCTAGAAAGAAGATTTTTGTTGAATTTTTCTCACAATTCAGGACAACATTTCTAACTTAGTCTCTTTCAAGCAATAAGAACGAGAAACTGCGCTTAGGTCTCGCTGGAGTCGCGCACGAATGTGCTGGTTTTTCTCGTTAATGAGTAGTTTTCAACACTTGGGACGTTGGCAATGCTCCTAGTCGTGCCATGGCGATCAGAATGATGTATATGATGTTGCAGGGTTTCGTTGAGACCCCGCGGAGATCCACCACCAGAGCCAAATGCCCCGTCGGCTCTGGTCAGGCTCCGCTGCTCGTCGGGATGTCCGCGCTACCTCGCTACCACAAATGCGGGGCGCAGGGCATTTGCTTTGGTGCCCTTCTTCTCCGTTGTTTTCAATTTAATTTTTGTAATGCATATCATATTGAAGCTCTTGATCTTTACTTTCACGCTGACAACGTTTACTTCTTCGATCATAACCTATTTTTTGTGAGAAATCCTAAAAGCACTTTTTCTTTGATTTGTTCTCTCTAGTGTTTTCGCAACAATTTTTTTCCCAACTTAGGCGATTATTGCTCAGATTAATAGCGCAACAATTTAGACAACGTTCCACGAGATAGTAACGACCATGCGGGGGTAAAAATTCAAAGGACCCGTCAAAAACTAGATTGGCTTTGACGCGCATTTTGACGTAGTAAATCAAAACTGATTTTGGTAAGCAATTCTTTTCTTGTTTATCTTGTTCTCTATAACCGCTATCGAAACATGGTTGTTTTTGGAACGATCTCAAAGAAGAAAGTAGCTTTTCCTAGTTTTTCCCCTGTGTTGTGGATTACCTGGTCCTGAAGTGAAAACCTACAATTCAAAATGTGTCCAAACGAAAGATTTAAAACTTATTGCAGCGTTTCTATCCAGCTTTTTAAGGTTTCCTTTGCTTTTGCTTATTGTTTTGCAGGTATTTTGCAGATAAACCCGTAACTGCTCCCTGTTTGAAGTTTCAATACAAGATACACCACCAGATAGAAAAATTCATCTTCTTTCTGATAACGTCTTCGCTGCTCCTTGAGGCATGGGACTCCAGAGATTAAAGTAAAAAAGGACGAATCACTGAAACTCCCGATTTTGAAAATAAAGTCAAAAGTCTGAAACTCCAGAAAAATCGAGAACATATTTGTTAGAGGTTATGAGCTGCTCTTTCTAATGGTGTCAAGATTGCGCTGATCGAGCTTTTCTGTGAAAAGTTGTAATTTTCGTGGAAATGCAAAAAAACGGTCAAAAGGAGTTTTTCCGCATTGTTGACGGAAAGCACAATTTTCACAGAAAAGCTCGATTAGCACAAACTTGCAACTATCAAAAAGCAGCTCACAAAACCTCTAGCAAACACGCTCAGATTTTCTGCAGATGCAGAGTTTCAGACTTTGACGATTTATTTCGAAAATCACCAGTTTGAGTGGTTTTCCTATTCGAATTTTTACCTCTTTTGTCGCCAAACAAAAGTGAAGATATGATTTGAAAATAGATGAGGTTTTTTATCTGGGGGGGGGGGGAGTATCTTTCAACGTCATTCGTTCACATAGAGAGCAGTAACGAATTTTTAAAATAAAACGACACAAATTTTGAATCAACCTATTATAAGGAGGCTGAGCAATACAACGAAATGCAGCCGTCCTCAGAATCATAGAACCTTATAGAAAGGTTCTGTCAACGCATTTCTTCGCTTAGATGTAAGGGATATGATTTTGTTGTAAACTTAAATTCATTTCGTCTCAGCCCATTAAAATGAATCCAGATGACTTCTTCTTCCGCTTCTACCTCCTTTAGAAACATTTTGATTGTAAGTCCGGTCTGCAGCAAACCGCATATCTCTTCTAATAGAAACAAGAACAAGATACTCCGCATAGTAAGATGTCAAGAGTTTTTGGAAAAGAAATTGGGAGTGTAAGGAATTGAATCTAGTTATATCGGTGACGACTGCAAACTTGAGCGGGGGGGGGGGACAGCTACGGGGAGGGAAGGGGAGCACCGAAATATTTTTGAGAAAATGGTGGGCTTGGCATTGGACTCGAACGGGAAGTTCTTTAAACACTCGCAAATTTTTTGCAAGCTTGAAAACCTACAGTATTTATTCTGTTGGGTTGTCAATCAAATAATGGCGCTCCTCCAGCTATCGCGGCAGGATGAGCATTGAACTTTGTGTAAGGGATACCATTCGATGGAGGTAGGAAGTACAAGATGACTATTGGGCGTGCGCATCAACAGAAGATAGTAGCATTATTTCGTTACTTACAAAACCGGGTATGATGATGGAAATATGCTGAAGTAGTGAACTTGCATCTATCGTAAGTTCCTGTAATTGCAAAAATATAGCATCACTTTATGTGGACCGATAAGTTTTAACTGAAAGCAGTTCTTATTTTTGGTAGCGGCAATTTTTTTTCTGGAAACGGAGAGAGGAGAACAAAAATTATACAGCGATAAGCCGTCGCCTTAGCAAAGCCTGCTAGAAAATGTTCCAAGAGCTTTTGAAGCTCTTTGAAGGCGTCGTAACATTGGACCAAAGTCCGAGAAAATTATCTCACATAGTTTATTTTATCAGATATCCAAGAATTCTCATTCAGCTAAAATTGTGTACCTCTATGGTATACTTGGAAATCAAGTAAAAATTCGATCATTGGAATAAAACACTGGAATATATTCGCATTCAAATTCGATATTCCGAGCTTTTCCATCTTCGAACAAAATTTGAAACTTGAATAATCCAATAAAGGGTTTGGAATAAATTTCATTCGAATAAATTAACGAATTTCATCTGAATGTAATTCTTGCGTACATTAATCTCTTTACCATTTGAGAGTTTTCTGGGCACAGCATAAGGATTTATATCAACTACCTTCACTTTGGATCGCTGAAAAATGGAAAGTGAAATATGACGTTTTGCTGACGTTTGCTGATGTATAGAAAAGTTGCTAACCGACCAGCTATATCGAAGTTTGAAAGCTTGGAGCTACTGGGCGGGAAATATTGGTACAAGGGGTAAGTGAGGGTGCAAATTAATAAATGAAGGAAATAGGCATTCTAGGTCAAGAAAGGCATTTTCCGACCTGAATCACTAAGAATACTGAAATTATACAGGATGTCCCAATAAGATGTGCACACTGTTTGATCGTTAATAACTCCCCTGCCTTCATGTCTTTTGCCGGGCTTGAAGTGCCATTCTGTAGAGCGATGTTCAACTTAGATTTGCTGCGTAAAGCAAATGATCGATCGCTCTCCATCACTGTAAGATTACGGTAGGAACTTCGAGGAGGATTCTAAGCCATTAAAATCGGTATTATGCCGGTATTTTGCCTTAGGAAGAAAGCCAAATAAGCCAGAAACTCCTGAATGGGCTAGTCAAAGTCGCCCACTCTAAATATGAAAATTGCACTTCTGTATAAGGCTTCATTCATGAATTATTTCGGATTTAGGGTAAAAACTGTTTATCCAAAGTTCGTCAGAGTGAATACGCCTTCAAGAAAGCTCGAAAAACTCATGAAAAGTCATGTATTGAAATCAGCATGCCTGAAAAGCTTGCCACACAAATTTTCAGATTTTTTGAAATTATTTCATAAAATGGCCTATTCCACAATGACGCTGTAATCTGAGAGTTCATACCGTAGTCCTACAGTTATGAAGAATGATTGGTGATTTGCTCCATACTGTAAATCTAAGTTGAACCTCGCTCTTCGGAATGGTACCTCAAGCTCGGTAAAAGACACGAAAGAAAGAGAGTTATTAACGACTGAACAGTGTGCACATCTTTTTGGGACACTCTGTATTTATTTCAAAGAATTCTGCGCATTACTGTAGTACCTTTCCCGCCAATTAATATGAGATAGTTCGAAAGTAAAAATTCGATGAAGAGAATAACTTCAGTTTTGCGTGAGCATGCTCAAAAAAGCTTCATATATCGCAGCAGAGACCGAAACAGTCATAATCATAAGTTTTACGGGCTTGAAATTCGTGCCAATCTGGAGCAGATTTGATTTTCGTGAAAAATGCAGGCACGAAAACCCGAAAAATACACGAAAATCAAATCTGCTCTTGATTGGCACGAATTTTGCTCAGTTAGAAAGAGAAGCTCGTAAACTTATGATTATTTCATTTTCATTTCATTTTCATTGAATACGCTTGAGACGTACCATAAAAAAAACAAACAATGCAATTGTTAGTTTTACACAAAGCACGAATAGCACGACTGTTTCGTCTCTACTGCGATGTTTGAAAAAATACTTTCAGAATTTTTCATGACCCGGCTCGAAAAATCCTATCTTGAGTGATTTTCTTCAATTGCCTGTAACTCTCGAATTTTCTCAAACTAATAGCATGGATTCCTCTTCCAAACAAAATTAATTTTGAGGAAATCCATCGAGTGGTAAGGGCGCTTTTCTGAATATGATGCGCAAAACTTTGGACCAACCTAATAATTTATCGATTATCGATCTTTGGAGAATCATGGGCTACGGAGCTGGGAGATGGTAGAGGGGTGTGAGGGTGCTGATTATGAATGGATTGGCTTAAGCTAGGTAATCAGCAAGCTTTAGATAGAGTTGCTCTGGATACCAAATAAATCATTCGAATATCTATTCGACTATTCGAAATTCGATTCCCAGTGTTCTAATATAGTTCATCTTCATACATTCGATATTTTGATTTTCCGATTTTATTCGGGATTTAATCATTCGGAAAACTCTAAATTTCGAATTTATTCGATATTCGTCTATTCAAGTTTTGCATTATTCAATATGCGTTTATTCGGGATTTATTTCCAACATATTCAATAGATTTTTATTGAAAATTTTTCATTTTCGAATTCATTCGATATTCCTTCATTCGATGAACATTTGAAATTCCCCAAATATACTCTACAGTATTTTTGGAATCTGAATCAATAATGATCCCATGAACTACATCTTCGGAGGGGAAGCAGACGGTGCTTGGTCGCATTCTGCAAGACTTTGAAATCATAAAACATTACAAGAAAGAGGACGAGTGGTGGTTATCGACTTGAAACTTCAAGGATCCTTCTTGGAAAAAGTAGGAAAAATTATTTGAGATTTCCAATAATGATGTTAGCTTCCCATCTTGCACAATATTGTATCATCTTTTTATTTTTCAGAGATCATTTACTCAGTTAAGCAGACGCTGAGTATGGACTTTGGATGCTAGAAGCTTTCCCTCTCATTGGCTATTCAAGCCCTTGAAGAGGTCATGGCCACCTGCTGACATTGTTTGTAAAGAAGAGGAAGTGGATCCTTCTCTTCCTGTTCCACAAAGGAAAGTCCAGCGAAGCTTCCTTATGAAGTCTTCGTTTACAGCTCTGCTAGCTTGCTTATTGTTTCATCACTGGATAACCACCTTCTATGTCGGCTCCGCAAACATATTGGGCAAGCATTATTTCTTTCCCTTTTTAGCTTTCTCACTCATCGCTTTATCTATGAATTGACTTTCAGGGTCTCTCCTAGTTGGCGATCTCCGCATGACGAATACCGAGTGTGTACAGGGCGCAGACTGTATTATGGGAACATGTAGATGCAGTGCAAACCACATCGCTATCGATTATTGCTGGAAAAGTTAGGACAGTTAACCATTTCAAAGCATACAGCTAAGGCTTACAAAACATAGCACCCCGTGATTCCATATGGTGCTGGTGACTGCGCTAAAAATATATCAAAAAGTATTAATTCTCTTCCAGTTAGGAAACTTAGCTAACTATGTACTTCTGAATGTAAATCTGTACCATCTTTCGTATGCATGCTGCTATCAACGAAAGAGTAATGTAAATCCAGAATTGATGATCGATTCTACCACAATAAATCAATTGTTTGGCTCAGAAAAAATGTGATTGAGCAAAAGAGGCAGTACGGCTAGTTTTAGGAGAGAAATTGTGCTACCTAGTAAAAAGCGCCAAAAATTGGACGACCTGCAGCATTTTGGATGCCGCATTGAGACTTTTGATGCTGTTCTTACCTTTCTTATGGGAAGATTGTGAACCATTACTGAACAAGAAGAATTGCGATTGTAAATGTACTACATACATTTTGAGCCCTAATCCATTTTCGAAAGTCAATTTCTGGTTTACGTTTGGTTCATCAAAAAAGCAGTTTCATGTTCTTCAGCTGTAAGAAATTTCGGTGTTGAAATGTTAGGCTGTTACATAAATTTGGTACACTTTTTTTTCTCTGAAGGACTCTAGAAATCCGGCAAATTCCATTATATGACTCATATGGGAAAGGGAAGGAGAGCTATCCAGCATCGTTTTCGAATTTATGGGTATGAGTTACAATATTGAGCGATTTTTTATCGGCATTTCCACCTCCTTTTTCCTTAATTTTTCAATGTCCTCCCATTTTTCTTTCCCCTATTTTTGGATTTTTTATGGAGTTATTTGGGCATCAGTAGTGATGCAAAAGCAGTTCGAAGCAAGTTGGATTGCCAAACTTGATTTGCAAAAATTCGGTGAAAAGGTTTAAAAATGTGTTCTTTATGTGTGGCATGTATATATATATATACTAGTATATCATAAATCCACAGCATTTCACATAAATTGAAAAGGGAGAAAAAGTCATGTAAGAAAGTTAAGAAGATTTTTTCTGCGGAGTGTAACAAAATTTGTGTAACAATCTAAAAAAACCACATAATTTGCCTCAAAAAGATGTTCTGTGTATATACCTTTCCTGCTTTATAAAATGGCTAGAAAATTTGTCCCAGCATCAGCATTATTGGCAGCCAACAACTGCGAGTGCTATATTTTCCTATAGGCCGTCCGCGCACGGTGCGGAGAGTGCGCAAGGTGTGTATTGCGCGTTACTCCTCTTTCCTCGTGCACTCTCGCCGCCTGTTTTTCTCTGCGCTTCTTCCAGTCGTGAACTGCCTTCAATGTACGCAACAGCGTTGCTCTCCGTGCGCAGCGCGGACGGCCTATAACAGCAATTTTTGACTATGCGCATAAATTCCCAGAGTTATTTCCAGTAGAAACTGGTTGTTTTTACGACGTTCAGTGCAATTCGTCGTGGCCGGGGGCTACCTGCGAACAAAGCACATGCAAAAGTAAGGTGCCGTCACAGGCTGCGAGAACCAGAGAAGGAACGGTTTGCCATCGGTTGGTATTTTTTTTCTTCTTATCGGACAATGAAACTTAGGTGAGTGCCCAACTAGCGGCCAAAACAGCGGCCAAAACTCACTGCTCTACAACCGCGACACCAACTCACCATCGACATGCACTCTTCTAAATTCTGACGTAAGTCTGTACTTTTTGTCATGACTTATTCTTCTCCGAACTGCACATAAATTCAATCGTGGGATTTCATTTTTTGTGACGACTTCCCGGAAGTATACAACTGTATCGATGGATTGTGTTGCCCTACAAATGGTAATTTATTTGTACACATCCGTTTAAACTGTTTTGGAGTCTTCAAATCGCATATCAATCATCGCCAAGAGCGATGAGCAAGCGAGAAAGCTTTTGGCTTCCTGGTCACTTATGTTCTATCCAGGCATATCCAGGCAGGTACACCTTCTTAGCGAGCATATTCTTAGTTTGGATAAATAGTTTTCGCTCGGACAGGATACTTAATTAAATTCGCTTTTTGAGGTGAACACATACATCTAAAACCATCTTGAAATGCTGATTCCAAATATGCTGTTACTAGGTGCTGAGCATCACTTTGAAGCGACTTATGGTCTTTTTTCTATGCAAAATTTGCGTGCTTATCGACTTGCTGCGCTACGTTGTTGGCTTCTAGGTGATTTCAAAAGTGCATATTGCTCTTTTCCAAGATCGAAAGACCCAATCTGATGCTGGTTCGACATCCTAGGCACTTTCGAGCAGATTTCGTACAGACCGCCTCACTCTATTTAGAAGTATGTCAATTACATAGCAAACTCACAACTCGCTTGAGAATGGCGCTAAAGCTAGGAACAGCATATTTGGAATCGGCGTTCCAAGCTGATTTTAAACATATGTGTCTCATCTTAAAAGGCAAATATAGGTTGGTATCTTTCCTCATAAGGAAAACGACGAAACCGATTGATACCAATAAAATAACTACTTTGGAACTTTTTCTTCACAAACCTTATGTCTTCCTTTGTACATATAGCGATAGATATTGACGCAAGTTTTGAAGTTCACGTTTCGACACAAAGATCCTTACAGTCTGACCCCACACAGATAATTTATGTAATTATTAGGTCGTATAAGTTTCATTTCTTCGAGGGCGGTTGATCTGCGGCAAGGTGCGGATATTATTGAGAAGAGCTGATTATGCGCTTTAAAATAAACAGTTACTTTCGATGAAAAGCTGATATGCTTTGGTTTTCCTGCTCCTAAAGAAAGATTTCTCAAAGGGCAAAAAAGAAGCATTTTCAACACTTGCTCATTTTTTCTTAGTAAAAGAAGCATTCTGGACAGGTTTTCTGCCGATTTCGACGGTGGTGTTTTCTCGTCAATATGAGACAAAAAAAAATGGAGTGCTTTGACAAAAAGTTTTCAGGGTGTCCCCTGAACAAGACCTTTTGCAGATTGTGCAGGAGCTTTTGTCCTGAAAATTGTATTCGCTAGGCAAGATATAGACGGTGCCCATAACGTACGCAACCCGACTACACAGTTTGAACAAATTCCTACTGTAAAAAAGGCCTTATTAATAAGTCCAGTGAGCTTTTTTGCGCGACAACACTTGGCTTCCTACGGCAACCATCGTCATAGGTGTCTTGCAAGACTTGACCGGAAGGTGCATTAGCATCCAATGCACTCTCGAGGTCTCGCTCTATTATATTATCATCTGTTCCAGTCTATCACATTTCTACGAACGGCGTCTGTATTTATGCTACTTTTCCGTTATCCGGACCCATTTTTTCAAAAGGCTCTCATAATATACGTTATTTGGTCTAAGAATAATTTTTTATAGATTCTACGAGACGACTGCCTCCTCGCCACGTGTCACGAAAAAATTGACACGTTTTGGTCCCCGGTGAAATAAAAGAGAATTTGTGATCATTTTAAAGCTGTTTAACTGTTTTACATAAGCACAAAACAATCATGAACTTATTGTAGAACATCTTGCTTTCAGCAATGATTCACAAATGTATTGTTCTTCAAACCCTTTTCGCATGCGAATTTTGCCGAAAAGACTATGAATGATAGCCTAAAGTACGTGGCTGCTGCTTATATCGCCTCTTAAATGACGGAATCCCAGCGCACTTCTCTATCCTGAGCAAGCCTAATCTGTTCATCGATGATAGTATATCGTTATTGTTATGACAAAGTTCACCTTGAAACTGTTTGGTCAAAATTAACTAAAAAACAGATTGAATTTACATCGTCAGGTAGGGTAACACGAACTTTTAGTAAAACCTGTCATGTAGATGACATGCCAAATTTTTTGGCACGTGGCAAAAGGTTAACGCTCCTTCCTGTGAAGCTGAGACAAAATATGGTACAAGGATAGAAGCAAAATCTTTCTTTAAAAAATGGGTCCAAGTAATGGAAAAGTAGCGTTTTGGTAGACAATCTCAGGCGCTGATTAGACGACTTTTTTGGGACCAGACCAGCTGAGTTTTGGAAAAACAGGAATGAAAGTCTGATGGCATGGTGGTAGAAGGTTGCGAGCAACAACGGAGCAAACAATGCTGACTGAATTTTGCCAAAATTTTGTCATTTCGTTGCTTGTCAAAACGAACTTATGAAACGACCTAATAGTTCGTTTCACTAGGAAAGCCGATGTTATGCCAAAGTTGTTCCATACAAAGGATGTTTTTACCTTTAGCTCTGGACTTTACAGCTCTTACCTGCATCCAGCCCCTGAATTATGGAGATCGACGCTCTTTTAGTTCTCCCACTAGCCGTTGGTATACGATTCCATTACATCATCGTGTCAGACGTTTCCGTTCAGCGGTGCTGGAGGCAACTCGAACAATTTTTAGAGAGCTCTGCGAATCCTACTGTCTCACAGGTTGTGGATACACAGTTACAGCAGTTCTTTTGAGTTATGAAGAAGAATGACTTCTCTGCTAGAGCTGCAGGATGAGCATTAAACGTCGAGTAGAACAAGATTAGCATCACGCTTCACAAGATGATTAACAGAAACATCAGCTGTGCTTTATGAAGTTGAAAAGTAAAAAGATTTGAGTGCCTCTGAAAGTCCAATCTAAAATCTCTTGAAACCTCCAGTCAGTCATACGTTTGGTACAGTGCAGGCTTTACGTTCCGCGGGGGGGCGGGGGAGGGAGGAAATTTGTTCCAAATGAAAGTGCGTGGCGTAAGCCACGCACTCTAATTTTTTGGGATGCTTCTCAGAATTTTTGTGGGTCAATAACGCGTAAAATCTAGAAGAAGGGGGCATGGCTACCACTTAGAAAAATCTTTTTACAAGCTTAATTTTAATTTTTAAAAAGTCAAAATCGTTTTGATTATTTACCAGAATAAGCAAGTCATTTGCTCATTTTTTTTCAACCCGTGTAAGTAAATTTTATTTCGCGACCATCTTCGGGGGGAGGAGGCCCCCTTGGTCCGCCCCACTGGTATACTAAACACTTACAAGTAACAATTTATGCACTATCTGAATTTTTTTCTTGATTGATCCCAAGAAAAAAGGATGATTGAAATTTGCAGACTCCGCTCCCGGCAAATCTGCGTTTCTCCACTCATGCAGTTATGCACTACAAACTTTCAGAAGCGTGACTATTCGATACACTAGTAGCTTTAGCTTAGAATTCAGGAAGGCTTGAGCTTGCAAATGTTGAGAAGTTCTTTTGTTCGCAAAAATATATCCCGCTTTCGTTTGAATTACAAAAAAAGATGATTTTGCAGCTGCAAATTTGGATCAGTAAATATGATTTCTTGTTTCTTTCCATGATGTGCGCGCGGACCATGGTCTCAGTTCCATCAAATACTTCATCCAATTCTGATCTGGCTGAGGGAAGCAACTTTGATTGTACTACAGTTGGTGGCCTGTATCAAAGTTGTCCATCTGCCAGTGAGCTTATTTTTGTTTCCAAACTGCAGCTCACTGAAATGCAAAGAGATTTCAGATTTTATATGCAGCGAATTTGGCGGGCTCAGTATCGAATCTGTAGATTATGACTCTGTAGACGAACTGCTGCCGTATGCATCAGCTCACAGAGAGCAGGCGACCAACTACCAGGTGGTTATAATACATCTACAAATAGACGATACAACTGCTGCAGTCTAGGACATTTAATTTCTGTCATTTCCCAATTACCAGAAAATTATTCTGAAGATTCTTGGAGAACTGCTTTTTTAAAATGTTATACATATAATAGCACACTATGTCAAACGCAAATGCTATTGGAATAAATGTTATGTTTGGTTGTTTATCACCAGCCTTGATTTCCAAAATTTTCGCCATATGTAATTTGTAATATAAAATAATTTTTTTGGTGTTATTGGGACCGCACAAAGAACGACTGCCTGCCGTTCCTGTTTCTGGGCCAAGGAGAAATTTTCAATAACTTTCTCATTGAAGAGCATTGTGAGGTTACAAGTAGAGTTATACTAATTTTACTAATCTTCCAGATTTGTGCCCAGTCGGATCGCCACTGCTGCAGGTCTTGGGATCACCTGCCACATGTTCCACTTCGGAGGACTGCCCCTATCACGACACAACAGGACACGTGCCAGAACAATAGATGTTGCCCATCTAGGGGTACAAAAATTACTGAGAGAACAATCAAGCTCTCTTATATCTCTTTTTAGGTAGTGTTTGCAACCAACCGCTAGCCGTAGGGGTATCCTGTCGCGCAGCTTCGTTGCCTCAATATTGTATAACGTTACGACTGGAAGCTGTCAAATGTTTATGTATAAAGGGTGCTAAGGGAACTCGAACAATTTCTTGACACTTCGTAAGTGTCAGCATGCCTGCGAAGAAACCGAAGGTACCAAGACCAAGTTCAATAAGGATTTCTGTACTTTGATGAACTTACAACAGTTTAGCCAAAGTGCCGGCACGGAGTGGCGTTGCGGAACGAGGATGGCAAGCTCCACCGATGCGATGATCGGATGGGTTTAAATGTCCAGCAAATTATGAATGCACTCGACAAGGAGTGCTAGTGGATGCTGTCCTATTCCAGATTATTATGCTGCGGTAGCAGTTACAAGATTTTTATATCTGAACAATAGTCTTGAAAGAGACTTACTGATCGAACAGCCTGGGACGCGGAGTTTAAAGGGGAATTGTGAAATCCAAAGGCAAAAGTACCAATACCTGAATATTTTCGCTGTCGCAAGCTACCTTTAGATAAGACAAAATAAGGGAGATTTTTGAATTTCCTATTCTTTTGAACATCAACAGACTTTGAAAGTGGTTTTGTGAAATACGAAAAAAGAATTGAAATTACACCAGCAGACTCAGACAACCGACCGAAACTTCCGCAGCGCTTTTGCAGGATCCGCAGGTGACCCGGCGGAAATCCTGCGAAAGCATTGCGGAAACCTTGCAATCTCAGGGTACAGGGTTTCCGCAGTACTTTGTTTGGAGTTTCGCAGCACTTTGCGGTTTTCGCATATGATTCGCTATCCGTTTCTTCCATATCAAGCTTCCTTTTTGATACTAGATTTTCCTTTCCAATACTAGATTTTCGCTTTTTACTAAGGCCTGTATGCACGTACATCCCCGCGGGGAGGAGAGGAAATTTGCGAGGGGAAGCGTCATATCTCGCTAGTCTATAATTCTTTCTTCTTTTTTCTCTGTCTTGCTTTTGAAGGTTCTCATACACTGATACTTGCGCATAATGGATGCCAGGTTACTGCCATAGAAGATTAGATATTCACTATTTTGTCTGCTCCCCTGGGGATCCCCAGGGGATCAGACGAGATAGTGAATATCTAATCTTGTATGGTAGTAACCTGGCATCCGTTATGCGCAGGTATCATTGTATGAGAAACTTCATAAGCAAGATAGAG
Source organism: Cylicocyclus nassatus (assembly GCA_958299035.1). Lineage (NCBI taxonomy): Eukaryota > Metazoa > Nematoda > Chromadorea > Rhabditida > Strongylidae > Cylicocyclus > Cylicocyclus nassatus. Next base: position 48,631,251 of record CATQJL010000223.1, on the reverse strand, counting down.
AAAGAAGGAGAAAGACATGTAGAACTAGCGAGGGTATAACACTTCCCTTCTTGAATCCCCTCCCCTCCGGGGATGTACGTGCATACGGGTCTGAGGCATTATTCCTTTGGTGTGGAAACTCTTCTAGACTTTCTAGATGCTAAGAGACGTAGACAGCGAGATAGTTTTAATGAGAAAGCAAATGGCACAGTGTAATGTTTTATGCAGGTGCCACGTTGAATCACAATAGGTCGAAGTTGATAGTTGCAAATTAACAGATCAATGAAGTGTTCATGAATAAATATACGTAAAATCACAGAATCATTTTCGAGTTTATATGTATAACCGAATAAGGTTGGAAAAAATCGGCAGATGTTAAAATTTAAAGCAAAGTCATACTGATGGAAGAGTAAAGAATAATGGAAGAATAAGATAAAAACAAGAATAACAATCTCATTCACAAAGGATAATATGCGCTTCAAGGGGGAGATGGTCCTGTGGGGAGATAAACCGTCCCCGCTTATCGGGTGTCATTTTACCTTGCCCGCGAGACTGAAGCCGGCTTCGGCTCCCTTCCTTTCTGTAATGAGAATCACTACGTATAATATAATGAATTCGTGCACTTTCCCTAAACGATAGCAGATGGTAGATAGGAGATGCTCGAGGATCGAGATGCGGACCCGCCCCTTGTGCTCGAGACATGTTTACATATATACCGATTTTCTAGAATTTTTCGCGCATAGGTTTCGCCTAAGGACAAATTCCACAGATCAGACTGCAAACATACCATCACGTGTAGCACATCAATAGTCTCAAGACTTTTTCGCGTAAGTCACATGATTACATATGCGATTTTGAGCAACATCCATAAAATAAAGGAGGCAAATGTTGAAAATAAAGGAGGCAAATGTTCCCCCTGGTCGAGGTAAAATACTATGAGTCATTACCATGAAAATTCTCCTTGTGCAAGGTTGTTGCCGCATCGCATTACGTGAATTCTACCTGCTGAGATCTTTTGCTTACAGGTGGTAATGATGTTTCAAGATTTCCAGTTTATGCTATCAAACGTAACTGCCATTGAAAGCGTTTACGTTTATTTATCTTTTTTTGTTTTGTTTTTCTCTGTTTATACAAGGGTAGATCGCACAGAGTGAATGGGTCTCATAGTAGAGCAAAAATTTGACGCATGTCTGAGAAATACTGCGAATTTAATGGAAAACTGTGAATTTGATGGAAATTTTGCTTTTTTCAAGTTTTAGAAAATCCCTTTGACACCCTCGATTTGGGTTACAGGCTACGATCTTGAACAAGCCTTTTCTCTAACTTGTTTAGCTAAGTTGAATTCGTATTAGTGGAGATAACTCGGGTCAACCAAGACGAAGACGCAATCAGACAATAAGCTGTTTTTGAGATGTTATGTGTAATCGGCATAATTGTGTGACTATTCCGCCCGCTAAGGCAGAAGTGAGTTTGATTATTGACATTGGGTGGTGATTAGATGAAGAAAAACGGTTATTACTTAGAGGCAGTAGGTCGGCAGAATGAGACCCGTGGCCAAACAAGGTCACAGGGTAGGAGCCCCCATAATGGAACCTATGGGCTAGAGTTCGATCTCTCTGCCACTTCTAACCCCCGAAATTTCAAAGCGAAAGTAGCGCTCATCTGAGTCGTTGCGGGACCTCATGCTTATAGCATTGCGGCTGGCGCTCTGACCGCGGAAGTCACTCGTCCATGGGGTGGGCGGATTCGGAGAGGACAGGAGATGAGCGCTGCTTTCGCTTTGAAATTTCGGGGGTTAGAAGTGGCAGAGAAAGATCGAACTTTGGCCCATAGGTCCCATTATGGGGCTCCTACCCTGCGACCTTGTTTTGTCACGTGTCTCATTCTGCCGACCCACTGCCTTTAACAGAAGCATCATATTATGCAATCATTCCGTAGGCTCAAAGGAGAATGAGTATTGTAGTTGAGAAACACAAAAAAAGCGATGTGTTATTTTAATCCATGCATTCAGGTAATATTCGCCGCAGTGCTTCAAGATACGGTAATCCGAAACACATACAGGCCATTCATTGCACGCAAAGACTGCGGACGGCGTCTCTCAGACAACTGGCCGGAACTTCCGCAGCGCTTTCGCAGCATTTCCGCAGGTGACCCGGCGGAAATCCTGCGAAAGCGCTGCGGAAACCTTGCAATCTCAGGGCACAGGGTTTCCGCGGCACTTTGTTTGGAGTTCCGCAGCAATTTGCGGTTTTCGCTTTTGATTAGCGATCCGTTTCTTCAATATCGAGCTTCCTTTTTGATACTAGGTTTTCCTTTTTAGTACTAGGTTTTCGCTTTTTACTAGCATTATTCCTTTGGTGTGGAAATTCCTCTAAACTTTCTAGATTCTAAGAGACGTAAACAGCGAGATAGTTTTAATGAGAAAGCAAATGGCACAGTTTATCGTTTTATGCAGGTACCATATAGAATCACAAGGTCGAAGTTGATGATTGCAAATTAACAGATCAATGAAGTGTTCATAAATAAATATACGCAAAATCACAGAAGCATTCGAGCATATATGCATAACCGAATAAGGTTGGAAAAAATCGGTAGATATTAAGAATTAAAAAGCAATGTTATACTGATGGAAGAGTAGAGAATAATGGAAGACTGAGATAAAAACAAGAATAACGATCTCATCCACAAAGCATAATTTCAAAGAAGATGTTCCTGTGGGGAAATAAACCGTTTCCACTCATCGGGTGTCATTTTGACCTTGTCCGCGCGACTGAAGCCGGCTTCGGCCTCCCTTCCTTTCTATAACGAATTGAAATTTCTTTATGTAAATCGTGCCTTGCCCCAAGTGTTCCATTTAACTTTTCGTCAAGAAATACGGAATTTGGACGATTCAATCAAAATTTTGGGAAATTTCAATCTCAACAAGAGAAGCTCCGAGACAGATTTGAAAATTACAAGAGATTTCTGCAAAAATCAAGGCTTTACCTCGACTTAAAATTTTTTGGAATTTTCAAACTTGGAGCGACAGAACTTTTGTTTTAATCTAATATTCCAGCATTTTCCACACAAAACAGGTATGTGTCAGACTCTAAGGCAGGTATGTGTAAGTGAAAATTATTATGAATTATTGTTGACTTTTCATAAAGTTATACTTCGAAAATAATACTAATGAGCCAAAAACTCGTTCCCATCCTTTTCAAAATCCGAAACTTTCTTCCTTCACATCCGATCTGCACATGTTATTTTGAAAGAAGACATGCTTTCTAATGGTAGCTGAGGCACTTTTTGATAGCTCCAGAGATCGAACTCGATGAAGAAAATTACTCCATTTTAATAATCCCCATGTTTGGTCGCAAAAATCTGCTTGCAGAAAATCGGAGCAATCGGTATCATAGCTATATTACCTACTCTTTTTGAGTGTACAAAGATTGCGCTGATTAAACGTCTCTTAAAAAGTTATGGGTCCGTAGTAAAGTTTGATCAGTTAAGGTGAACTGAACTTAACCCATCAGTTCACCATACATCTTAGGTGAACTGATGACCGCCCACCTTCCCATGCTATAAGCATGGCGAGTGAACTGATAGTTGACCATCTGTCCACCTAGTGCAGTCAACTCTTGCACATCAGTTCACGTTCAAGTGACCTGAATGTGAACTGATGTTATAGTGATGCAAATAGTGTGTGAAAAAGGAGACGCAGACAAGACTCCTGTAAGTTTTTCCTAGTAACTTACGATACACATCAGTTAGGCTCAAAATGCAGACAAAATCGGCAATCTGCACAACCGCGCCCGAAAAGGAGAGGATTGATGAACAGCTGATTTTGGCGAGGAAAACAAAAAAAACAAATTCTTTTCTTTTGTGTAATCTTTACTGTTTTTTATTCTAGAGCTGTCCAAAACGAGAAATCATTTGTTCATTTCATTAAACTCACGCTGCAACCACTTCGTTTTTTCGTAAAATTTTCGTCACAAAATGTGTTTTTGTTTTATCCGTGCATTTGCTAGACGAAATCCTTGATAGCGGTCATCATCGATTGCGACAGAGCCCGCTATCGAAGATTGCCCGGCGGTGCAGCAAAACGTACCGCTAGACGGAGTCAAAACACGACCGCGCGCGTGTCAGTCCAATCGCTTACCCTTCTGACCAAAACGGCTCGAGTGGTCACTTTTTCAAGAACACACTTGATTATAATGTCCAAGAAGCGATCCGCATCAGATCAATAGCTCACCGGATGCTAGACTGAGGCGCTATGAGCTCGCCCCCGGTTGCGTCAAGAGATATGCACTGATGGGTGGTTTACTACGGTCCATAATTTTTGAGGAAGCCGTAAAAAAGAGTAAATATGACTTTGGCATTTGCTTTGAAAATCATAACTTTTCATAAAAAGGTTCAATCAGCGCAAACTTGGCACAGTTAGAAAGGACAGGCTATAAACCTATAATGCTCCGATTTCCGTTGCGAGTTTCAGTTTTGCGACCAAACGCGAAATTTTAAGAATGGAGTAATTTTCTTCTCCTGCTTCTAGCTCTGGAGCTTGCTTCCATTAGAAGGTACTTCAGGTAAGTATTATTGGAAACATGAATTTAAAAATAAACATGTGCAGATCCGTTGAAGATGTAAAAATATTTGGGATAGAGAAAAGCATTTAAAACAGCAAAGACAGAGGAGCAGAGAAGGATAGATACATTAAAGTGGCGGTGCAAGAAACTTTTTCAAGGGGGGGGGGGGGTCAAAAAATTATTTTGGTTTGTGGGCGTGAGCCACCGAACAAAGAAAAATTTAGAAATGGTTGAATTTTTGTGGTTCCAGTTGTTGTACGTCCTCGATTTCTTTAGCAAAAAGGGACGGGGAGTGAGCCACACCTTCGAAAATTGCCTAGACAAACTACGTTAGAGTTTAGAAGAGCTTTGAGCTTTCATTATCTATCGCAGACTACTATGAGTATTCCTGAGACCCATTACGCTCCGCCCCTTTCCTTTAATGTATTTCTACCGCATTATTTCTATTTTCAATCATTGAACACTTTATTTGAAAATTTTAATTTCGAATTTCTCGAGTTATTATTCCAAATCGTAAGTTTTGATCTTTTTATCTTAGAATCAAAAATTATTATTTTGTGATGTGTGCGGTATTGTGAGAGGGAAAAGATTTGAAAGTCAAAAGCAGAGGGTAGAAAAGGATAGACATACGAAAAGCAGTGGCGGCGCGAGAAATTTACTTAAGGGAGGGGAGGGAGGGATCGAAACCTTTGGGTTCATGGGCGTGTGGCCACTTCCAGCAAAAGAAAATTCAGGAATGGTTGAATTTCTGCGATTACAATTTTTACCATCTCGATTCTTTTTAGCACAGCTACTTCAAAAATTGTTTACAACTATTAGGTGGGACCAAAAGTACGTTCGCCACTTTTTTGAAAAATCATAATTTCCTTTCGACTCGATGAATCTCTCTGATTTTATATACTTCTAAGGGAGGAAATCATTCTTTTTACAACGGTATTTCTGCCATAAATTGGAAGTTAAGAAAGTTCGCGAGTTAGAAGCAAATAAAGATCACTCAAGATTGGCATTTTTCAAGCAGAGTCACCAAAAAATTCTGAACTTTCGAGAGAAAAATTTTTCGATAGGAAAATTGTGTTTTTTACTGTAGTGCCTTTTCCAAAAACAAAAAAGATTGAGAATTAGACGCAAATAAAGGAAACTATTACTTCAGTCTTGCAATTTTTGAGCATGCTCAAAAATGCTCAAAAACGTCACAGAAAAGACGGGATATTCATGAACATGGGTTTTGTGAGCTCTTTCTAGCTGAGAGAGATTTGTGCCAATCGAAAGCAATTTTGATTTTTGTAGAAAAACAGGTCCGAAAACTCGGTAATATTACGAAAACCAAAATTGGTCTCGATTGGCACGAATTTCTCTCAACTAAAAAGAGAGGCTCACTAAACCCATGTTCACATGACTTTCCCGTCCCTTCCGACGCAAAACTGAAGTAATTCTCTTTATTTGCTTCTTCTCAATCTTGTTTTTGGAAAACACTATAGTAAAGGAGCATAGCTTTCTCTATCGAAAAATACTTTCAGAATTTTTTGGTGACTCTGCTTGAAAAATGACAATTTTGAGTAATTTTCTTCAGTTGCTTCTGACTTTCAAACTTTTTTGCCAATTTCATGGCAAAAGTACTGCTGTAAAGAGAATGATTTCTTCTCTTGAATATAAACGCAAAGAGACCCATCGAGTCGAAAAGAAGTTAAGATTTTTTGAAAAACTGGCGAACGCACTTTTGGTCCCACCTAATTTGAATATGAAAAGTTTTGAAAATATTCAATATTCACCAAGAGCTTGTAGATCACTTTCAAATTTCGGTGACCCATTTTTCTCCCTTCCCCCTTTGTTTTGATACAATTTTACCCAATCACTTCTGCGTTATTTAGATCCAGTGCATATTTTCTACAAAGTAATAGCTTTGAATTACTTGCATTATTATTTTAATCAAAGCACATAAAGCAGAGAAATTCGACATACTTGAACAAGGGCGTTGTGCTTAGACGAACTCCCTCCGTTGAGTCCTTTTCCAGCACTCCAGCAGCTTGGTGATGGTTGTTCACACACCTGCACCGATGCCTGAAAAATACTTAGATTGGGGATGAGTATAGGTTTACTCACGCCAACATTGAAGAAAGAAAAAAAAGAGAAAAATTAGAGGAGGAACAGGAGAACAGAACAGTATGGAAGAAAAGAGTGCGCTATGCGCTGTTGATGTTGCGTTCGCTATTTCGCAATCGCGAATGCATGCGCTCTCAAAGTCCTGCGGAAATGCTGGCAGGTCAAAGTGCTGCGGAAACCTTACGAGCCCCATTGCACTTTCGCAACGCTTTATGGAAAGTGCTGCGGAAGTTCCGGTTTACGATCGGTGTGACGTCAATTTCCTGCGGAAACCTCGCATTTTGGACGTGCACTTGTGAAAACGCTGCAAGTTTTGCTTGTCCTGCGAAAATTCCGGTGAATTGTCTGAGAGACCTATAGGTAATCCGAAAATCTATGGTGATGTTTCTCTGCTGGCCACTTTTGAGAACATTAACATTAATCATCTCTAATTCGTGCTGTGGCGATAAGCGCTTTTTGAAAAAACAAAAATTCCACTCCCTTTTTTTCCTGCGAGAGTTCTGAGGATGCGCGATACGAGACAAAGTCATCAATCTTCACAATTCTCCCCCTTCTTCGCATAAGTTTCTAAATTCTTCCACATAAACCTACTATTTAGATCAAGCTCTACCTATGAGTACTCATTTAAATCCAAATTCGTCACCTATGCTTTGTTACAGCTGAAAATGTTTTTCGCATTTTGGCTCTTGATTTTCAATTTATATCTGTCTTTTTCCACTTCAATCCACGTTTTTTGTTGCGGATTATTAAAAGAGCTTTACATACACTACAAAAGATAACCTGTAATTTTCTATAATGTTAAGGGGGCTTTCGTTTTTAAATTTCTCATATACCACCGTGCGGGCCCTGGCCACGGCCATTGAAATTATTTCCCTTGTGAGTCTCAAGGTCCAACAAATATCAAATCTGCAGTAATCTGCTAAGTGTTCAAAATCACTCTGCTATTGCTTCTATTGCCAAATATTAGAATGATCAACAGTCGGTCAGGGATCTGAAGCTTTTTAAGCAATAATGTTCCTTTTATTGAGAGAAAACTGAAAAAACAAAAGTTTCAATTGATGTCACTCAAGCTGATGGGATGCCTTGCGGTTACCAGTATCCTGTAAGAATATACATGACTAATACTTGTTGATCATTAACTATATTTGACTTTACCTCGCACTGGAGAGAAGCGATTCCATCCTCCAAACCCGTGCACGGGTCTTCCTAGGACCTTGCTCCATTCCTTGTCCCATTCCTTCCATTCCTCGTCCCATTCCTTCCATGCCTCTTCCCATTCCTTCCGAACCGCCGGGTCTATCATTGGACCCAGAGAAATTCCCAACCCACGATTATGCATTTCCATTCCTGCTCCTCGTCCGCCATACATGTTGCCGCCACCTGGCATACGGAAAGCGAAGCCACCAGGAAATTTGTGACTTGCTTCTTTGCCCCATTCCGGTCTTACTTGACCACCGCGCAGTCCCGTTCCTGCGCCTCGCCTGTCATACATGTTGCCGCCACCTGGGAATCGGAATTCAAAGTTACCAGGAGGTTTGAGAGTTGCTTGCATGCCCCATTCCGGTCTTATTTGACCACCGCGCATTCCCATTCCTGCGCCCCCTCTGCCATACATGTTGCCGCCACCTGGGAATCGGAATTCGAAGTTACCAGGAGGTTTGAGAGTTGCTTGCATGCCCCATTCCGGTCTTATTTGACCACCGCGCATTCCCGTTCCTGCGCCTCGTCTGTCGTACATGTTGACGCCACCTGGGAATCGGAATTCGAAGTTACCAGGAGGTTTGAGAGTTGCTTGCATGCCCCATTCCGGTCTTATATGACCACCGCGCATTCCCGTTTTTGCGCCTCGTCTGTCATACATGTTGCCGCCACCTGGGAATCGGAATTCAAAGTTACCAGGAGGTTTGAGAGTTGCTTGCATGCCCCATTCCGGTCTTATGTGACCACCGCGCATTCCCGTTTTTGCGCCTCGTCTGTCATACATGTTGCCGCCACCTGGGAATCGGAATTCGAAGTCACCATGAGGTTTGAGAGTTGCTTGCTTGCCCCATTCCGATTCTTTGTCGCCATCTGGCTCTTCGGTCACTTCGTTAGGAGATTTGGTAGTTGTTTCTTTGTCCGATTCTTTGTCGCCACCTGGCAATTCGGTTACTTCGGTAGGAGGTTTGGTAGTTGTTTCTTCATTCAGTTCTTTGTCTCCACCTGGCAATTCGGTTACTTCGTTAGGAGGTTTGGTAGTTGCTTCTTTGTCCGATTCTTTCTCGCCACCTGGCAATTCGGTTACTTCGGTAAGAGGTTTGGTAGCTGCTTCTTCATTCGATTCTTTGTCGCCACCTGGCAATTCGGTTACTTCGGTGGGAGGTTTGGTAGTTGTTTCTTTGTCCGATTCTTTCTCGCCACCTGGCAATTCGGTTACTTCGGTAAGAGGTTTGGTAGCTGCTTCTTCATTCGATTCTTTGTCGCCACCTGGCAATTCGGTTACTTCGGTTTGAGGTTTGGTAGTTGCTTCTTTGTCCGATTCTTTGTCGCCACCTGGCAATTCGGTTACTTCGGTAAGAGGTTTGGTAGTTGTTTCTTTATTCAGTTCTTTGTCTCCACCTGGCAATTCGGTTACTTCGTTAGGAGGTTTGGTAGTTGCTTCTTTGTCCGATTCTTTGTCTCCACCTGGCAATTTGGTTACTTCGGTAAGAGGTTTGGTAGCTGCTTCTTCATTCGATTCTTTGTCGCCACCTGGCAATTCGGTTACTTCGGTAAGAGGTTTGGTAGCTGCTTCTTCATTCGATTCTTTGTCGCCACCTGGCAATTCGGTTACTTCGGTGGGAGGTTTGGTAGTTGCTTCTTTGTCCGATTCTTTGTCGCCACCTGGCAATTCGGTTACTTCGGTAGGTTTGGTAGTTGCTTCTTTTCCCGATTCTTCTCCTAGGACCTTGCTCCATTCCTTGTCCAAATCTTTCATTTCCTTGTCCAATTCTCTCATCTCTTCGTCCCATTCCTTCCATTCCTCGTCCCATTCCTTCCATTCCTCGTCCCATTCCTTCCATTCCTCATCCCATTCCTTCCATTCCTCGTCCCATTCCTTCCATGCCTCGTCCCATTCCCTCCAATCCGCCGAATTGCCGGATTCTTTGTCGCCACCTGGCAATTCCGTTACTTCGGTAGGTTTGGTAGTCGCTTCTTTTCCCGATTCTTTGTCGCCACCTGGCAATTTGGTTACTTCGGTAAGAGGTTTGGTAGCTGCTTCTTTATTTGATTCTTTGTCGCCACCTGGCAATTCGGTTACTTCGTTAGGAGGTTTGGTAGTTGCTTCTTTATTCGATTCTTTGTCGCCACCCGGCAATTCGGTTCCTTCGGTAGGAGGTTTGCTTCTTGCTTCTTCATTCGATTCTTTGTCTCCACCTGGCAATTCGGTTATTTCTGTAGGAGGTTTGGTAGTTGCTTCTTTCAATTCTTTGTCGCCACCCGGCAATTCGGTTACTTCGGTAGGAGGTTTGCTTCTTGCTTCTTCATTCGATTCTTTGTCTCCTCTTGGCAATTCGGTTACTTCGGGAGGTTTGGTAGTTGCTTCTTTTCCCGATTCTTTGTCGCCACCTGGCAATTCGGTTACTTTGGGAGAAGGTTTGGTAGCTGCTTTTTTTCCCGATTCTTTGTTGCCACCCGGCAATTCGGTTACTTCGGTGGGAGGTTTGGTAGTTGTTTCTTTGTCCGATTCTTTGTCGCCACCTGGCAATTCGGTTACTTCGGTAGAAGGTTTGGTAGTTGCTTCTTTTCCCGATTCTTTGTCTCCACCTGGCAATTCGGTTACTTCGGTAGGTTTGGTAGTCGCTTCTTTTCCCGATTCTTTGTTGCCACCTGGCAATTCGGTTACTTCGGTAGAAGGTTTGATAGTTGCTTCTTTATTCGATTTTTTGTCTCCACTTGGCAATTCGGTTACTTCGGTAGGAGGTTTGGTAGCTGCTTCTTTTCCCGATTCTTTGTTGCCACCCGGCAATTCGGTTACTTCGGTAGCAGGTTTGGTAGTTGCTTCTTTTCCCGATTCTTTGTCAACACCTGGCAATTCCGTTACTTCGGTAGGTTTGGTAGTCGCTTCTTTTCCCGATTCTTTGTCGCCACCTGGCACTTCGGTTACTTCGGGAGGTGTGGTAGTTGCTTCTTTTCCCGATTCTTTGTCTCCACTTGGCAATTCGGTTACTTCGGTAGGTTTGGTAGTCGCTTCTTTTCCCGATTCTTTGTTGCCACCTGGCAATTCGGCTACTTCTGTAGGAGGTTTGATAGTTGCTTCTTTATTCGATTTTTTGTCTCCACTTGGCAATTCGGTTACTTCGGTAGGAGGTTTGGTAGCTGCTTCTTTTCCCGATTCTTTGTCGCCACCCGGCAATTCGGTTACTTCGGTAGCAGGTTTGGTAGTTGCTTGTTTTCCCGATTCTTTGTCAACACCTGGCAATTCCGTTACTTCGGTAGGTTTGGTAGTCGCTTCTTTTCCCGATTCTTTGTCGCCACCTGGCAATTCGGTTACTTCGGTGGGAGGTTTGGTAGTTGTTTCTTTGTCCGATCCTTTGTCTCCACCTGGCAATTCGGTTACTTCGGTAGGAGGTTTGGTAGTTGCTTCTTTATTCGGTTCTTTGTCTCGACCTGGCAATTCGGTTACTTCGTGGGGAGGTTTGGTAGTTGCTTCTTTTCCCGATTCTTTGTCAACACCTGGCAATTCCGTTACTTCGGTAGGTTTGGTAGTCGCTTCTTTTCCCGATTCTTTGTCGCCACCTGGCACTTCGGTTACTTCGGGAGGTGTGGTAGTCGCTTCTTTTCCCGATTCTTTGTCGCCACCTGGCAATTTGGTTACTTCGGTAAGAGGTTTGGTAGCTGCTTCTTTATTTGATTCTTTGTCGCCACCTGGCAATTCGGTTACTTCGTTAGGAGGTTTGGTAGTTGCTTCTTTATTCGATTCTTTGTCGCCACCCGGCAATTCGGTTCCTTCGGTAGGAGGTTTGCTTCTTGCTTCTTCATTCGATTCTTTGTCTCCACCTGGCAATTCGGTTATTTCTGTAGGAGGTTTGGTAGTTGCTTCTTTCAATTCTTTGTCGCCACCCGGCAATTCGGTTACTTCGGTAGGAGGTTTGCTTCTTGCTTCTTCATTCGATTCTTTGTCTCCTCTTGGCAATTCGGTTACTTCGGGAGGTTTGGTAGTTGCTTCTTTTCCCGATTCTTTGTCGCCACCTGGCAATTCGGTTACTTTGGGAGAAGGTTTGGTAGCTGCTTTTTTTCCCGATTCTTTGTTGCCACCCGGCAATTCGGTTACTTCGGTGGGAGGTTTGGTAGTTGTTTCTTTGTCCGATTCTTTGTCGCCACCTGGCAATTCGGTTACTTCGGTAGAAGGTTTGGTAGTTGCTTCTTTTCCCGATTCTTTGTCTCCACCTGGCAATTCGGTTACTTCGGTAGGTTTGGTAGTCGCTTCTTTTCCCGATTCTTTGTTGCCACCTGGCAATTCGGTTACTTCGGTAGAAGGTTTGATAGTTGCTTCTTTATTCGATTTTTTGTCTCCACTTGGCAATTCGGTTACTTCGGTAGGAGGTTTGGTAGCTGCTTCTTTTCCCGATTCTTTGTTGCCACCCGGCAATTCGGTTACTTCGGTAGCAGGTTTGGTAGTTGCTTCTTTTCCCGATTCTTTGTCAACACCTGGCAATTCCGTTACTTCGGTAGGTTTGGTAGTCGCTTCTTTTCCCGATTCTTTGTCGCCACCTGGCACTTCGGTTACTTCGGGAGGTGTGGTAGTTGCTTCTTTTCCCGATTCTTTGTCTCCACTTGGCAATTCGGTTACTTCGGTAGGTTTGGTAGTCGCTTCTTTTCCCGATTCTTTGTTGCCACCTGGCAATTCGGCTACTTCTGTAGGAGGTTTGATAGTTGCTTCTTTATTCGATTTTTTGTCTCCACTTGGCAATTCGGTTACTTCGGTAGGAGGTTTGGTAGCTGCTTCTTTTCCCGATTCTTTGTCGCCACCCGGCAATTCGGTTACTTCGGTAGCAGGTTTGGTAGTTGCTTGTTTTCCCGATTCTTTGTCAACACCTGGCAATTCCGTTACTTCGGTAGGTTTGGTAGTCGCTTCTTTTCCCGATTCTTTGTCGCCACCTGGCAATTCGGTTACTTCGGTGGGAGGTTTGGTAGTTGTTTCTTTGTCCGATCCTTTGTCTCCACCTGGCAATTCGGTTACTTCGGTAGGAGGTTTGGTAGTTGCTTCTTTATTCGGTTCTTTGTCTCGACCTGGCAATTCGGTTACTTCGTGGGGAGGTTTGGTAGTTGCTTCTTTTCCCGATTCTTTGTCAACACCTGGCAATTCCGTTACTTCGGTAGGTTTGGTAGTCGCTTCTTTTCCCGATTCTTTGTCGCCACCTGGCACTTCGGTTACTTCGGGAGGTGTGGTAGTCGCTTCTTTTCCCGATTCTTTGTCGCCACCTGGCAATTTGGTTACTTCGGTAAGAGGTTTGGTAGCTGCTTCTTTATTTGATTCTTTGTCGCCACCTGGCAATTCGGTTACTTCGTTAGGAGGTTTGGTAGTTGCTTCTTTATTCGATTCTTTGTCGCCACCCGGCAATTCGGTTCCTTCGGTAGGAGGTTTGCTTCTTGCTTCTTCATTCGATTCTTTGTCTCCACCTGGCAATTCGGTTATTTCTGTAGGAGGTTTGGTAGTTGCTTCTTTCAATTCTTTGTCGCCACCCGGCAATTCGGTTACTTCGGTAGGAGGTTTGCTTCTTGCTTCTTCATTCGATTCTTTGTCTCCTCTTGGCAATTCGGTTACTTCGGGAGGTTTGGTAGTTGCTTCTTTTCCCGATTCTTTGTCGCCACCTGGCAATTCGGTTACTTTGGGAGAAGGTTTGGTAGCTGCTTTTTTTCCCGATTCTTTGTTGCCACCCGGCAATTCGGTTACTTCGGTGGGAGGTTTGGTAGTTGTTTCTTTGTCCGATTCTTTGTCGCCACCTGGCAATTCGGTTACTTCGGTAGAAGGTTTGGTAGTTGCTTCTTTTCCCGATTCTTTGTCTCCACCTGGCAATTCGGTTACTTCGGTAGGTTTGGTAGTCGCTTCTTTTCCCGATTCTTTGTTGCCACCTGGCAATTCGGTTACTTCGGTAGAAGGTTTGATAGTTGCTTCTTTATTCGATTTTTTGTCTCCACTTGGCAATTCGGTTACTTCGGTAGGAGGTTTGGTAGCTGCTTCTTTTCCCGATTCTTTGTTGCCACCCGGCAATTCGGTTACTTCGGTAGCAGGTTTGGTAGTTGCTTCTTTTCCCGATTCTTTGTCAACACCTGGCAATTCCGTTACTTCGGTAGGTTTGGTAGTCGCTTCTTTTCCCGATTCTTTGTCGCCACCTGGCACTTCGGTTACTTCGGGAGGTGTGGTAGTTGCTTCTTTTCCCGATTCTTTGTCTCCACTTGGCAATTCGGTTACTTCGGTAGGTTTGGTAGTCGCTTCTTTTCCCGATTCTTTGTTGCCACCTGGCAATTCGGCTACTTCTGTAGGAGGTTTGATAGTTGCTTCTTTATTCGATTTTTTGTCTCCACTTGGCAATTCGGTTACTTCGGTAGGAGGTTTGGTAGCTGCTTCTTTTCCCGATTCTTTGTCGCCACCCGGCAATTCGGTTACTTCGGTAGCAGGTTTGGTAGTTGCTTGTTTTCCCGATTCTTTGTCAACACCTGGCAATTCCGTTACTTCGGTAGGTTTGGTAGTCGCTTCTTTTCCCGATTCTTTGTCGCCACCTGGCAATTCGGTTACTTCGGTGGGAGGTTTGGTAGTTGTTTCTTTGTCCGATCCTTTGTCTCCACCTGGCAATTCGGTTACTTCGGTAGGAGGTTTGGTAGTTGCTTCTTTATTCGGTTCTTTGTCTCGACCTGGCAATTCGGTTACTTCGTGGGGAGGTTTGGTAGCTGCTCCTTTGCTCGATTTCGGTCTTATTTGATCACTCATTCCCATTTCTGCGCCTTTTTCGCCCTTTGCGCTATGCACATTGCCGCTCCCTGGTATTTCAAAGTCGAAGAGATCAGCAGGCTTAGGCAGTGCATTTACTAGCTCCTGCGGAGTTAGAATACCTCAATACACCAGTTCAAAAATAGTACAGTTTTTGTGTTTCATAGACGCATTGTAACAAATTACCTTGTCCAAGTGAGGAATAGGCCAGAATGCCAAGTGCAAAGAACTCAAGCAACATTTTTGATTGAATCCTAAAAAAATTTGGGAACTTCGTGAATACTTTGGTTAGCGAGTTTGGGAAGGGATTATTGTGATAACGCATTTTATGAATTAGAGATAATGTGTTTTGATGTGACTGTTGTTTTCCTGAGGCTTGGAATCTTTTCTGCAATTTACAAGTTCGTTCGAATAGGTAATAATGATTTGTTTTCGATTGGACTCTGAAAAAATCAACATTGCTGAGACACCAGTCTTTAGTATAGTTGGTATCGGTTCTAATAGAGATGGTCTGCTGTCGGAGGTAGAAGCAGCACTTGTATTGCTAGGTGCTTGCCGAAATGCTATCACACTTGCATCGCGGGCAGTTCCGTCAATTCTCTCAAAATGATGTGAACGATGTGAACGGTTTGGACGCTTACATCGCTCGTGCTCCAGTGCCTTCCAATAAATACCATTTTGTAGAGCTGACTCAAACTTAAATCTACATTTTAAATCACATATAGCTTTATTAATGTAATACGATAAGATTAAGCAGGATTTTGAATGTGAAACTGCCACAGCTCTTCGGGAAACCAGCAAACCCAATCTTGGCTTGGACTAAATACAGCATGTGACTCTAATTGTGAAAATTGCACTTTCATAATGCTTCATCCATGAATTATGACATAACCGTAACAATTGCTTTTTCAGTGCTCTATTGAAACGGTAATCACGGCACTCAAAAAGCTTTACGAACTCAGAAGTCAAAGACAGCGTCCAGGCCGAACTTCGAACAAGAAATTTTCTGCTCAACTAAGCTTATTCTTCACGCTGTTTCCAAAAATGCGGCTGCAGGTCATGAAAATGTCGAAAACGAAGGGGAAAACGGGCTATAGAAACCTTAATTTTAAATTGCACGCCTGCAGCCAAGGTCGACGCAAAGTCTTGTGAGATCCTGTGTTTCAGCTGGGTGCGATATGTGTACTCTAACTATCGATTGAAGCTAATTCATAATGATGGTGTATGCTGGGAGTGTCTACCGTAATTCTAAACAAATGGAAAGCGATCGATAAACCCATTTTGTAAATCTAAGTCTCCCAACCAAGGACTATGGAATGGTACCTAAAGGGCGAAAGACAAAGAAGCAAGAAAATTATAAACGACCAAAAGGCGTTACTAGACGAACTTACTACTCAGGATTTCGGCTCGGGGGGGGGGGGCGGTTTTCAAATGAAGGTGCGTGGCGTCAGCCACGCACTCCGAAAAAAATTTAGGGGGGCTTCTCAAGATTTTTGCGGCCCCCAAAATTTTTTTATAAGCCTAATTAGATTTTTGAAAATTTTTAAAAATTATTTTAATTGTTTACAAAAATAAATAAGTCACTTGCGTGTTTTTATAAATCATGTAACTTTCAAAAATCGCGACCCGTTCTCGGGGGTCGAAAACGGGTCGCGATTATATATATAGAGAGAGAGAGCAGAGAGTGATATGTATGTATGTATAAGTGGCGTACCGGGGGGGGGGCGGGCCCCCCCCCCCCCCCCCTCCCCCCTCGGTACGCCACTGATACAACTTATTTATATTATAATCAAATAAACTTCGAAATGATCTTTCTTCTCCTTGGCGATCACTGAGCTGAGTCGCAAAGTGTAAGGTTCAATCTTCGTTGGCAGTCTCTTCGAAGGCCTTTTGTTTAGCGAAGTAGTCGCTATGATGCGCTTAGTCGTCTTTTATCATTTCCTCGGATGTCCTAAGTACACTTGAGAGGAATCTGCTTGATAGCGTTGCCTAGCACCTTTCATATCACAGAGCGTGTTCTTCATACACTCAGTTCATCGGTTATATAGGAACTCTTCCACTGATTTTTCGAACATCTTAGCATTGTCTCTCCTTTGGTGATACTATTGGAAGGAAAACAATGTCAGCAAAACGAAGGTTTGAGAGGAGCCTTCCACCAACAATAAGCCCTTCCCCTTACAGTATATTAGATTCTCCAATACAAGGCAAACATCAGGCGTTTTGGTAGATCCATCTTCAAAGAGTCTCATTGTGGAATAAGTATCTTTTGTGCTAACTTGTAGCATCTGTCAATGTCCTCACCTAAACTGGCTTACTTCGTGGTCGAATCGCTGATAGGGTGGCGTCACTCACGCTGCTAAAGATTTTAGTTTTTTGCTTAGAGTTCCTTATAATTGACAAATAGAGCGAGAAACAGCCGGCAGTTTGGACGGACTCTTTGACATGCGAAACCGTGTCGTGGTCCTTGCACAACTCTATCATTTGCGAGATCAACTTGTCTTTAGAGCTGAGCTTTACTCAGACTCTCTACATGCGAGGAAGAACGAATTACCCATTGGTCAGGAACCGTTTTCACACGAGAGTCACGCAAATGTCACGTGTAAATGATATGCTTTGGAAAACGGGCTATCATTCTACTAAGAACGGCGCGACCGAACGAGCATCGATGAGCGGAAAGAGTCAGTGTAGAAGTCACTCGCGTTTAACTCCATCTTGGTCGCATTAACCCCCCCCCCCCTTAAGTGGTGATTATTCATTCGAAGCGCGATTAATGCCCGTTTCTTGCCTTTTCACTGTCGCCAAATGATGAGCGATAGGCGATGTGACCGAGACATATGCTTGGCGCAACGCCGCGATAACGTGTCCTTCGCGACAAGGCACCACCAGCGTGCCCGTCATGCGCAGTCAAAAGAGGGTCTGACGTAGAGACGCAAAGAGGTCGTGGTGCCGACGCATGACTGGCGGCCGGGTACGTCTGGGGTGGTGGTGTTGTCTGCCGCTCCGTAGATGCACGAGAAGTGTTGGATTGCGCGTTAGACATAGTCAATTTCAACAGTTGATGGCGAACAGTCGCGAGGCGCAAGTTACTCTTTTTTTCTGCTATTATTCGCTCCGTTATTTGCTTTGGAATCCAGGTAAGCTGATTTTGATCAACAAGCATCCTTTAAAACTTTTTAAGCGAACTTTTTTATCAGTCTCCTACCTGTTTCTAGCTTTGGTGCTCTGTTGCAGAACTGGTTCTTACTGATTTTCTGCAGCCAAAAAAATTTTTTTGCAACTTATGCTCTTTTCATGAAAACTTTTGTCTTTTTATTTGCTATTCATTGGTTATGCACCACTTGCTTTTCTATCATTTGAGTAAGAAAACCATTTGGTGCTGTAGCTAATGAATCAGCACACACTTATGCAGATTGTTGATGAAAGTCTCATTTCAAATATGTGATACATCTTCAATATTTTGTATTGGGTTGTTCCATAAGTTCGTAGCGTTTTTATTTTCGTCACTTCTTTGAGGAGCGGTTGAGATGTGGCAAGATGTGTATCATCAAAAAGAGCTAATTATCTCGGATCTCTTGCTTATTATGGAAATCTTGAAAGGCAGATAGGAGCAATTTCAACATTTCATTCTGCGCATTTTTTTGTAAAAAGAAGCTTCATGCATAGGTCTTTTGCCGACTATGGAATATGGTGTTCGCGAAATACCCTAATTTCACGCGTATAAGGCCTAAGGCAAGCCTCGCGCGATTCCGATCTCTGTGCAATTCGGCACAACAGCGACTCTTCGTAATTCGTCGTTAATGCGCTGACTTTGGTCGGAACTTGCTCCGTCTGCCACAGCTTACAGAAGCTACCCAATTATGCATCCGAGAAGCGCGCACGTAAATTAGTAGAAATTTGGCAAATTGCCAAGTCGCGTGAAAGTGGTGATTCGGCCGATTCGCGTGAGGTATGCCTTAGGCCTAAGGGGCAGGATTTTTTTTCAAAATCGACCAGCCCAGACAAGCCGAAGGACTTTACAACCAAAGGACCCTATAACGTGCTGTATATTGCTTGAGAGAATCGTGCGATGTAAGGATTTTTTCCGGAATACAGTGAAGCGGTTGAGGGATTGCTTGAAAATTCGAAAAAGTGCGCCTTATACGCGTGAAATTAGAGTAACATGAGAAGAAAAAGGTTTGGATTGCTACAAAAGACAAGGGTTGAGCAGGGTATTCCTGAGCAAGAATTTTAGGGAGGCGAGTAGGGCATCCTGCATTGAAAACTGCTGGACAAGAAGAAGACGGTCGACCAAACCGCTTGCAAGCCAACTGCAACGTCTTAACGAGGTCATACCGCAGAAAAAGCCAAGACAGATTCAGTGTTTCCTGCATGACAAAACGTACCTCATACGGCATCGTCAAAACTGTTCTGCAAGATGATTTGACTAGGAGGTGTTCAGTACCCAACGTACTTTCCAAATCTTGCTCTAGCAGATAATCATTTGTTTTGCTTTCCGCAAACCTTATGAATAGTGCATGTCTCAATTTCAGTGTGTAGTTTGCGAGCTCGTTAGATGACTTTCCGGTTAGATGACTTTCCGGTGTTCATTCGCTTCTGCAGCTTCATTCTTGCGGACAGGTTCAAACATCCTTTCTCTAAAGTAGCATTATATGCCTTGCTATATGTAGTCTTTACTTGAATATCTCTGTTCTAGTTGGCGCTTGTGATATGGAAAAGAATTTTGTTCATGGAAAGCAAAGAAGGGGTTAGCGATGCTGTGTTAGATTTGATCAAGCGCGAACGGAATGGAGAGACTATCCCTCGTAAGCTGATCCGTGACGTCATTGATTGTTATGGTATGTGAGCAAATTGGTTGCTTCTGCTTGCGACACATAATTATTTATGCTAGTTGAACTCGAAATAGAAGAGGATGAAACTTCGGACCAAGTAGCTCGGCTCCAATCCTAATGCGAAAGTGAGGGTGAATATGGTGAGAATCCATTTTTTCTGCTTGCAAACTTTGGTTTTTTTAAATCAGATCTCAGTGTAGGATCATTTTGAAGCAAAGTTTCTACGAGAAACGGAAAACTATTATGCTATGCTAATGAAGCTCAAGTTTTTCTAGAGAATAATCCACTCACGGAATTTGTGAAAAAGGTCCACTCTAGAATTTGATTCTGTTGTTACCTCTCACCCTTTCTTGAAGTGTCATTGCATATTTTATCCCTCTATGTTGAAAGAAGGGAGGATGAGCTCGCTCGACGTGATATGTACCTTCATATGGCTACAAAAGAGCCTCTTTCGAAGCGTTGCGAGAAGGTACGACAGATGTTTTTTGGTTTGCGTCTTTAGTTGCTTTTCTTTTCAATCGGAATTCTGTCATTCGAGTGGTCTTGAGCATTGTATGCTTTGCAGGTATTGATTGAAGCGCAACTGGAACTTTTTCAAAGCGAGTTTGGCGCCCTACTTGAAGCAAACAAGGATGATGATCTTGCTAGGATGTACAAGGTTCGTTTTTGTGTTGTCGAAGTTCTCCTTCAAGTTTTCGAGTTATTTTTGGATATAGCAGCTGCTTTCTGAAAATAATATATTCGTAACAGGTCCTTTCCCGTTTGAAACTTTGTAAAACTTGCCCACACAAATGTAAATTGCTTAATTTAACTTTCTGTATTATAACCAGTGCCAGCGTACACCTAGCGATGTACACATCATCTACTCTAGAGCAAAGATTTCCGTGTGTTGTGCGATATGTCTTGCTGGATTGCAACAATTATTTTGTAATGTTGCTCCCTTTTTCCAGTGTTGCGTGCGGTTACATAACGAATAGTAAGCCGAAGTGATTGTATTATCATTCGTTTTTTTCTGTTTTGATGAAGGAGTTGAGTCGTTCATTCAGAAGAAAATAACACTTTGAGAAAGGTGCAAGTTAAAGCAGTTTTGCGCTTTTGGAATGGGGACTGCATAGTGATAGTGGAAAAATGAAACGTTTACAGCGTTTAGAAGACTCATTTCTTTTCCAGTTCTATTTATGACCAATTTGCTGTTTTACTTATCGAATCACATGTCTTCTAAGTGTAATTTCTTATTTCCGTTTCCTACCTACAGCGAGGCATTTGTGCCATCAGGGTTACTAATCCCAGTTGCCTTCAGTTATGCAAACGAGTTGAAGATGGTCTTAATAATCTGAGATCTGCGCTCGAAAGTCACATCACCAAGGAAGGTCTTGCAGCTATTGCCAAAGTTGCAGATACGGCATTCACGGTAGATCAACTTGTTTTGATTTTAGAACTTGTGAAAATGAATTCGTAAACACGGGATGCGAAACTGTATGTAACCACAATATTGACTGTACATAATCGTTACTCATCACTGGTTGGCAGCGCTTTCCAAAATGAATCGTGTTTCATCCAGACACCTGATAAGGTACAACAATGTTCTGAAAACTCTTTGGAGTTCTATCATTTTCGTACATTCGATTAACGCCTATTCAGGCGGCTACTACTTTCATCAATAGAAAAGTAACAAGACGCTCTCAGCAACAACTAAGAAAATCACCGGAACTACTAGCCAGGTACGGTTTTTGGAAAATTTTATCTACAAATGCTAGTTGACATCTTGGTTTTTTGCGTTATCGCTTCATTCACTTTTTTTGATTTCGAAAACGGTTAGTTGTATTCAGCTCCAACAGCTACAGCTTCGCGATAGCAGGGGTAGTGACTCTTCTGCTTCTTTCTGTACCTGCAGCGGAGGCGGGTTACATACCCAAGGATGACGATCGCCCCATTAACATGGTAAGCCATGTTAGCCTAAACATTTAGTGAGCCAAAATACTATTTTCACGAAGTCCAGTGTGAGACATCCGGGTCACAGTCAACCTTCAGAGATCCGATCGGATACCTCAATAGCGCATATCTCCCGCTGTCTACCTAATACTGTTTTTGGTTGGTCACAAATATAAATCATCCAATCAATTTATTTTCATTTACACTTCAGGTGCTCAACAAACTCTTCGCACTTCCAGCGCAGCCAGCGCGCCCAGTGCAGGATTCGTCGGCGCATGAGTCGGCTCAGCCCCTTATAACCACCCCCCACCAGCCATCACCGCCCTCGGTAGTCGCTGGCGCCGCAGGCGTTGGGATCTCGATCCTAGCGCCCGCGGCGCTCCCAGCGCCCCAGGGATTCCCTATGTTGACCTCAGAGGGGTGTGCACATGCACACCCCCATGAGTTCAACATAGGGAATCCCTGGGCATTTTTACACTCCCAATTCTACAACAGACAGCCGCCATACTCGTAAATCGTCTGCTAATTTTTCTGTTCATCTCCCTGAATCGTCTAATAGTGATCTTCTTTTCTCTCTCACCAAAAAAAAACCGAATAATAACCCCTCACCTTGATCTCATAAATTTTCTTTTTGCAGCCACTCATAGTTAGTACTGAAACATTTGAAGTTCAATTATGTTGTTTTGTTGAAAGTACCTTTTTTCCAAAAATCTAAATATCTGAATAAAGTTCTTTGTGTTTACTTTTGTCTGCTTTTCACACTGTCGGAGGGTATCGTAAAATTTCCGGAAGTCAGGGGGGACTTCGTTTTCAAAAAGCTTGAAAACGGACTCGTGCCGGGCCTTCCTTCCAAACCTTCTTGCCTTTAAGCTAAAGTTTGCTATTAGTTGCGCAAGTTAAGTTGCATTTTAACTCGGAATATATATTTGCTAAGTGTCCTCGAGCAAAAAAATGAAATTGTTAGAATGTAAGATAGGACTTTTGTGAATGAAGGGTGTCCAATAAGGAAAAGACTTGTTTGCAGCTCGTTGAAGCTCATAGATGATGATTTGGGACCGTACATAAACAAAGGCCAGTCGGAACCAACAACGGAATATTATGGAAAATTATGTGTTGCTAATAAATATGACGAGCTTTTTTTCTAGAATTTTCCCATACTTTGAAAGTAAAAAAGATTTATTCGCAAGGCACACACCATGATCCCAAAAAAGTGCACACTTTGATGTGGAGGGTGATTTAGCTTAGATTTCTTCATTATTGAGGGATTACGATAGGAGTTTAGGGAAGGCCAGACCATTGAAAGCCATATTCTGCTTCAGAAAGAAAAGCAAACAAGCCATAAGCTTGCATACTGGTCAATCACACTTCGCTGTGATACTTCTTTCACAATTCTCTCATCACATAAATAAAGTCGTCTCCCGGACAAGGGGTATGATAAACGCGCTGATGGTTGCCCTGTCTTGTCCGGCTCGAAAATTTTTTTGATGATTTGCAAAGATTATGTACTGTGTCGGAATATTACAGCGACATTTACAATCCCTGAAAAAGGAGTGAGATGATTGAAAAATTACAGAAGCTTTCTAGTAGAATTGTCAGCTATAGAGCATTTCTTTAACACTCATCCCTTTGCCCTTACTGAGCAAAGAGTCGCACTACGCAAACACAACCTTTTACGTATTCGGACTGCATGACACGCAGATTCCCGACTACATATTCTTAAACAAGAGCATGAGAAGGCCCCGGAACAACAACAACATGGAAGTCGAGAACTTGGGTGGACTGTTTTCATGGGCAACGTCCGCGCAAGTCGTCGTCTTACGTATTTTTTTATTTGTTGTGCCTTACTGCAGCGCTAAACAAGAATACAGGCTCCAAACTGCTTGAAACTGTCAAAAGGAAGTACTCGAAAGCAGTGGCGTACCGGGTCGCGAAATTTTTGAAAGTTACTTATCTTATATATAAAGCTGAATGTCTGTTTGTCTGTATGTCTGTATGTCTGTATGTCTGTCTGTCTGTACGTATGTTCCGAATAGAAAATTCCATTTCTGGACCGATCCGGACCGAACTTGGCACACATACACATCGGGCCCCGGCGGGTGTCATAGGCCACTTTTCGTTATCGATCGATGTCGATCAGACATACAAACAGACATTCAGCTTTATATATAAGATATATATATATTAGGTGGGTGCAAAAGTTTTGTCAGTTTTTTCAATCCATCGGCAAAAACGCAAGAATGAAGATAAACGAACGCTTCAAAATGTATCCGATGCAGAATTTCTTCCTCTTTCCAGCTACCAAACTTACATTGTGTTATGCTGAGAGAGTGATGAGATTTTCGCTGGAAATTGCAACCGTTTGTTTTTACCATGTCCAACTTCCACTAATTTTCAAAATTTTTGTATAAGACTTCTGGAGGAGCCTTAATAACCAGCAGATAGGGCAAACCTTTTGCCAACAGAAGCAATTTTTTCTTTTTTTCAGCTGCTTTTTCAGATTTTTGCTACATAATTTTCTGAAAGTCTTGTGTTTTGGAAAAATCGCACAAGCTGTTATTGCACCAAACACTGCAAAACTTACAAAATACTGAGGTTTCAACCTCGATTATTACTACCGCTATCATTACAAAGTAGATGAGCGATTTTCGCTTCAAATTATGAAGATTTGGAAACATAGGGTATGACAGTGCGTACCCGTAAAATAGAGAAATACTGCAACTTCTCCTCCATATTTCTCGTGTCTCGCCAAGAAAAAGTAGCTGTTAGAGAGAGGAGAAAAAGTTGCATTGAATGGTACTTGAAGTGTTTACCATTTCATGTTCTCCGAGGTAAAAATAGGCTGAATGTAAAATTTGGTCACTTCAAAAAATAAATCGTAGAAATTCTGGAAGACAAGCCGTAGGGCTACAAAAATTGATTCTGTTGGCAAAAGGTTTGCCCTATCTGCTTGTTATTAGGGCTCCTCCAAAAGTCTTATACAAAAATTTTGAAAATTAGTGAATTGGACATGGTAAAAACGAATGGTTGCAATTTCCAGCGAAAATCTCATCACTCTCTCAAAAAACAAAATGGGAGTTTGACAGCTGGAAAGAGGAAGAAAATCTGCATCGGATACATTTTGAAACGTTCGTTTGTCTTCATTCTAGCGTGTTTGCCGATGGATTGAAAAAACTGACAAAACTTTTGCACCCACCTAATATATATATACAGGGTGTCCCAAAAAGATGTGCACACTGTTTGATTTTGAATAACCCTCTTATTATGAGGTCTTTCGAGAAGCGGTAAGCGCCATTTTGTGGAGCTATCAACTTATATTTACAGTATAGAGCGAATCACCGACCACTCTTCATTACTGTAGGATTACGGTAATAACTTGAAAGAGGGTTTGGGCCATGAAATGCCGTATTTTGCCTCAGAAAGAAAAAAACAACCTACAAAATTTTCATACTAGGCTATTAGAGTTGCTGATTATAATTGTAAAGTTTCCAACTTATTATAATGCTTCACTGAAGACTTACGCCAGGTAAGAGGTAGCGGCCATTTTCAATGTTCCTAAAAAGTGCGGTTACACCGTTTAGAAAGCTTCGCAATCTTGTGAATAGTTGAGTGTTGAACTCAGCGTCCTTAAAAACCCTGTTAGACAAGTTTTCACATATTTTGAAAAACTCTGAAACGGCAGCTTTTTCCACATTGACACCATATGTTCCAAGTTTCTACCGTAATCCTACAGCAATGAAGAGTGGTCGGTGATTTGCTCTATAATGTAAATCTAAGTTGAAGCTAGCTCTACAAAATGGCGCTTACCGCTTCTCGAAAGACCTCATTATAAGAGAGTTATTCAAAATCAAACAGTGTGCACATCTTTTTGGGACACCCTGTATATATTATATATACAGGGTGTCCCAAAAAGATGTGCACACTGTTTGATTGTTAATAACTTTCTTGCTTTCATGTCTTTTGCCGAGCTTGAGGTACCATTCTGTAGAGCGAGGATAAACTTAGATTTACAGTATGGAGTGACTTACCAGCCGCTTTTCATTACTGTGAAATTACGGTAGGAATTTCGAGGAGGATTTTCAGCAATCGAAAGCTGTATTTTGCCTCAGGAAAAAGCCAAATAAACCAGAAACTCTTGAACTCGGTTAATCATAGTCGCTGATTCTAAATTTGAAAACTGCACGTTAGTACAATGTTTCTTTCATGAGTTTATTCAGTTTAGGGTAACAACTGATTTTCCAGTGTTCAGCAGAAATGTGAATACGCCATCAAGAAAGCTCGAAAAACTGATGGAAAGTTATGTAGCGAAATCAGCACGCCTGAAAACCTTGCTACACAATTTTTTAAATTTTTTTGGAATTATTTCATCAAAAGGCTTATCCCACAGTGATGCTGTATGCTGAAAGTTCATACCGTAATCCTACAGTAGCAAAAAGAGATTGGAGTTTCGCTTAATACTGTAAATCTAAGTTCATCCTCGCACTACAAAATGATACTTCAAGCTCGGCAAAAGACATGAAAGCAAGAGAGTTATTAACGATCAAACAGTGTGCACATCTTTTTGGGACACTCTGTATATTAGGTCATTCCGAAAGTAATTCGCTTTTTTTCAAACGGACGCCACATGTGATGGAACAAATATTTCTAAGAGATCTTGGTAGCATTCGATGCAGAATTTCATTCTCTTTCCAGTAGTGGTGAAATCTTTGCAGCTCAATCATAGAGCTTTCGGAAAATAACCAAAACCTGCGACCCATGCTTTTTGAGATGCTCAAGTTTCACAATTTTTCTAAATGTGTACATCAATCCTCCAAAGGGGTCCAAGTAACGATTCGATAGAGCAAACTCTACAAGGTACAAAACGATTTTTTCCTCCTTCACAGAACTCCTCAAAATTTGTTAATAGAATTTTGATTGGTGCTACCGATTTCCATTCTTGGTCAACTCAAACATCGTAGAACATCAAACGCTTAACAGCTCGAGTGTCATTCAATGCAGCTTGATCTCCTCTTTCTATTAGATGTTTTTTGTTTTCCTTTCATGAAGTTTTTGCGTACAAAATCATCATAATTCATACTTTCGAATGCGTTCTGGGCTGTACCCGGAAAATTCGAGATTAGAAATTTCGATTCCGTAAACCCCCATTCGCTTTGCAAAATTGGTGTTAAATCGTAACTCCATCTTGGAAGTTTCAAATTCCGAAGACCTATTGGTGTCTGATGCGAATTTGGCTGACGTAGGCCTGTCAAAATTCGATGGTTTCAATAATAAATCTTTTAAGAAATTATGGAGAGATATAAAAACGAGAAAAAAGTCAGGACATATCCTATGGGGTTGGTCTATCGAATCGTCACTTGAGCTTCTTCGGAGGGTTAGTGTAAGAATTTAGAAAAATTAGGAAACTTGAGCATCTCAAAAAGCATGGATCGCAGACTTTCGTAATTTTTCAAAAGCTCATTGACTGTACTGCAATAATTTTATAATTCTCAGAAAGAGGAAGAAGTTCTGTATCGAATGCTACCAAGTTCTCTTAGAAATCTTTGTTCCATCTCATGTGGCGTCCGTTTAAAAAAAGCGAAATTACTTTCGGAATGACCTAATATACAGGGTGTCCCAAAAGTATGTATCGAACGTTTGATCGTTAATATCTCTCTTCCCAAGAAGTCTTTTGCCTTGCTTCAAGTACCATTTTGTAGAGCTAGCTTCAACTTAGATTTGCATTATAGAACGAATCACTCATTCCTCTTCATTACTGTAGGATTACGGTAGAAACTTCAAAGAGGGTTTTAAGCAATGAAAGGCCATATTTTGCCTCAGAAAGGAAACAAAACAGCCTGAAAGCTTTTGCACTAGGCTAAGTAGAGTTGCTGATTATAACTGTAAAGTTCCCAACTTATTATGATGCTTCATTGAGGAGTTATGCCAGGTAAGAGGTAGCGGCCATTTTTTCAATGTTCCTAAAAAGTGCGATTACACCGTTTAGAAAGCTTTGTAATCTTGTGAATAGTTGAGTATTGAACTCAGCATCCATAAAAACCCTATTACACAAGTTTTCACAATTTTTTGAAGAATTTTGGAACTGCAGCTTTTTCCACATTGACACCATATGTTTCAAGTTTCTACCGTAATCCTACAGTAATGAAGCGAGATGGGTGATTCGTTCTTTAATGCAAATCTAAGTTGAAGCCAGCTCTACAAAATGGTACTTGAAGCAAGGCAAAAGACTTCTTGGGAAGAGAGATATTAACGATCAAACGTTCGATACATACTTTTGGGACACCCTGTATATATTAGGTTGGTCCGAAAGTTCTGTCCCACCATTTTCAAAAAATCATATCTTCCTTTTATCACATTAGTTTTGCATGAGTGAAAATGTATTGGAAAGAGCAATTCATGCACTTTCTAAATTTATCCTGGCTGCTATCTACTAAGCTCGGAATGCAGAGATAAATTTGGAAAAAGGAAGTCATTTCAAGTTCGGAATTTTTAAGCAAGCCCGTTAAAAAGTCCAAAACCGTGCCATAAAATCCAAATCGACCAGTATCTTAGGTTTTCTGATCCTCTCTTTCCATATGAGCAAAGTTCGCGCTAATCGGGCTCTTCTTAGAAATATTATGATTTTCGAGAAAAAATGCCAAAAAATCAGTTCCTTAAGAAAATTGATTTTTGGCATTTTTTTTTTCAAAAAATCATAACTTCCAAAAGAACTGCTCGATCAGCGCGAATTTTGCTCATATGGAAAGAAAGGATTAGAAAAGCTAGGATACTTGTTGTTTTGGATTTTACGGCACGGTTTTGGATTTTTTAACGGACTTGCTTAAACTTCAAATGATTTCCTTTTTCCAATTTTATCTCTGCAATGCGAGCTTAGTAGATAGCAGCCAACATAGTTTTAGAAAGTACATGAACTGCCCTTTTCAATGTGGTTTTGCTTCTGCAAAAACATTGTGTTAGGAAGAAGTTACGATTTTTTGAAAATGGTGGGACAGAACTTTCGGACCAACCTAATATATTAGGTTGTCCCAAAAGTTCTTGCGCCGGATTTTCAAAAAATCATAACTTCGTTTCTTCTCAACGATTTTTCTCGAAGTTACTTTTATGTGAAAGAGGAAACCTTTTTCTTTATAGAGGTACCTTTGCCATGAATCAGCGTTGGTAAGTTCGAGAGTTAGAAGCAATTGAATGAAATTAGTCGAGATCGACATTTTTCAAGCTGGATCACGAAAAATTCTGGAAGTATTTTTGTTTGATAGAGAAAATTTTGCACATTACAGTATTACCTCTTTCATGAATTAAAACGAAGTAGATCGAGAGTTAGAAGCAAATAAAGAGAATTTCTTCATAACATACGGCGGAGCCGGGTAAGCCAGCTAGAATGGGTTATAAAAATGTGCAAGTGACTTGCTTATACTTGTAAATAATAAAACTCATTTTTGCAATTTTTAAAAATTCAAATTAGCCTTATGAAAGAATTTTTTGGGTGCGTGGCTAACGCCCGTACCTTCATTAAAAAAAAAGTTTTTGTCCCCCCCCCCCCCCCGAACGGAAATCGTGGGTACGCAACTGCTCGCAAGTTCTGTGACGAAGCTGAGCAGATGGAATCGATCGGAATAAGGAAGCATGATGCCGAGTAAGATAGTGTAAAAAGTGCAGAGGTGCTTGCTGGCTCCGATCACAATCAATGTGCATTCGCGACTCGTTAACAGGCGAGCGGGGGTAAAGGATTATATGTTGGAGATGGAGGGGGATGGAGCCTACCGGCAACATATACATAGTCCCTTACCTGGTGACCGCAGGACTCCGGCGGAGGACCTCTTCCAGAGCGATTCGCTTTCTACAGTCTGCCCCAATCCTAACCAGGCCAAAATCGGCATGGCGGGAGTCCGCGCCGCGAGGGGTTTCGCGCCACATCTGAGGCTAGTTAGTCTGCTCTCTCCTCGATCTCTTCACTCTCTGCGACAGCGCGCATATGCAGCGCAATCCCCTAGCGCTGCGAGCGCGCAAATTCAGCCGACGGTTTGGCGAGAGGCCTGCTACCGCGTTGCGCGAAAAGTTCCTCCTTACCATTTGTGCTCGGGCGCTGCCTTTAAACCTCCTCATCTCAGCTTAGCTACTGCTTCAAAATCTTTGAACGCTGACGCTGTCCTGCAAGCGCGCAATAGTGCGCAATACGAGCATCGCAAAAGCAAGCACTACCTTTCTGTGACTGTCTCAAGATTCATGTCCTATATGAAGTCGAGATAAGTCTTTGTTTCCAAATCTTTCTGGAGACACCTCGTGCCATACCGCTCAAAACTCTTTTCCTCACATGTAATCCTGTGGTGGTCTGAGTGCGTTTCAAGCATGCCATACGAGTCGCTGAGGATTGTCCCCCGTACATGGTCGTAAAAATTTCGGAAGGTGTTGGTTCTTACAGGATGGCTAATAACACTTGATATGAGCTTTCACCCTGTCAACTAACAAGGGAACCGTGTCGAATCGAAGTGGCCTTTCCAGATGAGACCTATACTGCTTCAAAGGCCATTGATCGGTGATTCCAAATCTGCTTCCAAAATCTGCCAGGCGCCTCTGGACGCCTAGTTATGCTCGTTTTCCAGGTCAAAAAATTGAACGCAAAACTGAAGCAAAATCGCCCAAATTTGCTCAAATGGTCCAGTGTCAAGTATCAGAGCCGTTTATGCAATGGATACAAGAGAGGACAAAAGACTTACTGAGCAATGGATACATTTTATTTAATAAGCTAATACTTAGCATTGCTTTATCCGAGGCGCTGGAAAGTTTGTAACAATCAATTTTACCTAAATTCTGCATTCATTTTTCGTCCGAAGAACGGTCATAACTCGGCGCCCAGAGGCGCTTGGCAGATTTGGAAGGCAGATTTGGAATCACCGCTTAATACTCTTTAAAGCAGTATGGGTCTCATCTGGAAAGGCCACTTCGACTCGACATGGTTCCCTTGTAAGATGTCCTTCGACGATGTGTCGTCGAAGGATCCGACCTTGTCACTTTTGCACACTGTCGGAATCAGCCATATGCTGTAATTACACCACTCGTCTTCAGCATTAAACACAAATCATGGCTGGTAGGCTTTTTTGCAGTTCATGTTATGCCCGAACTGATAAGTTTTCTTCAAAACATTGAGTGGCGCTATTCAGTTTATATACTAGTAATTCAGATCACAACAGACCCGAAATTGAACTATCAGGTTCGAGTAGATTTAAGATCTTTCCAGTTTACAAAATAATCGCTAGGACTACACGAAAAGTATTATTCCTATGCTCTCGTGTTTGATGGCGAATGACTCCTGTTTTGTGCTCGCCTGCTTTCCAGCAGTCTCTTTCTGCAACGCTGTTTTCACATTTTTTTACTGTAGTGTCTTTTCCGCAGTTTCCGTTCTGAATAGCCTTTGTCTGTTTGTCGGTATCTGCTGGTGACGTTTTTTTTGTGCGATTTCAAAAATTCATAATCTATTCAGGACAGATTAATTGCCAATCAAAGCTACGAGGACGTACACAAGTGAGAAATCCTTGAGTGACAGCATTCAGAAGGGATGAGAATTTAGGCCAGTATGCACGTACATCCCGCTGGAGAGGGAAGGGGATCTGAGAGGGGGTGCATCAGTTCTCGCTAATCTAAGTGCCTTTCTTCTTCCTTTTCTATCTTGCTTATGAAGGTTCTCATACCCTTTCACCTGCGCACAATGGATGCCTGGTTACTGGCGTGATTGTTTAGATTTTCACTATTTTGTGTGAACCTTTGGGGATCCCCAGGGGACCCCAGGGGATCACCTCCCAATTTCAATGCCATTTATCTCCCTGAAAACTCAATGAAACTCTTTCAAACTGGACTTTGAATATACTACGGCGCTGCTAAAGACGACTATAGTAGAAATAAGTGAAATCTCAGGATATCGATCTTCGGTAATCCCTAGCTCACGAGCCAGGGATCATCGAAAAAATCGAAATCTTCAGATTTCATTTCTTCTGTCGAAAATATGTTTAGCGGTGCTGTAGTACATCCTCAGTACAATTTTACAGCTTTTTCATTGACTTCTCAGGAATACAAATCACTTTGAAAATAAGAGGTGATCCCCAGGGGATCCCCTGGGGATTACCTTTCAAACTGGCAAAAAACCAAACTTGTACGGAAGTAATCTGGCATCCATTATGCGCAGGTACAAATATATGAAAAACTTTATAAGCAAGATTGAGAAAGAAGAAGAAAATACTCAAAGTAGCGAGGTATGATGCATCTCCTCTCAAATCCCCTCCCCTCCCCAGCGGGGATGTACGTGCATACGGGCCTTAGTGAGGCAGACCATTGCAATGACAAACGAGGATTAAGGCAATATGTAACCCAAGCAGACGAGAGTGTAGTCGGGACCAGAGATGCGATAGAGAGGTGGAGATGGTGGAGAAATTTCTCTGACCTTCACTTTAGGGCCGGCATCTGGCTGACCCCTTTCACCTGAGATTGAGACTAGAATCAACTCAGACAGTCGACGGCATACGGCATACGAGCAGAAATGGCCGAGCCGCGGGGTTTCCCCAGCTGGGGATACTCGTGCTCCGGAGCCCTCCCATTTGTGCTCCAGAGCCCTGTCATTTTCTGCTCCGGAGGTGTCCCAAATCTGGCGCACTCGCGGCGGGCAAATCTCTCCGACGCGGCTCTCCCAAATCTGGCGTGCCTCCGGAGCAGAGATGGCGTACACCCGGCGTAGATCCGGAGAAGGGTCCCATTCGCCTGCTTGTGACGTCACCATGACCTACAAGAAGGGACCGCCCCCTCGCCCCACTCTCAATGGTCAATTGGGTCCGCCGCGGCTCTGCCAGATTTCGACTGTCCGGCGCAACTACGGCACCGATTGTCTGAGAAGGCATAATGGCAGAATCAAACAGCTGTTACAATGACACTTTTTGTTTGGAAAGGAAACGCCAGCTGCTTCTTTTCAGACATCAAGACTGTCAGAGATTATCGAATTAACCGCGTTTTGTTGAAAAACGCATACTCAAGACTTTCTGCGCAGTCAAAGTGGCGTTGCTAACGAAACATAATCGAAAATGATGTCTGATTCTTTGAATAATCAACATTGTATCAGTAAATACACACTGTCTCAAGAAAGAGTTGAGCAAGAGTAGAAAATTTGGACGAGCTCGTGATAAATGCATGTTTGCTGACAATAATCGTACCATATCTCCTTTCACCAGAGAGAATAATAATAAATAAAAGAGCATTTAGATTACTCGTTTCTCAAGCCTTCGAATCACATATAAAAGTTTGAAAAAGACCATCTTGGTTTGAAAAGATAATTATCCAGAATTGGCTGATATTGTAGCTAGATAAAACTGCTCTTATCTCGCTTCGCAGAAAAGCTAGGAAAAAAGAAACGGAAGCCTAGTCGATTTCTCATGTTTTTAGCTATCGAATAATGTATAAAGTGTTGGTGCACAAAGCTTTCCCAGTCCAAAAAAGTCTTGCTCCGGCGACGCATAGAAAGCTGGAGCCGGGTGGAGCAAGTTAGTATTGAATATCTCCACCTCATTTTTGAAAAGCCACAAGTTTTTTCACCCAACAACCTCTATATCATTAGAAAGCCCACAAAAAAGGGATTCGACGTAGACCGTCTCTTTTTCTCTAGCTCCCCTCTACCTAAAGATACATGGAATTTCAGCTAAAAACATGTGTGTTTTTGTTAAGAAGTTCCTGCGTGAAGAATGAATAAAGGTCCCTGATTGTCTGACATTACCACAGAGCAAAACCTTGCTAGTAAACCTAGACCGTCTCTTTTTTCTATCCTTGTCCTTTCTTTCAAAAATGAAGCACAAAATAATTACACAAAATTAGCTGGTAAGTAGGCGTATAAAATTGCTCGTATCTCGCTCCACAGAAAAGCTATGAAGAAAGAGACGGCCTTTATTGATTTCCCATGACCTCAGCTTTCGAGTGGTATAAAGCATGTTAGGGCTTTTTTGCTTCCCGGCTTTAAGAAGCACTTGCTCCGGTGACCGATAAAAGCCAATACATTGGAGAAGCTGGGAGGAGCAAGCTAATAGTAAATATCTCCACCCCATTTTTGAAAAATGGCAAAATTTTTGGCCCAGAAGTCTATATACGATACGAAATCTCAGGAGAAGGGGATTCGACGTAGACCGTCGCCTTCTTTCTAGCCCCCTCTGAGAGATACGCTGCATTTTATCTAAAATCATGTCCATTTTCACAGATTTTGCCAAACGAAGACCTAATCACTGCTGGTTATTTATTCAATACAGAGCAAGTCTTCTCTAACAAACATAGACCGTCGACTTTCTCGCAGCACTCATTTGGAGAGCAGAAAGTGAGAACACAAAATTAGTTGATATATGAAGTACATGAAATGACTGACGCGCGGCATAGAAGATCTAGAAAAATGTCGACGGTCTCGTCAATTTCTACATGACCTCAGCTTTCGGATGATATATAATTTGCTGGGGCATTTTGCTTTCAGGGCCACTTACCCCCTTCACCTTACAAGGATGGGAGTAGCAGAAACCCCCTTCACCTGGGGGGCCCGGCTCCCCCTATCGCACCTATGGTCGGGACTCTGTTTTGCGCAACGCTAAGTGGACAAGGTTCCATAATATTTTCCAGCTATAATTGATGAAAAAAGTTCTGGAACCCTGCTGTCAAGAGAAGCCATCCAGTGATGCCTTAACGAAGCGTAACCCTTTCAACGTCCAGGGCTTCAAAGCGACTAGTTTCAAAAAAACTAGTAGCTTTGAAGCCCTGAACGTTGATTTTCCTATGCCGCTCCCTCCTCAGCGAGTCATACTGGAAGCTTCACTCCAATATGCGATTTTTCCGTATTCGCTGTGTACTTCCATCTTATTATTTATTTTATTTATTTGTTTCAATACACGTAAACGTGTGCCAACGCCTGAGTGAGTGACGAAAACATAGCTAGAGTAAGAGACTAGCCTGTCACCTTTCACCAGAACTAACAAACAGCGGGTAAAGGCCTTGGTGTTAAGGAAGAAAAAATTCTATTTGATTAAGGGAGGTCAGATGATTGGCATTAGGGGATGCCACTGCCACTTTTCTGGGCTGTCCAAAACGTCTGCGACTGGTTCCTGCCAGGTATCCACCAACCTGACACCACAGACCTTGGATACACCTGCCTTATTTTGGGAAAGCCATGCATGAAACGCAGCTGTCTACGGTCCCAAGGCCCAATGCTGTTGCTCAATCCGAAAGTGGGTGGCAAGCCAGCACAGCATGGTTAGTGAACACGATAAACCGAGAAACACGAACACAACAAATTAAAAAAAACATGAAATCGTGAAACGACGTAATAGGAAAGAGCTTCACGAAAGCGGCTGTCGTAAAAGCGATGTGGGGAAAACAAAGTCCAAAACACATGAGTCGACAAGCGAGGGCCAGCAAGAAATAGACCAGAAACAGGCAAGCCTGTAATGAAAACAGACCAGAGACAATCACAGAGAATTGTTAAATAATTGGCAAAGGTCAACTTTCCTCAGTTTCCTTTTGAGAGCTTCACATTGTCAGCACTCAAAACTTCGCGAGGTATGCACCGTAAAACCATCTAGCTCCCCGACAAAAATATGATTGAATAACAGGTTGTTTCCTCTCAACTTTTGGGTAATGCAAGTTAAAACCACCGTGTCTATCGTAAGCAGGCATAAAGATCCAGTAATCGCTGGAATCCAACTTGACTTCACGTTTCAGAACTCTGAAGCAAAACAAGAGGTCAGATTTAGCTCTTCTGTAAAGCGCAAGGCGGAAAAATATAATCTAGACTCTGCGCAGGAAGATATTATTTATCTCCTCATCGCCAACATGTAACCAACAAAATTTATCTGCCTTTTTCTTTTGACGGAAGACATGTTATCTTCAAGACGTTCAACAGTAAAGCTGTAGACAAATTCCCAGCCTTTACAATTATAAGTAAAACCCTAGCGTTTCCGCTGCAATAGTCGTTTGTGATATTATGAATTGAGATTCCCAAAATTTTTTGTAAGCTCCTAATAGCAGACCATGTACGTCAACATAGTCCAAAGCAGGAAATCTAGAACAGAAATTTTATTATTAGCTTACCGAAAGTGTATTTCTATCTAGAGATGTACGGAAATGCGCCTCTGCTAAGGATTACTAGCTCAGTCACACCAATTTTACGCAGTTTTTCTTAGTTGGAGCGTGACGCAGGATGAACGTAAGAGGAGGAAAATGTAGTCAGAAAAATGGCACGAAAACGTAATAAAAAAAAGTAAAAAAGGGTACTCTACAGAGAATTCGTGAGGGTTGCTCTAGCAAAGCGCAAGGCGGGAAAAATATTAGGTTGAACACTAAGTTTTGCAACTGGTCTCATAACTTCCCTCTCACTCAACATGGTGCACTCAAATTTTGCCACTATGTTGGTTATTACGTAATCTACAAGCGCAGCTGCTGTCCTACCAAATTCTGACGTCGCAGTGAGGGTTACGGTAGGTGTATGGTATAAAGAGGTAAAATTCAAAGTTTGACGGATTTGACTGAAACTTGGTACAGGGGTGTTATCCGACATGCTGATCACGAAAACGATGGTGAAATCCCGTGATAAGAGCTTTTTTATAAGATTACTGTAGGTGTACTATATGGGGTCTCACCCTAAACAAGGAAAATGGCGTTGAATCAACAAATGAATATAATATTTGCATTCGGCAGGTCAAATAACCTTACGACGTGAAGTCTCGGCGGAATTTGAGCTTCGGACTCTTTAGTCATTGACGGTAATCCCCAGCAGCTCTTGCCGACATGCCCCTAAATTTTGTTCCTTTCTTACTAGGCCAAAGGAGTCAACCTCCAGCAATAATTTGTAGACGAATCCGGATTACTTCGCATGGTCTAGGCTGCTAAAGGCTTCATTTTAGCTTGAAACCCCAAAAATTCTCAATTTTTACTAGTTCTCGAAAAATGCCTGAAACTTTTCTATTTCGTGCTCAAAATTTAGACAATTTGTGCTCACTTGTCGCTCACATTGCATTCTACGTAATGGCAAAATTTGAGTGTGCCATGTTGAATGAGAGGGAAGTTATGAAAGCAGTTGCAAAACTTGGTGTTCAACCTAATATAATCTAGACTCTGCGCAGGAAGATATTATTTATCTCCTCATCGCCAACATGTAACCAACAAAATTTATCTGCCTTTTCTTTTGACGGAAGACATGTTATCTTCAAGACGTTCAATAGTAAAGCAGTAGACAATTTCCCAGCCTTTACAATTATAAGTAAAACCCTAGCGTTTCCCTGCAATAGTCGTTTGTGATATTATGAATTGAGATTCCCAAAATTTTTAAGCTTCTAATAACAGACCATGTGCGTCAACATAGTCCAAGGCAGGAATTCTAGAATGAAAATTTTAGAGTTTATGCTCCTGAGTAAAGAAACAACGGGTGAAAACTTGTTTATCAAAAAAGATTATCTCTTGGAAAATTAACCATGAAAAAGTGAAGATAAGCATCGAATACATGTGTAAATGCTTTTCAATCCTTATTATACGAGGCTTTTTGGTTAATCAGAAGAATAAGCGAAATTTGTGGGACAATTCGATACAAATTTATGCTCATTTACATTTATGGAAATATAATTCCTCGGACTGTGATGCAATTCGCATGCACTGAATAGAACATTGAAAAAAATGCAGTCTTGGATGGAAATGGATGGGATCTTCCCATTTATTTTGACAAATGCTTACAAGCGCATATTGAAAGAGGAAAGAAAGAACTAGACGCTAAATCAACAGACTTGCGTTGGCAGATGTAGGTTCGCGAAAGATCTGGAAAAGATGATCTTTCTCTTGTATTCTCTAGTAGTTAGACATTGTTACCAGAAAAGCGTAAATATACTAGCTGGCAACCGGCTCTGTCAGTAATATTTTCGCTATCAGCATTCTCGCTACCCTCAGCGCCAACTCCCAGCTTCGTTGGTGAATTTGCAAAATTTTTTGATAAAATCAGTAGCGAAGAGTAACCTACGACAACCGCTTCGTCCAAAGTGCATGTGTGCCCAGTTTGGTCCGGATCGGTCTAAAAAAATTTCTGCTCGAAACATACGTACAGACACAGGGACAGACAGACATGAGGCAAACAGGAGTGGTAGTAATTTGGTCAAAACCATCGAGCGCTTACCAGCAGCTTTTCTCAACGAAACCACGTGGTAACCAATAGAAACAATGGAGATAACAAATTTTCATCTGGCTCGAATTCAGCAAGCGACGTCACTGAAGGAGAGCAAACCTTCAGTTATGCTCATGCTTGACCGCCTTCATTACTTCACCAAATTTGCGGTTCGGTCTCCAGCCTTGCTTTTTCACACAATCTTATCTGAACAATAATCAAGTGAGCTTCCCCTTATTAACTTTCAGAATGATCTTCCCCACTCTTCTTGACTTTGGAACCATCGTATCATTGTTTCAACTGGAAAAGTGGTCAAGGAAACTTTCTCATTTTGAACAGTAATGTGATGGTTTCGCGTCTGCGTCTCCTGAGAAATGCTATCTTCCACTCCATCTCATAAGAAAACAATAATGTTAACCTGCTGAATATTTCATAGTTTGGTTTAGAATGGAACAATCATGGTAGCACTTACTTTCTTGTTCCATATTTTGCAAGACCGTTTGAACTGAGTGGCTGTATGAAGATAATCATGTCAGATCTATACATTAAACGTTCCGGATGCAAATTGCGCGCGATAAGGTTTGCTACACCATGTGTAGCAATACGATCAACTGCGAACAGCACATTATTTCGAGAATACTTTTTGCGTTTGTTGACTCTGTTTTACATACTTTTACATACGGAGTGAGAGGAGGTTAGTAAGCAGTTACAAAAGCACAGTCTGCAAAGAGCTGGCACCTAAAAATAGGAGGGAGACAGGGAGTTGTTGTACAAAAGTGAAGTGGAAGGATGCGCTTGATCGTGGTATATCGAAGAGACCGAGCAAAGCCGAAAGGGCTGGGCATAACTCACGTGGCTTTATCAGCTCGCGATTCTCCCAGAAGAAACGCCTGCTGCAAGCAGCGGTGCGATGGGAGGAACTGTGTCCCTTGAAATGAAGGTAGTCCCAGCTACCACTGTTCATCAAGGTGAAGGTGGAGTGCTGGGCACCCACTCAAAAAAGTCGACCGGGGGGAGGGGGAGTGAGGGGGGAATTGAAAGTCGACGTCGACCCGGGCGGGGCTTGGCCGACTCGTTATTTGCGTAGACTTCTTTTCTTGAAAACTTTATAGACTTTCACTGACTAAAGTAGGGAAAAAAAAAACAAAACAATGAAAACATTTGTCGATTACTTCTCAACGATTTACTTCTAGGAACTCGCCGTCACCTTCTGCGAGCACCCGAAAGCCACCACTGTCATGGCCTCATCTACTCAGCACTCCCTAGATTATAAAGTGCATAGCTTTTGATGACCTTCGATGATCTCAAAAGCCCTAGCCCAAAGGCCTCCTTTAGAGCCAACCCACGAGTACTATGATTAGAACCGCATAAATGCCAAATAAAGTTTATTTGATGTTGTGTATGGAAGTGAAGCTAAGTGTGATTTAAAGATTTTACTGAGCAGGAAGTAACCACCGAGAACTCGAGAGAAATTATGTAATGCAACTATGATAATGATATATGGAGATGTCAGCACTGCGACTTTATGATTTTGTTGCTGGGCTCATACAAATACTGCTGATACAGCCCAGTTCGAGCGCTGTGCTGTATCAGCATAAACCGAGCCTAAGTGTTTGAAGGGTAAGGCTAGATTCACTCCGATCCGTAAGTTCCGGAATAGTTTCAGCACAGAGCACAGTTCGAGCGCTGTGCTGTGTCAGAATGAACCGAGCCTTAGTGTTGAAGGGTGAGGCTGGGTTCACACCGATCCTCAAGTTCCGGAACAGTTTCAGCACAGCATAGTTCGAACGCTGTGCTGTGTCATTATGAACCTAGCCTAAGTTTGTTCTACAAGATAGGGAAAAAACCCGTCGATTTGAGAATTGTTCGCCGAAAACCATTTCTAAGAAATACACCATTTTCAACTCCTATAAATCTTGATTGTAAAAGTAAGCGATGTTGTGAAAACTTCATAGGTTTGGTAGAGTAAGTTTGTTCTATCAGAGTACACCTAAGCCGTGCCGATTCATGGAATCATTGCCGAAAGCTAGGCTTTTAAAGAAGCAGGTAAAAAATGGGTTGTTAAGACTTAACAACTCATAACTTCTTCAAATCTTCATGAATCCGGTTGCGACTTCATAGATTAGAACCTCCTCTTTAAGAGCTTTCAAACGATATTAAATGGTCGATTCCTCCTATGACTTATGCCAGAGAAGGAGACTCTTCATCACTGAGTCTCCTCTGGCGGCCTGTCAAGAGATTGAGGTGAGCGGGGTAGACGCTTTGTGATGAGAAAACTCCTCCTGGGGCATAAGTCGTAGGAGTCATTGAACCCCGCACATTATTCATTGACTACTCTCGTTTTTAAACGAAAGTAGTCGGTGCGAAATGAACGTCAAGAAACTAGATTTATTAGCTCGGTCTAAGTTGCTGTTTTTTTTAGACCCATGCTCGAATCACTCAGAATCACGATAGACAAACGTTCTAAGCAATGTTTGATGCAAAATTTCTTCCTCTTTCTGATGGTCATGTTTTTGTTCAGAACCCCCCTAATGTCCGCTGTCAGAATCTCCAACTCGTGATTTTACCCTCCTGAGTGTGGCTATTTTTTTATTTCCATTTTCAACTTGGAATAGCTTTGATGACAGTTGGCAAGAACCAACAAAGTGCTTTACAATAAACTATTTTGGCCTCTTCAACCAGCTTTCCAGTACCTGAGATGATTTTTCCAAAAGTTTTTTTTGCGAAAATGAGACATACATAACCGCTTCAAACACTAATGAATTCAGAATTTGAAGCTTTCAAAAACAGATATGACATAACAGTGATCCTAGCAAGCAGTTGAAAATCAAAATCTCTCGGGTACAGCATGGGACGCTTTCGAAAGCGAGAAACACAATGATTTTATCCTCAAATATCATACAAATCAGGCAACATCATCGAATGATACCCGGTTGATCGCCGTTTATTGTTCTGTGAGGAATGGGATGGCTAAATATGAAATTTGATAGCATACTAAAAATTCAAAAATTTTGAGAAGCTACAGGCGTATTGTATTGCATTTTGTTTATTCTATTCAAATTTGTCTAGGTAGAAAGCTAGGCCAAAAGCTGAAAAGAAATTCTAAAAAATAACCAAATCAGGATGGGTAGAAAGCATAGGTTCACGATTCTGACGATTATTCGAGCGGCCCTTAAACGACTCTGGACAGAAACATCGCCGTTAAAAAGAGGAAGAAAATCTGCATCGAACACCGTTTGAAGAGTTTGTCTATCGTTATTCTGAGTGATTTGAGCGTGGGTCTGAAAACGGCACAAACTTTCAAACTGACCCATACTCGCGATACATAGAGCCAGTACTCTGGTAACCTTCTCTTTGAGCGACATAAGAAAACACAACCTTCACTGCAAAAAAACAGATATTTGGGGCGAAGCTTCGGATGTTATAATCCCTGATTAAATCGGAGTGAATGTGAATGAAGCAAGTAACATGACTTGTAGTAACGGGCTAAGATGTTTACGTGTTTTGTGTGTATGTATGTATGTCTGTCCGTTACGAAATTCGAGAAGCGTATTTCAGCCAACGTCCTGAGCCCAAATTTTGCATGGCGCAAGCTAACATCATGAAACTCCACTTTGCAGAAGCACGGGCGGATCCGCTGAGTGGATCTCTCAAAAATCGCACGTCAAACGGAGCACCTGGCTTCTGACCAGCAAAACTGGGCCTGTACCACCACTTTTTGCGATGCTATGGATATGTTTGACAAGCTATTGTGGAAGTCATAGACTTTAGCCCAGAAAACTGAACTAGAGTTGGCTACTTTACGAATGTGGCGCCAAAAAGAATTAGTTGCGTAAATGTTCACTCAGACAATCGACCGGACCCCTCCGCCGGACAGTCGGAATCTGCCAGAGTCGCGCCGGACCCAGTTGACGAATGAGAGCGGGGCGATTGGGCGGTCCCTTCTTGTAGGTCGCGGTGACATCACTGGCAGGCAAGTGGGACCCTTCTCCGGCCCTGCTGCAAAGGTACGCCATTTCTGCTCCGGAGGTACGCCAGATTTCGCAGAGCCGCGCCGGAGAAATTTGCCCGCCGCCAGTCCGCCAGATTTGGACGAGCCGCGCCGGAGAAAATCGGAGGGGTCCGGAGCACAAATGGGAGGTCTCCGGAGCACAAATGGGAGGGCTCCGGAGCACAAAATGGGAGGGCTCCGGAGCAGAAATGGGAGGTCTCCGGAGCACAAAATGGGAGGGCTCCGGCGGACGAGTGGCAGACCCACCGCTGGGGAAACCCCGCGGCCCTGCCATTTCTCCGCCGGAGGGGTCCTATCCGCTGTATGAGCAATTTACCAAGATTTTACCTGATTATTTGAGAAGACTTCTGCACAGAGATGTAGTCCACGATGTTTGTTGTCCTTATGGTGACTACCAAGCCATAAAACTTTTTCAAAAACCTATTTAAACTTGCATCTATTCTTCTGGAAAAAATTTCATCCACGCTAAAATACCGATCTCACACGAAAAACTTCTAGGAATGAGTAGTTGTTTGCAAATCATTTGTGACAGCCTACATAGCGCCGTGAGTTTTAATGTCACTATTACGGGAATGAGTAAGGCTACAGAAAGTAGGGCCGTGCGAGCCTCTGCGAAGCAGAGGTGATGCACTGGCAAGGAATAACATCTTAAAGTTGTTTCGCTAGAAAGAAGATTTTCGTTGAATTTTTTACACAGTTCAGGACAACATTTCTAACTTAATTTCTTTTAAGATCAAAACTGACAAGGAGAGGATACTTAGTCGAAAGCACCAATCTAGATGAGACACATATCATCTTAAAGCGCTTGAAACGCTGATTCTAGATCTGTAGTTCTTAGCAGCGGAGCGATTTTGTAGAGGGAGTTATGAGGGCTGTTTTCTTCTGGGGTTGGGGCGCCCTCCAGCAGATTTCCCCCTATCTGTGAGCACTGTAGAGGATTATGAACTGGTGTAACTGGCTCGGTGGTAAGTGACTTGCTCGATAAGGAGAGTGTCAAGGTTTTAGTCCCCTTCGCACGCAACTTTATCGCGATTTTTGCAAAATTGAGCTTCTAGATGGCTTTAGAGCCCTAAAGCCTGAAGTTAGATGTGTTAAAAACCAAAGTAATACGACTATTATAATTCTTAATGTAATCCTCATTCAAATTATTTACCCTGACAAGGGAAGTGTCAAAACTCGCAGTGGCCTTTTGACATAAGATAAGTATCATCTGAAGCTTGAAATGCTGATTCCAAAACAGCCTTTCTTAACTGCAGAACTAACCTAAAACGAGAGTTATTGAATTCAATTTGCGGGAAATTTACAACGCTGAAAATAGCCAAAAATTAAGGCGAACATTTTTTTGGGCTCAAACATAGATGAAACAGTCCATCAGTGTTTAAAGTAATCCTAAGCCTCCATCAAAGTCATGCTGTGGTGCTTAAACAAGCATTTGAAAGGTTCCCGTGATCACAGAGTACTTCAAACAATGTAAAATTTAATGTTTAAAATGCCCATAACTCGCGACCCAGATCAGTTCTGCAGCTAAGAAAGTTTGTTTTGGAATCAGCATTTCAAGCTGCTTAAGATGGTGCCCATCCCATGTCAAAACGCCACTGCGACTTCTGACACTTCCCTTGTGAGCCAGTTGCACCAGTTCATAATTCTCTACAGGGCCCATAGATAGGGGGAAATCTGCTGGAGGACGCCCCAACCTCAGAAGAAAACAGCCCTCATAACTCACTCTACAAAATCGCTCCGCTGCTAAGAACTAAAGATCTAGAATCAGCGTTTCAAGCGCTTTAAGATGATATGTGTCTCATCTAGATTGGTGCTTTCGACTAAGTATCCTCTCCTTGTGATTCAGAAGCTCACGAAAGCTGTTGAAGTTTAATAAGAACGAGAGGCGGTGTGCTGGCCCTACTGCGCTTACTA
This sequence comes from Cylicocyclus nassatus, assembly GCA_958299035.1. Classification (NCBI taxonomy): domain Eukaryota; kingdom Metazoa; phylum Nematoda; class Chromadorea; order Rhabditida; family Strongylidae; genus Cylicocyclus; species Cylicocyclus nassatus. The sequence goes on along the minus strand of CATQJL010000223.1, from coordinate 48,587,828 downwards.
GGAAAGGATACTTGGTCGAAGTGGCGTTTCCATATGAAATGTATATTATCTTATAGAGCATCTTTCCTTACCTGCAAAGCATTTCTGGGAGGGGAGTTATGGGAATTTTTTGAGGTGGAAATTCAATTGAAAATAGGTGTTGAGGTCTTTTCGGCGCTTGAAGGGGGTAATGACTGACATGAGTTTATTAGATTGAAGGCTTTATCCCATAAAACGCCTCGGTAGTAATCATGGCCCCATTTGAGCTCACGGACTAAGGTTCCGAATGATTTTGTTGTAGCGGCGCTTTTAAATTTTTGCATCAAAAATTTTCCATAACTCCCATCCCAGAAGCGCTTTGCAGTTACCGAAAGTAGATTTGAACTCAGCGTTCCATGCTCTATAAAACAGTATACATTTTGCATGGAAACGGCACTTCGACCATGTATCCATCCCTTGTTAGATCTCGCTGGAGCTCTTCGTAGCACGAATATGCTGGTTTTTGTCGTTAATGAGTAGTTTTCAACGCTTGGGACGTTCGCAGTGCTCCTAGCCGTGCCATGGCGATCAGAATGATGTATATAATGTTGCAGGGTTTCGTTGAGACCCCGCGGAGATCCACCACCAGAGCCAAATGCCCCGTCGGCTCCGGTCAGTCTCCGCTGCTCGTCGGGGTCTCGTTACCCCAAACGCGGGGCGCAGGGCATTTGGCTTTGGTACCCTTTTCTCCGTTGTTTTCAATTTAATCCTTGTAAAATGCATATCATATTTAAGCTCTTGATCTTTACTTTCACTGACAACGGTCTTCTTCGATCATAACCAATTTTTGTGAGAAATCCTAAGAATGCGCTTTTTCTTTGCCTTGTTCTCTCTAATGTTTTCTCAGCAATTCTTTCCAACTTAGGCGATTATTGCTCAGATTAATAAGCGCAACAGTTTAGACAACGTTCCAAGAGATAGTAACGACCATGCGGGGGTAAAAATTCAAAGGACCCGTCAAAAACTAGATTGGCTTTTACGCGCATTTTGACGTAGTAAATCCAAACTGAATTTCGGTAAACAATTCTTTTCTTGTTCATCTTGTTCTCTATGACCGTTATCGAAACATGGTTGTTTTTGGAACGATCTCAAAGAAGAAAATAGCTTTTCCTCGTTATTCCGCCGTGTTGTGGATTACCTGGTCCTGGAGTGAAAACTGCAATTCAAAATGCGGCCAAACGAAAGATTTAAAACTTATGGCAGCGTTTCTATCCGGCTTTTTGAGTTTTTCTTTGCTTTTGCTGGTTGTTTTGCAGGTATTTTGCAGGTAAACCCGTAACTGCTCCCTATGTGAAGTTTCAATCCAGGAAACACAACCAGATAGAAAAATTCATCTTCTTTCTGATAACGTCTTCGCTGCTCCTTGTCAGCAAGGGACTCCAGAGATTGAAGTAAAAAAGGACGAATCACTGAAACTCCCAATTCTCGAAAAAATATCGTTAGAACTGAGACTCTGCAGACAAATCTGAGAACATGTTTGTTAGAGGTTGTGAGCTGTGCTCTTTCTAATGGTGTCAAGATTGCGCTGTGAAAAGTGAAAAAAAACTTTTCTGTGAGAATTTGTAATTTTCGTGAAAGTGCAAAAAGAGTGCCAAAATGACGTTTTTCCATTTTTCTGCATTTTTCACGGAAATCACAACTTTTCACAGAAATCTCAAGCACAAACTTGCAACCATCAGAATGAGCAGCTCAGAAAACCTCTAACAAACATGTTCTCAGATTTTCTGCAGGTGCAGAGTTTCAGACTTTGACGATTTGTTTGAAAATCACCGGTTCGTGTGGTTCTCCTATTCGAATTTTTATCTCTAGAGCGTTTTGTCGCCAAATAGAAGCAGGGCCCGGCACGAGGTCGGAAAATGACAAGCTGGAAATCGTTTTGGGGCCAAAAAGCAAAGGGGAAATCGTTTTTGCGGGGTCCGGGGCGGAGCCCCGGAAAAAATTGGTAGTTCATGCTCGCTACTTATCTTGACATGTTATGTGCCTCAACAGGCGAACACTGGAGTTCGCGCGCATCAAACCGCGCCGTCGCTAATTGCCGCACGCGCGACGTCGCCCAAGCGATGCTATTTGTAACAGCATACATGACTAGTTCTCAATGTATGTGTAACGATATGACACCAAATTTTGTATGCGAACGGAGAGAGGCTAGTGGAAACATAGTATGAAAAATTATGAAAAACTTATGTGAACGGAACGAGTAATTAGCATTTTTTTCCGAGAATTTCGCAAAACTGGTAAATGAAGATGTGAATTCAAACGGCTCGTTTAAACGCGCAGAGAACGATATGGTATGAAACTTGGTAAGTACATGCACACGGGCTTGCAGGGCTTAAGTGAGGAGTTTCATTGTAAAATTATCTGACTGAAGGTTGTGGCAAACTTTTATCTGAAAATTTTGCGCTACCAAAGAAATGGAAAAATGGCTCGTTTGCAACGCAGAGGTAACGAAATCGCGAGGGATTCGGTGTGTATATGCGCAATAGGACTAAGTAATAAAGTATGAAATATTATGAAAAACTTATGTAAATGAAGAGCGTGCTTAACTAATTTCCAAATTAGGTCGGCATTTGCCGACCTAATTCCCACCTGAGGTCGGCAAAACTCTCAATTCACATAATTTTTTTCAAAATTCTTACATAAATCTGTTGTACACCTAAAGTTTACTACATGGTGAAATTTTGGTTCCGAAACTCCTCCTCTTGTCCTTGTTAGAGCCCAAAATCGCATCAGCAGCCTAGCTTTCTAAGATGGAAAGCGCGCCCCAGTCAATCGATACGCGCGGGAACGGCGTCTCTCATTCCTATGACTGCGTTTCTTTGATATTTTCTCATTCCTTAATCATTTTTCTTGCTTATTTTTTTCCTGTTTCCTATCTTGATACAGCTGAGGAGTAATTTGAGGAATTTGAGCAATTTGGGCGCTTTTGAGCGCTTTTAGACGAAGTGTGGCCGGTAATCTCGTCGCACAAGCACAAAACGTCATTTTTGGGCTCAAGGGGGTATTCGTAAAATTTGTGGGGATCAAAGGGGAATTCGTTTTGGAAAACCCCGTTTGCCCACCTCGTGCCGGGCCCTGAATAGAAGCGAAGATATAATTTGAAAATAGATGAGGTTTTTTTTTCTGGGGGTGTCTTTCAACGTCATTCGCTACACAGGGAGCAGCTAATAATTTTTAGAATCAAAACGACAAAACTTTTGAATCAACCTAATATAAGGAGGCTGAACAATACAACGAAATGCAAAATCATAGAACCTTATAGAAAGGTTCTCTCAAAGCATTTCGCTCTTCGCTTAGATGTAAGTACGGATATGATTTTGTTGTAAAAACTCAAATTCATTGCGTCTCTGCCCAAAAAAAGAATCCAGATGATTTCTTCCCCACCTTTGAAAGCATTTTGATTCTAAATTCGCAAAGCGCATATCTCTTTTAGTAAAAACAAGAACAAGATACTCCGCACAGTAAGATGTCAAGAGTTTTCGAAAAAAAAGGGAAGAACCTAAGGATATGAATCAAGTTATTACCAGTTATGACTGCAGCTTTGGGCAGGGGGGAGGCAACCATGGGGGGTGAAGAGGAGCACTAAGGTGTTCTTAAGAAAATGGTGGGCTTGTCATTGGACTCTAACGGAAATTTTGGTACTTTCCCTTTATCCGGACCCATTTCTTCGAAAGGCTCTCATAATATATGTTCTTCAGCCTAAGAAAATTTTTCATAGAATCTTCGAGGACTGCCTCCTTGTCACTTGTCACGAACAAATTGATACGTTTTGGTCCAATTTAACATGTTCTTTCTGTATTGCAGACTTTGCCTGATAACACAGGTAAATTTGTTAAACCTCCACGTCATACCATTGTTTTTTGTACTCTCTCGCTATCAAAAACTGCCACGCTTTGAGTTGACCCCGCCTCTACACGGATCGTGGAGCCGATGATAAAAGAGAAGTTGGGATCATTTCAAAGCTGCTTATTTTACAGCGCAAAACAATCATGAGCATTTCCTAGAACATCTTGCTTGCTTCCAGCAGTGAAAATGTATTTTTCTTCAACCCTTTCCGCCATGCGAATTTCCGAAAAAACTATAAATGACAGCTTCAAGTATCTTGCTGCTGCTTATTTCGCTTTTCAAATGACGGAATCCTAGCGCTCTTTTCTAATGTGAGAAAGTCTAATCTATTCATCGATGATATTATGTCATCATTGTTACCACAATGTTCATTTTGAAACTGTTTGATCGAAATGAGGTAAAAAATTGAGTAAAAAACAGATTGAACTTACATCGCTAGGTAGGGTGACAAGAATTCTTGGTGAAACCTTAAACACGTAGATGACAAAAATTTTTTGACACGTGGCAGAAGGTTGACATTCTTTTTGTGGAGCTGAAAGAAAATAATGCACAGAGATAGAAGCAATATCTTTCTTTGAAAGAATGGGTCCGGATAACGGAAAAGTACCGAAATTTTTATTCTATTAGGTTGTCAATAAAATAAAGGCGCTCTCCAAGCTATCGCGGCAGGATGGGCATTGAACGTTGAGTAAGGTACACTATTCGAGGGAAAGCTGTACAAGATGACTATTAGGCGTGCGTATTAACTGTGTTCTGCATAAAATTTTCCGAAAAGTAAGAAGATGGAACGCTTTGAAAGTCCGAGTTCAGCCACGAAAGATCCGCGATCCTCGCAGTCGGTCGTGCGTATATGTAGTAGACACCTACAATATTTATATGTACACTTGCTGTGATTCTTCTTTACAACACTTCAAGAAAGAACAAAAAATGATTAAAAAATCGCAAGCCTCCCACCAAACCTGGCTCCCTCTCGCTCATGCAGTTATGCACTATAAATTTTTTAAAAGTATAGTTATATATTTACACACTTCTAAGCGCTGAATCCCGCTAAATATGTGTCTTAAAGGCAGTGGATCGGCAAAATCCAACAACTCGGGATTTTAACGCGGTAGGTTCCTTATCGCCCAACTATGAAAAGAGTGCAATCCCGGTTGCACAGCATGCTTCCCCTGCCGAGAAAATCGCTCTCGAACTTACACGCTCAGGTCAATCTTACACGCATCTGGACAAGTTGGCAATCTCCTTCTCACCATTGGAGGCTGCCCGCCGCAACGCTATAACCATTGGGTCTCACGATTTAGCGCCATCGGCCTTGCTTCACTCGTCTAATATCAAATGGAAGGGCATTAAAAACGCTCATTTTCGCCGTTTTCAAGCTTTCAAAAGTGGATTTTCGGGATCAGCGTATCGAAAAACCCCAGGTAAGCGCAATGTGACTAGGTTGAGATTTGCCGAGCCACTGCCTTTAACTTTAAAGACGCAAAAAAGCGTCACTATGTCCTGACAACCTAATAAAGCGCTTAATTCTATTAGGTTGAACCGAAAGTTCTGTCGTTTCATTTTCAGAAATTTGTAACTTCGCGAGATTTCAACAAATTTGCTTGCTTGTAATTTTATTAGAAAGATTAGGTCTCCCGCTTTCAATCGCCGTTTTGTGGAGCTTCTGTTTCACACTGAGTGCAGAGATAAAAATGGAAAACTAAGACCATGTAAGTTTTGGTCATTTTAAATTAGGTCACCAAAAATCTGGAACGCTGCAAAAAATCTGAAATCGTCAGTACATATGTTTTTTGGCCTACTCTTTGCAATTGTGAAGAGTTTGTGCTGTTTGGACGTCTCTGTGAGAAGTTATGAATATCGAGTTCACTATAGAAAACGTCAAAATTAATTGATTTGTCAATTCTCGCGAAAACCATAACTTCTCACAAGACGTCCAAACAGCACAAACTCTTCACAGTTGCAAAGAGTAGGCCAAATGACATATGTACTGACGATTTCAGATTTTTTTTGCAGCGTTCCAGATTTTTGGTGACCTAACTCAAAATGACCAAAGCTTACATGGTCTTAGTTTTCCATTTTTATCTCTACACTCAGTGTGAAACAGAAGCTCCACAAAACGGCGATTGAAAGCGGGAGACCTAATTTTTCTCATAAAATTACAAGCAAGCAAATCTGTTGAAATCTCGCGAAGTTACAAATTTTTGAAAATGAAACGACAGAACTTTCGGTTCAACCTAATAGATTTACAGATTTATTCTGATTATTGCATGTAGCATTATCTCATTACTTACACAACCCGGTATGATGATGGGAATATGCTGAAGTAGTGAACTTGCATCTATCGTAAGTTCTTGTAATTGCAGAAATATAGCATCACATTATGTGGACCGGTAAGCTTCAAGTGAAAGCTGTTCTCTTTTTTTTTTGGTGGTAGCAAATTTTTTTTTCTGGAAACAGAGAGAGGAGAACAAAAATTATACGGCGATAAGCCGTCGCTTTAGCGAAGCCTGCTAGAAAATGTTCCAAAAACTTTTGAAACTCTTTGAAGGCGTCGTAACATTGGACCAAAGTCCGAAAAAAATTATCTCACATAGTTTATTTTAACAGATATCGATGAAAATTCTCATTCAGCTATAACCCGCTCCTGCACCTTTACGGTATATTTAAATCCGAATCAAGTGAAAATTCGATCATTGAAATAAAACATTCGAATATATTCGCATCCAAAATTTGATATTCCGAGCTTTTCCATCTTATAAATAAAGCTGAATGTCTGTTTGTATGTATGTATGTCTGTCTGGTCTGTCTGTCTGTCTGTATGTCTGTGTGTACGTATGTTCCGAATAGAAAATTCCATTTCTGAACCGATCCGGACCAAACTTGGCACACATACACTTCGGGCCCCGGCGGGTGTCATAGGCTACTTTTCGTCATCGATCGATATTGATTTTATCGATTTTTTGCAAAATTTGAGCTACAGGGCTGGGAGTTGGCACAGGAGGGTAATCGAGCGCATGTTCGATTGTACCCCCCTGCCAAATTCCAGCCCCCTAGCTCAAATTTTGCAAAAAATCGATAAAATCAATATCGATCGATGACGAAAAGTAGCCTATGACACCCGCCGGGGCCCGAAGTGTATGTGTGCCAAGTTTGGTCCGGATCGGTTAAGAAATGGAATTTTCTATTCGGAACACACGGCGGAGCCGGGTAAGCCAGCTAGTTTTCGAATAAAATTTGAAACTTAAATAATCCAATAAAGGGTTTCGAATAAATTACATTCGAATGATTCAATCGAATTCTATCTAGATGTAATTTTTCCGTACATTAATCTCTTTATTATCTGAAGAAGAGTTTTCTGGGCACAGCATAAGAATTTATATCAACTACCTTCACTTTGGATCGCTCAAAAATGGAATGCGAAATATGACGTTTTGCTGATGTTTGCTGATGTATAGAAAAGTTGCTAACCGACCAGCTATATTGAAGTTTGAAAACTTGAGCTATTGGGCGGGATATTGCTACAAGAGGTAAGTGAGGGTGCTAAATATTCACTGAAAAAAATTGGCAATTTAGGTCAAGAAAGGCATCTTCCGACCTTTATCACGAAAAATACTGGAATTATACTTATTTCAAAGAGGAAATTTTGCGCATTACTGTAGTACCTTTCCCGCAAATTAATATGAGATAGTTTGAAAGTAGAAATTCGATGAAGAGAATTGCTTCAATTTTGCGGTTTTTGAGCGTGCTCAAAAGGCTTCAAATATCGCAGCAGAGATCGAAACAGTCATAATCATAAGTTTTATGGGCTTGAAATTTGTGCCAATCGGAGCAGATTTGATTTTCGTGAGAAATGCACGCACGAAAACCCGAAAAATACACGAAAATCAGATCTGTTCTTATTTGGCACAAATTTTGCTCAGTTAGAAAGAGAAGCTCATAAAACTTACGATTATGACTGTTTCGTCTCTGCTGCGATATTTGATGCTTTATTGAATATGCTCAAAAATTGCAAAACTGAAGTGATTCTTTAATGGCTTCTAACCATACCTTCGATACATAGAGCCACATACTCTGGTAACCTTCACTTGGAGCTTTGAGGGGACACAACCTTCACCTGGAAAAAACAGAAGTCATCCGGGGCGAAGCCCCGGATGTTGTTATTATCCTAACTATATCGGAATGAATATTAATGAAGCAAATACAGGAAAGAATATCTGAAGAATATCTCAGCGAAACTGAGAAATTGCTTTTTTAAAAGCCTTTTTTTACGCTGAAAAGAGAAATTCTGTAAAACTTTCCTCAGATCGAGACAACGTTTCTCAGTTGGCCTCTTACTTGACCAAAATTGAGTTATAGAAGTTTGGGAAAGTTCTTGGCGTTGAATTAAAACGAGAAACTGCGCTTAAATGTGCGCAGAGAGTCGCGCACGAAAATGCTGGTCTATCTCGTTAGTGAGTGACTTTCAAAGCTTGGGAAGTTGTCGGTTCTCCTCGTCGTGTCATGGTGGTCAGAATGATCTATAATGTTGCAGGGTTTCGTTGAGACCCCGCAGAGTTCTACGACCAGAGCCAAATGCCCCGTCGGCTCTGGTCTGTCTCCGCTGCTCGTCTGCGTCTCCGCGCGCTGCGCGCTACCTCGCTACCCCAAAGCGGGGCGCGGGGCATTTGGCTCTGGTACCCTTTTCTCCGCTGTTTCGAACCCAATTTTAACAATCTATATATCGCTTTGAAGCTCTTGATCTCTACTTTTACGCTGACAACGTCCCAAAATAATATTTTTTGAATTGCTTGAGAAATCCGGCAAAAACCTTGTTTTCGAAAATCTCCTGTTTTTCTTTTAGTAAACCTCTTTTTGCGCGGTTTTTTCGTGCATTCTATAGATCTTGCTTTTGTTCATAATGCAGACAACCACCCAGCTCTTATTCGATTATAACGGAATTTTTTTGTGAAAACCCGTAAAAAGTGCGTTTTTCTTTACCTTGTTCTGTTTCAGTGCTTTCGCAGCGATTTTTCTCCAGCTTGGACATTATTGCTCAGAATGATGAGCGCAACAATCCAGACAACGTCCTAGGAAACAGGGATGTCAATGCGGGGGTAAAATTTCAAAGGACGCATCGAAAATCAAACCCCGTGTTGCGCATTGCTGGTCCTGAAGCGAAAAACTGCACCTTGAAAAGGCGCCAAATGAAAGATTTCAAACCCCTTGCAGCGTTTTAATCCAGTTTTCAGCAGATTCTTTTGCTTTTTATATCTGTTTTACGTCATTTTCTCTTCTCTAATCTTCTTTAAACAACCTTCACTATTTACGACGTCAGATGTTCAAACAACCTTCACTTTTGACGCCCTCTCTAGACTATCGAAGGTATGCTTCTAACTTTCGAACTATCCCATAGTAATTCGTGAGAATGGCACTAGAGTAATGCGCAAAATTTCCCCTTTCAAATAAAAAAATGCTTCCGGAATTTTTCATGACCCAGCTCGAAAAATAAAATCCTATCTTGACTGATTTTCTTTAAATACCTGTAACTGAATTTTCTTGAACTAATTCTGCGGGTTTACAACTGTAAAGAGCATGGATATCTCTTCCAAACAAAAATAATTTTGAGGAAATTTTTATCGAGTGGTAAGGGTGTTTTTTCTGAAAATGTTACACAGAACTTTTGGACCAACCTAATAATTTATCGATTATTGATCTTTGGAGAAACTTGGGCTACGGAGCTGGGAAATAGTAGAGAGGTGTGAAAGTGCTATCATGAATGGGTTGGCTTTGGCTGGGTATGTCAGCGAATTTTAGATATGGTTGGATATGCAATTAATCATTCGAATATCTATTAAAAATTCGACTCCCAATGTTCGAATAAAATTTATATTTATTCATTCGATAATTTGATTTTCCGACTTTATTCGGGATTCATTCATTCGGAAAATTCCGAATTTCGAATTTATTAGATTTTCGTTATATGAGATTTCTTATTTTCGAATTTATTCAATAATTGTTTATTCGAAATTTTTCATTTTTGATTCATCCAATATTTATTCATTCTATAAAAAAAATTTTGAAATTCCTCAAATATACTCTACAGTATTTTGAAAACCTGAACCAGTAACTAATCATAAACTATATCTTCGAAGGGGATGAAGACGGTAGTTGTTCACTTCCTGCGAAATTTTCCACAAGCTTTCGAAATCATAAAACGTTATAAGAAAGAGGGAGAGTGGTAGCTAATGGCATTTGGACAAAAATCCTTCTGCTTTCAATAATCTAAAAAAGATCTTATCATTTGCAAATGAAAGTGACCTATCTACTAATTTTGTCGCTCAAGTAGGTCCAACTTGCCAAAAAAATTGCTCCCTTCTCCCTCACACCCCCCCCTTACCACTCGATAAAATTTCCTCAAAATTATTTTTGTTTGGAAGAGAATATCCATGCTCTTTACAGTTGTAAACCCGCAGAATTAGTTCAAGAAAATTCAGTTACAGGTATTTAAAGAAAATCAGTCAAGATAGGATTTTAATTTTCGAGCTGGGTCATGAAAAATTCCGGAAGCATTTTTTTATTTGAAAGGGGAAATTTTGCGCATTACTCTAGTGCCATTCTCACGAATTACTATGGGATAGTTCGAAAGTTAGAAGCATACCTTCGATAGTCTAGAGAGGGCGTCAAAAGTGAAGGTTGTTTGAACATCTGACGTCGTAATAGTGAAGGTTGTTTAAAGAAGATTTAGAGAAGAGAAAATGACGTAAAACAGATATAAAAAGCAAAAGAATCTGCTGAAAACTGGATTAAAACGCTGCAAGGGGTTTGAAATCTTTCATTTGGCGCCTTTTCAAGGTGGCAGTTTTTCGCTTCAGGACCAGCAATGCGCAACACGGGGTTGATTTTCGATGCGTCCTTTGAAATTTTACCCCCGCATTGACATCCCTTGTTCCTAGGACGTTGTCCTGGATTGTTGCGCTCATCATTCTGAGCAATAATGTCCAAGCTGGAGAAAAATCGCTGCGAAAGCACTGAAACAGAACAAGGTAAAGAAAAACGCACTTTTTTACGGGTTTTCACAAAAAAATTCCGTTATAATCGAATAAGAGCTGGGTGGTTGTCTGCATTATGAACAAAAGCAAGATCTATAGAATGCACGAAAAAACCGCCGCAAAAAGAGGTTTACTAAAAGAAAAACAGGAGATTTTCGAAAACAAGGTTTTTGCCGGATTTCTCATGCAATTCAAAAAATATTATTTTGGGACGTTGTCAGCGTAAAAGTAGAGATCAAGAGCTTCAAAGCGATATATAGATTGTTAAAATTGGGTTCGAACAGCGGAGAAAAGGGTACCAGAGCCAAATGCCCCGCGCCCCGCTTGGGGTAGCGAGGTAGCGCGCAGCGCGCGGAGACGCAGACGAGCAGCGGAGACAGACCAGAGCCGACGGGGCATTTGGCTCTGGTCGTAGAACTCTGCGGGGTCTCAACGAAACCCCTGCAACATTATAGATCATTCTGACCACCATGACACGACGAGGAGAACCGACAACTTCCCAAGCTTTGAAAGTCACTCACTAACGAGATAGACCAGCATTTTCGTGCGCGACTCTCTGCGCACATTTAAGCGCAGTTTCTCGTTTTAATTCAACGCCAAGAACTTTCCCAAACTTCTATAACTCAATTTTGGTCAAGTAAGAGGCCAACTGAGAAACGTTGTCTCGATCTGAGGAAAGTTTTACAGAATTTCTCTTTTCAGCGTAAAAAAAGGCTTTTAAAAAAGCAATTTCTCAGTTTCGCTGAGATATTCTTCAGATAGTCTTTCCTGTATTTGCTTCATTAATATTCATTCCGAATATAGTTAGGATAATAACAACATCCGGGGCTTCGCCCCGGATGACTTCTGTTTTTTCCAGGTGAAGGTTGTGTCCCCTCAAAGCTCCAAGTGAAGGTTACCAGAGTATGTGGCTCTATGTATCGAAGGTATGGTTAGAAGCCATTAAAGAATCACTTCAGTTTTGCAATTTTTGAGCATATTCAATAAAGCATCAAATATCGCAGCAGAGACGAAACAGTCATAATCGTAAGTTTTATGAGCTTCTCTTTCTAACTGAGCAAAATTTGTGCCAAATAAGAACAGATCTGATTTTCGTGTATTTTTCGGGTTTTCGTGCGTGCATTTCTCACGAAAATCA
>CATQJL010000223.1:48546212-48575301 GCA_958299035.1 Cylicocyclus nassatus | reverse complement strand
AAGCAGTGGTATCAACGCAGAGTACTAAAGAGGATTGAAATCAATCAAATGATATCTAGATCGTCCATGAATTAGTGTTCTGTGGGTTTTAGTAAGCGATGAAAAAAACCGACAAAACTTTCGGGACAACCTAATATATATATATATATATATATATATATATATATATATATATATATATATCATAAATCCACAGCATTTCACATAAATTGAAAAGGGAGAAAAAGTCATGTAAGAAAGTTATGAAGATTTTTTTCTGCGGAGTGTAACAAAATTTGTGTAACAATCTAAAAAATCACATAATTTGCCTCAAAAAGATGTTCTGTAAATACCTTTCCTGCTTTATAAAATGGCTAGAAAATTTGTCCCAGCATCAGCATTATTGGCAGCCAACAACTGCGAGTGCTATCATTTTCCTAACAGCAATTTTTGACTATGCGCATAAATTCCCAGAGTTATTTCCAGAAGGAACTGGTTGTTTTTACGACGTTCAGTGCAATTCGTCGTGGCCGGGAGCTACCTGCGAACAGAGCACATGCAAAAGTCCGGTGCCGTCACAGGCTGCGAGAACCAGCGAAGGAACGGTTTGCCATCGGTTGGTATTTTTTTTCTTATCGGACAATTTAGGCAGAGATTTAACGTCTTGAAACTTAGGTGAGTGCCCAACTAGCGGCCAAAACTCTACAACCGCGACACCAACTCACCATCGACATGCACTCTTCTAAATTCTGACGTAAGTCTGTACTTTTTGTCATGACTTATTCTTCTCCGAACTGCACATAAATTCAGTCGTGGGAATTCATTTTTTTGTGACGACTTCCCGGAAGTAAACAACTGTATCGATGGATTGTGTTGCCCTACATAAGGTAATTTATTTGTGCACATCCGTTTAAACTGTTTTGGAGTCTTCAAATCGCATATCAATCATCGCCAAGAGCGATGAGCAAGCGAGAAAGCTTTTGGCTTCCTGGTCACTTAAGTTCTATCCAGGCGGGTGCGTGGCGTTAGGCACCCAGCCAAGGTGCGAGCGTTAGGTACCCAGCCATTAGTCTTATACACTAAGCCACGCCCCTTGGTTGCTTCAATAGCAGGTACCTAACGATACACTGAATCCCAGCTGCTGAAACAGCTCACCTAGCTTGCGAAAGCGCTGGTACTTGCGACCCCCAGAAAAGGGAGAGTTTGAGGAAATCAAAAGAAAAAGCGCAAATACAAGCGCAAGTTTGTATGCAATGTTTTCTCTTGCTTCTTTTTTCAAAATCAGTTCTAGAATCAGATATTCGGTGATGCAAGTTAAAAACAGGGTAAAGCTTCTATGAGCACTTCACATAGGCAAGAAAAAATTGTGATAATCTGATCTAATCTATATTGTCAGGAGAATTTTCAAAGAAGTGAACTTGTAGAATTCGAACCAATATATGATTTTTATGAAGCAAAGCGCACTTTCGGAGATGTTCCTGGCAAATAAGTCGAAGGAATGTCTTTTTCACATATTGTCGTCGGCCTCGTTTTGAGGTGTGAAGTTATAGTCGCGTTAATATTGCCACAGGGATTGTGAACTACATCGATTATTAAGGGTATTACTTAGGTGATTGCTGAGGCCAGCAGATTTATGGAATAGTATGATAAGCGCAATCATTTTTTTTTAAATTTCGGAAGATCTCGGATCTCATATAAAAGTTTCATTGAACTACTTATTTTATCATGTCAATGTTCTCTGCAGTGCCTTCTTGGAGGATCATAAATTCATATTCATCCCTTTTTCTAGCAACAAAATATGATCAATTTGGCCAACCAAAGTTATGATTTTTTGTAGCTCACTAAAAAGCGAAAGATATTGTAAAAATTACTCCCAGTAGAGTTTGATGCTTTTTCCTATTTCATTCTATCGGCACACACTCCATCAAAATTGGCTTCGAAATCGCTCTGTGATGCAAAACTTTCATTGACTGGAACAGAGCTAGTGCCTTTCCATAAATTATGGGTCACATAGACTATAACGTTCCGATTTTTGATGACAATTTCTCGTGGAAGCTCTTCTTCCAATAGGTTCCACTTCTCATTGTCAAAAAATGTATTTGAAGTAGTTTTTTGGAACAAAGGATTATTTCTCGCATTTAATTGCCAGCATCTGTTTATTGGAATTCAACAAAGTTTACTTTTTGAAATTGCTGACATTATCGATTAGATCCGATTATCACACTTTTTTCTTTGTGGAGTGCTCATAAAAGCTTCTTAAATTGAAAAAAGAGGCAATAGAAAAACGCTCCATGAAAACTTGCGCTTTCATTCGCGCTTTTTTCTTTTGATTTCCTCAAACTCTCTCTTTTCTGTGGGTCGCAAGCGCCAGCACTTTCGCAAGCTAGGTGAGCTGTTTTGGCAGCTAGGATTAGGTGTATCGTTAGGTACCCGCTGTTGAGCCACCAAGGGGCGTGGCTTAGTGTAATACCACTAATGGCTGGGTACCTAACGCCCGCATCTCGGCTGGGTACCTAACGCCCGCCCCACTATCCAGGCATGTCCAGGCAGGTACACCTTCTTAGCGAGCATATTCTTAGTTTGGATAAAGATTTTTCGCTCGGACAGGAAACTTAATTATTAGGTTGTTACGTAAGTCTTGTTACACTTAACTTCTAACGGCGATAAGTCATACACCTCACAGTCTTTGCAGGATTCCAAGGTACCATTCGATAGAGCAAAGCAAGCTCTACAAGATGGTCTGCAAAAGTTCGCACCAGCTCCGACCCACCGTAAGTTTGCACCCAAAATCTGAGTCGTACTGAAATTCAAAAAATCGCGAAAAATTCATATCTTTGTTCAAACAAATCCTACGGATCTTCAACTTGCTCACAAAAATTGCCCACTATATCAAACACTCATATGTACCGTTGCTGTATTTTTTCATTATCTAGAAATCGAGAAAAAGAATTTTTTTTAGTTTTCACAAAAATGAAGCTATGCTGTTTCTATTCATGTAGCTGTATACTACAAGCCCTTAGAAGTATGACCGTAAATTTTCAGCTTCCCAGAAGCCCTAGTTTTCGAAAATTACCTAATTTAGCATTGAACACCCAAGTGATAAAAGCTAAATTTGGTATTTTTCAAAAACCAGAGCTTATGAAAAGCTGAAAATTTACGGTTATACTTCTAAGGGCTTGTAGTATACAGCTACATGAAAAGAAACAGCATAGCTTCGTTTTTGTAAAAACTAAAAAAAAATCTTTTTCTCGATTTCTAGATAAGGAAAAAATACAGCAACGGTACATATGAGTGTTTGATATAGTGGGCAATATTTGTGAGCGAGTTGGAGATCCGTAGGATTTGTTTGAACAAAGATATGAATTTTTCGCAATTTTTTGAATTTCAGTACGACTCAGATTTTGGGTGCAAACTTATGGTGGGTCGGAGCTGGTGCGAACTTTTACAGACCGTCTTGTAAAGCTTGCTTTGCTCCATCGAATGGTACCTTGGAGTGCAAAGACTATGAGGTGTATGACTTATCGCCGTTAGAAGTTAAGTGTAACAAAACTTATGTAACAACCTAATAAATTCACTTTTTGAGGTGAGCTCATACATACATACATCTAAAACCATCTTGGAATGCTGATTCCAAATATGCTGTTACTAGGTGCTGAGATTCGCTTTGACTTTGACATCACTTTGAAGCAACTTATGGTCTTTCTTCTATGCAAAATTTGCGTGCTTATCGACTTGCTGCGCTACGGTGTTGACTCCCAGGTGATTTCAAAAGTGCACATTGCTCTCTTCCAAGATCGAAAGACCTAATCTGATGCTGGTTCGACATCCTAGGCACTTTCGAGCAGATTTCGTACAGACCGCCTCACTCTATTTAGAAGTATGTCAATTACATAGCAAACTCACAATTCGCTTGAGAATGGCGCTAAAGCTAGGAACAGCATATTTGGAATCGGCGTTCCAAGCTGATTTCAAACATATGTGTCTCATCTCAAAAGGCGAATAGTTGGTGTCTTTCCTCATAAGGAAAACGACGAAACCGATTGATACCAATAAAATAACTACTTTGGAACTTTTTCTTCACAAACCTTATGTCTTCCTTTGTATATAGCGATAGCTATTGATGCAAGTTTTAGAGTTCACGTTTCGACACAAAGATCCTTACAGTCTGACCCCACACAGATAATTTATGTAATTATTAGGTCGTATAAGTTTCATTTCTTCGAGGGGCGGTTGATCTGCGGCAAGGTGCGGATATTATTGAAGAGCTGATTATGCTCTTTAAAATAAACACTTACTTTCGATGAAAAGCTGATATGCTTTGGTTTTCCTGCCAGGGTCCGGCACAAGGTCGGCAAAAGGGGTTTTCGAAAACGAATTCCCCTTTGACCCAAAAATTTTTTTACGAATTCCCCTTTGACACCAAAAACGGGAGCTTGTGCTTGTGCAAGCAAGACTTAAGCAAAAGCAAATTATTTTATTGAAAAACTGCTAACAATTCGCAACAAAATAAGAAAAAAACCTGTTCGGATCACTCTTGGAGGTCTAATAATAAGGTAATAACAACAAAACTCCTATGCAGCGTAGTTCCCCCCCCCCCCCCCTCAAGACTGCGACTATGCGATGAGAAGCCTTCAAAAATCTGAAGGCCAATATGTGTGAGTAACAGCAATCGAGTCTAGTGCTCCAACCAAGCCAATGGGCTCCAACCCTTCTCCTCTCGTAGTCGCGAAAATCGCTGCATTCAATATACTATGTGATCAAAAAGAGAAGAAGCTGCAGAAAAACCTATCGATGAGGGTAAGGAAATTTGAGCATGAAAAAATCAAAATTGGTGTAAGACCAGTATTTGTGTCCGAGGTTCTCATGCGAATGTCCCCATTTTCATACATGCCTCCTCCTAAAACAATGTATGACAAAAATGGATATCGAAGGAGCATAAAAGACTGACAACCTTTTTATTTGCTTAATACCCGATCTACTCCGTACTTTCCATGTGGACTCGTCCAAACAATTCAGAAAAGCTTTATTACAAGACAGAATTACGGGCGATTGTCTGAAAATCTGGCGTTGTGTACGACAAAAGTTCCCACTCCTCTAGTCTCAATAGTTCTCTTCTCACTGATAGTGCGCATCGCTAAGATTACTGCACCTGGAGGGGGAAAGCAGAAAAGCAGTTTGCGTACACTTTTATCTTTAAAATCAGCAACATTTGATGAATGAAATAATGCCAATGAACAGATATCAACTCACACTTAGATTAAGAATATTGACCGCTAGCTCTACTGATGGATATTCATTAGAGTAGGAAGTTGCAACATTCTACTGACACTTATTCGTGAATTAGATGGTATTACGCCAACTATTTTAAAAAACCGTTTGAACTTTATCTATCAAGCTTCGAATTTGATCATTACAAATGCACATTTATTGCTTAATTTGAGATAACTACAACTCTTTCCAGAAAAGAGTTGTAGTTATCTTGGGCCTTGCAAAATGGGAAATATTACGACAATTGAAACTCCGGCGAAATAAAGTAGCGTTCTGTACCTCTAGCGAAAAAACTTTTCGTTTCTAAACAATTTACTTCAAAATGTAGTAGGCAAAAAATTTAGTGCCCAGTTTAGGCAATGCTGTCGATCTCTGCGGAAAACAGCTGCTTTGCTTCCTCAAGAGTGATATGCTTTTGAACTTTACTGAGCCTCACCGTTTGTTTTTGCTACTTACAAACGGCTCGAATTTGCGTTACTTCTCAGTTTCAATACTCTGTACACAATTTCCCATAAAAAATGATGCGCGGCCTCAAAGCCATTCGCCTCTTTCTACTGGATGAGCAAGAAGAGCAAGCAGGAAGAAGAACCCATCAACATGGGTGCATGGCAACGCCCACAAATTGGGCGCTGCTGGCCATTAACACCCGCGCGCCACATGCATCAAGTGTCTGAGTAAGGAAATGTCGTGCACATGATTTAAACGAATACTATGTAGTATGAAATGTAAGTAAAACTCCGAAAAAGAAAAAAAGAAGCAAAAGAAACAACAAGAAAGAAATTACAACGAAAGGTGAAACTGAGTTTGAAAAGAGCTGAAACCAAACTAGACGATCCTTAAGTAATAACCTCGCCAATAGACGTGCCCTCTAGGCGTGAAATGACAAGCTTGGCTGCTTCAACATCGATGTCAACTCCGACAGCTCCGAGGATGTTTTCCAAATCTTCAAGCTAAAAGGGAAAATTCAAAACTGTTCAATCAAACTTTTCTGCTGCTTACCTTGGGCAGTTCACTTCCACCAGCAAGGGCGAAGAGGTAGGCAGAAACGTAGTGCATTTTACCTGGTACGCGAGATTCGGAACCTGTAACACCTAACTCTCTGAGATTGCAAGATTGCGAGATTCGGAACCTGTAGCACCTAACTCTGGAACCCGTAACACCTAACAAACACAGAGTTAAGGAAAAATGGAAGGTGAGAAGCTACACGAAAGAGAGTAATGCAAAACGAAAGTACATGTGATTTGCACTACCTCGTCAAAAGCTTCGTTCCTTCCAGGCTGTTCCAAGGAATCCCCACTTGTGTTCATTCCAGAAACACCATTTTCGTCATAGAAGTAGATTATTTACAAAACTGCAAAAAGACAATTGCGCACACCATCTAGGAAACGAGAATGATCACCTTTTTCTTGTAAGCAATTTTCTAACAACATGCAGGATTTGAGAAATGCGCACATTCAACTGCATTGCACATTCAAGGTAATCTCAATGGAGAAAGCTTGCAAAGTACAGCGTATACTTAAGGGCTCAGACGAAGTTCACGCGATTTAATCGTCGCGATTCAATCGCCGCGATCAGCATTCATTTCCATGTTACATTCAAAAATTTCGGGCTGGAAAAGTATCACAACCGAAATGCAAGCTGGTCGGCATGCAATGAACTCGTAACAGTTGTCTTGTCGCGATTGAATCGCGACGATCAAATCGCGTAAACTCTGCCCGAGGCCTAAGGCAACAAATCTCATAATCAAAGTTGTTGGGCTCAGCTGCAATTATCGCGGTTTTATATAATGAAAACTGCGGCAAGCTAATAACAACATCAAGAGACGAAAAAGTTTAAAAAAAGGCAAAACTTCAAGAACGATAAGAAATGATAAAACACCAGAAACGAACTATACCTCGAAGTCGCGGCTGACTTCACTTCTTGGAGTATCTAGCATACTTTCAGACGATCTATTGGAATAAATAGATAATCCTGCTAGAAGAAGGCAGGGTCGATCGATGAGAAGGAATGAATGGTGAAGTAAATGCGATGACGAATGATAAGCTCCGAAAACTACCTTCAGCGCTAGGCAGGGTTGCTGTAAGTAAGAATTAGGTAAAGGTTGCTGCAGGTAAAAGCTATCGTCGTCGCTTTCTTCCTCCAGACGACAATTACCGTATACTAATCTTTAGGCGTACAGTAGATTTATGTAAAATTTTTGAAAAAATTATGTGAATTGAGAGTTTTGCCAACCTCAGGTGGGAATTAGTTAAGCACGCTCTTCATTCACATAAGTTTTTCATAATATTTCATACTTTATTACTTAGTCCTATTGCGGATATACACACCGAGTCCCGCGCGATTTCGTCTCCTTTGCGTTGCAAACGAGCCATTCTTCCATTTTCTTGGTAGTGGGAAATTTTCAGACAAAAGCTTGCCACAACATTCAGTCACTTAATTTTTCAATGAAACTTCTAAGTTAAGCCCTGCAGGCCCGCGTCCATCTAACTACCAAGTTTCATACCATATCGTCATCTGTGCGCTGTAAACGAGCCATTTGAATTCACATCTTCATTTACCTGTTTTGCAAAACTTTCGGAATAAATGCTTATTACTCGTTCCGTTCACATAAGTTTTTCATAATTTTTCATGCTATGCTTCCACTAGCCTCTCTGCGTTCGCTTACAAAATTTGATGCCATATCGTTACGCATACATTGAGAATTAGTCATGTATGCTGCAACAAATAGCACCGTTTAAACGACGTCGCGCGCGCGGCAGTTAGCGACGGCGCGACGTGACGCGCTCGAACTCTGCTGTGCCTCTATTGAGGCAAGTTGAGATAGCATGACATGCTGAGTGAGGCAACGGCTGTGGAAAATTGACCACTCAGAGTCAGTGTAACGCTATTCGCTGCTCTTTTTTTGCATAGTAGACATTCTGATAAAATTGTAACGCTATGATATTTCATTCTATGCAGTCCAGATGAGAAGGGCTCAGCTTTGCCATCGTAACCATCAATTTTTTTCCGAGGCTCCGCCCCGGACCCCGCAAAAACGATTTCCCCTTTGCTTTTTGGCCCCAAAACGATTTCCAGCTTGTCATTTGCCGACCTTGTGCCGGGCCCTGTTTCCTGCTCCTAAGGAAAGATTTCTCAAAGGGCAAAAAAGAAGCATTTTCAACACTTGCTCATTTTTTCTTAGTAAAAGAAGCATTCTGGACATGTTTTCTGCCGATTTGGACGGTGGTGTTTTCTCGACAATATGAGACAAAAAAATGGAGTGCTTTGACAAAAAGTTTTCAGGGTGTCCCCTGAACAAGACCTTTTGCAGATTGTGCAGGAGCTTTTGTCCTGAAAATTGTATTCGCTAGGCAAGATATAGACGGTGCCCATAACGTACGCAACCCGACTACACATTGAACAAATCCCTACTGTAAAAAAGGCCTTATTAATAAGTCCAGTGAGCTTTTTGCGCGACAATACTTGGCTTCCTACGGCAACCGTCGTCATAGCTGTCTTGCAAGACTTGACCGGAAGGCACATTAGCATCCAATGCACTCTCGAGATCTCGCTCTACCATATTATCGTCTGTTCCAGTCTATCACATTTCTACGAACGGCGTCTGTATTTATGGTACTTTTCCGTTATCCGGACCCATTTTTTCAAAAGGCTCTCATAATATACGTTTTTTAGTCTAAGAATAATTTTTTATAGATTCTACGAGAGACTGCCTCGCCACGTGTCACAAAAAAATTGACACGCTTTGGTTCCCGGTGAAATAAAAGAGAATTTGTGATCATTTTAAAGCTGTTTAACTGTTTTACATAAGCACAAAACAATCATGACCTTATTGTATTAGGGTGAACGGTAAAAAGTGGGACACTTACGAAATAACTGGAGGTTTCTCAAGAGTGAGAAGCGATTAGACTTTCCAATTTTGATAGATGTTAGATTATGTTATTCTCTTGCAGATAATACCTATATAAGGTCATTTACATAATTAATAACTTTTATACTTACTGAAATGCAAAATCAGTCACCTCGATAAATTATGAAGTTTGAGCAGTATCTGCGCAGTGAAACATGTGAAACCACCCAAAGTACCACTGCTGGAGTGGGTGGTGGGACAGTCACTAAATCCACTACGGCTTGGTGGCCTCAGCTTGCAAAGTCAGGAGATATAGCCATTAGCAGCTTTGAGAACATAGATACGCGTTATTCAATTCCTTCCAGGTGAATGCATGTTTTCTAGGTACCATCTGATAGAGCTTTTTACGTTCTATCCATCCATTTGCAACTTACCTCAGATTTTATCTATCTTCGGAAAATATAGGGCGAAACAGGATTTTTTTGGTTTTTTATTGCGCCAAAAATAGCCACTTTTCAAGTTTTTTCGCTTTTTTTTCTAAAATTGAAAAAAAGTCTTATGCATTTAACATATCATTTGAAAGAGCATGAAAAGCTCTTTCGAATGGTATGTCATATACTTGACGACCTTACGGTATAGCAGCGCAAGATTGAGAATTGTTCCAAAGACCCTGTCTGAGTTCTTCACGGCGCCACGCGTACGGTTATGAGAGAGGAGCGGTAAAGCGTTGCCAGAATAATAGGCGAAGGTCGTTTATGTAAGCGACATTTAAGTTGTAGCCTGTTGTTGTTGGTGAGAACAAAAAACCTCAAAATGTTAAAAAAAATCAAGCTGTCCCATTTTTTACCGTTCACCCTAATAGAACATCTTGCTTGCTTTGAACAGTGATTCACGAATGTACTGTTCTTCAAACCCTTTTCGCATGCGAATTTAGCCGAAAAGACTATGAATGACAGCCTAAAGTAGTGGCTGCTACTTATATCGCCTCTTAAACGACGGAATCCCAGCGCACTTCTCTATCCTAATCTGTTCATCGATGATAGTATATCGTTATTGTTATGACAAAATTCACCTTGAAACTGTTTGGTCGAAATGAGGTCAAAATTAACTAAAAAACAGATTAAATTTACATCGTCAGGCAGGGTAACAGAAACTTTTGGTAAAACCTGTCATGTAGATGACATGTCAAATGTTTTTGGCACATGGCAAAAGGTTAACACTCCTTCCTGTGAAGCTGGGACAAAATATGGTACAAGGATAAAAGCAATATCTTTCTTTAAAAAATAGGTCCAGGAAATGGAAAAGTAGCGTTTTGATAGACAATCTCAGGACGACTTTTTTGGGAGTTTTGGAAAAACGAATGAAAATGTGATGGCATGGCGGTAGAAGGTTGCGAGCAACAACGGAGCAAACAATGCTGACTGATTGCCAAAATTTTGTCATTTCGTTGCTTGTCAAAACGAACTTATGAAACGACCTAATAGTTCGTTTCACTAGGAAAGTCGATGTTATGCCAAAGTTGTTCCATACAAAGGATGTTTTTACCTTTAGCTCTGGACTTTACAGCTCAGCATTCTGCATCCAGCCCCTGAATTATGGAGATCGACGCTCTTTTAGTTCTCCCACTAGCCGTTGGTACTACGATTCCATTACATCATCGTATCAGACGTTTCCGTTCAGCGGTGCTGGAGGCAACTCAAACAATTTTTAGAGAGCTCTGCGAATCCTACTGTCTCACAGGTTTGTGGATACACAGTTACAGCGTTTTTTTGAGTTATGAAGAAGAATGACTTCTCTGCTAGAGCTGCAGGATGAGCTTTAAATGTTGAGTAGAACACTATTAGCAACAAGCTTCACAAGATGATTATCAGAAATATCAGCTGTGTTTTATGAAGTTGAAGAGTAAGAAGATTTGAGTGCCTCTGAAAGTCCAATCTAAAATCTCTTGAAACCTCCAGTCAGTCATACGTTTGGTACAGTGCAGGCTTTACGTTCCGCGGGGTGGGGGGGGGGGGGAATTTGTTCCAAATGAAAGGGCCACGTAAGCCACGCACTCTGATTTTTTTGGGATGCTTCTCAGAATTTTTGTAAGCCCATAACGCGTAAAATCTAGAAGAAGGGGGCATGGCTACCGCTTAGAAAAATCTTTTTTCAAGCCTAATTTTTATTTCTAAAAAGTCGAAATCATTTTTATTTACCAGAAGAAGCAAGTCATTTGCTCATTTTTTTCATTTTTCACTGTAAGTAGATTTTATTTCGCGACCATTCTCGGGGGAGGAGGCCCCCTTGGTCCGCCCCACTGGTATACTAAAAATAAATAAATAAATAATAAATAAACACTTACAAGTAACAATTTATGCACTATCTGAATTTTTTTCTTGATTGATCCCAAGAAAAAAGGATGATTGAAATTTGCAGACTCCGCTCCCGGCAAACCTGCGTTTCTCCACTCATGCAGTTATGCACTACAAACTTTCAGAAGCGTAACTATTCGATACACTAGTAGCTTTATTAGAGTTCAGGAAGGCTTAAGCTTGCGAATGTTGAGAAGTTCTTTTGTTCGCAAAAAATATTCTGCTTTCGTTTGAATTACAAAAAAAGATGATTTTGCAGCTGCAAATTTGGATCAGTAAATATGATTTCTTGTTTCTTTCCATGATGTGCGCGCAGACAATTCATGGTCTCAATTCCATCAAAGACTTCATCCAATTCTGATCTGGCTGAGCGAAGCAACTTTGATTGTACCACAGTTGGTGGCCTGTATCAAAGGTGTCCATCTTCTAGTGAGCTTATTTTTGTTTCCAAACTGCAGCTCACTGAAATGCAAAGAGATTTTAGATTTTATATGCAGCGAATTTGACGGGCTCAGTATCGAATCTTAGATTATGACTCTGTAGACGAACTGCTGCCGTATGCATCAGGCTCACAGAGAGCAGGCGACCAACCACCTACGAGGTGCTTATAATACATCTACAAATAGACGATACAACTGCTGCAGTCTAAGACATTTATGCTCGAGTCATTTGTAACTTAATATGCGTATTGCACACCATACGCGCTATTTCACGAAATTAGAAGATTGGAACCTGCTCATTTTAGCGACTTCGCCTTGTTTCTTTGCCTATTTCAATTTGAAAGGATATTAATTAGTCCGTAGTATACACTTCTACACTTGATTACGCTAGAAAAGATTTGATCGAGAAGTTAATGCTAAGGGTGCCGTTCGTTGAAACGCTTTGAGTGCAGGCTCACATATCAAGCTACGAATGACTCGACGATAATTTCTGTCATTTCCCATTTACCAGAAAATTATTCTGAAGATTCTTGGAGAACTGCTTTTCTAAAAATGTTATACATATAATAGCACACTATGTCAAACGCAAATGCTATTGGTATGAATGTTACGTTTGGTTGATTATCACCAGCCTTGAGTTTCCAAATCTTCGCCAAATGTAATTTGTGAAGTATAAAATGATTTTTTGGTGGTACTGGGACCGCACAAAGAACGACTGCCTGCCGTTCCTGTTTCTGGGCCAAGGAGAAATTTTCAATAACTTTCTCATTGAAGAGCACTGTGAGCAATTCTGTTACACTGGTGGGTTACTAGTAACAGTTACAAGTAGAGTTATACTAATTTTACTAATCTTCCAGGTTTGTGCACAGTCGGATCGTCACTGCTGCAGATCATGGGATCACCTGCCACATTCCATTTCGGAGGACTGTCCCTATCACGACACAACAGGACACGTGCCAGAACAATAGATGTTTCCCATCTAGGGGTATAAAAATTACTGAGAAAACAATCAAGCTCTCTTATATCTCTTTAGGTAGTGTTTGCAGCCAACCGTTAGCCGTAGGGATATCCTGTCGCGCAGCTTCATTGCCTCAATATTGGTATAACGTTACGACTGGAAGCTGTCAAATGTTTATGTATAAAGGGTGCTAAGGGAATTCGAACAATTTCTTGACACTTCGTAAGTGTCAGCATGCCTGCGAAGGAACCGAAGGTACCAAAACCAAGTTCAATAAGGATTTCTGTACTTTGATGAACTTACAACAGTTGAGCCAAAGTGCCGGCACGGAGTGGCGTTGCGGAACGAGGATGGCAAACTCCATCGATGCGATGATCAGACTGGGTTTGAATGTCCAGCAAATTATGAATGCACTCGACAAGGGGTGCTACTGGATGCTGTCCTATTCCAGGTTATTATGCTGCGGTAGCAGTTACAAGATTTATATTGAACATTAGTCTTGAAAGAGACTTACTGATCGAACAGCCTGGGACGCGGAGTTCAAAGGGGAATTGTGAACTTGAATATTTTCGCTGTCGCACTACCTTTAGATAAGACAAAATAAAGGAGAGCCATGAATTTTCTAATCTTTTGAACATCATCAGACTTTGAAAGTGGTTTTGTGAAATACGAAAAGAAGAGTTGAAATTACACCAGCAGACCTATAGGTAATCCGAAAATCTATGGCTGCAATGTTTCTCTGCTGGCCACTTTTGAGGACATTAACATTAATCATCTCTAATCCGCTATGGCGATAAGCGCTTTTCAAAGAAACAAAAATTCCATTCCCTGTTTTTTCCTGCGAGAGTCCTGAGGATGCGCGATACGAGACAAAGTCATTAATCTTCACAATTCTCCCCCTTCTTCGCATAAGTTCCTAAATTCTTCCACATAAACCTACTATTTAGATCAAGCTCTACCGGCGAGTGCTCAATTAAATCCAAGTTTCGTCACTTATGCTTTGTTACAGCTGTTGAAAATGTTTTTCGCATTTTGCTTCTTGATTTTTAATTTATTCGTCTTTTTTCACTTCAATCCACGTTTTTTGTTGCGGATTATTAGTAGAGCTTTACATACACTACAAATGATAACTCGTAATTTTCTGTAATGTCAAGGGGGGCTTTCATTTTTGAATTCCTCATATAGCACCGCGAGCGGGCCCTGACTACGGCCACTGAAATTATTTCCCTTGTAAGTCTCAAGGTCCAACAAATATCAAATCTGCAGGAATCTACTAAGTATTCGAAAACACTCTGCTATTGCTTCTATTGCCAGATATTAGAATGATCAACTGTCGGTGTCAGGGATCTGAAGCTTTTTAAGCAATAATGTTGCTTTTATTAAGAGAAATACTGAAAAACAGAAGTTTCGACTGATATCATTCAAGCTGATGGGATGTCATTCATGTCCAATTCTTTCATTTCCTTGTCCAGTTCTTTCATTTCCTCGTCCAATTCTTTCATTTCCTTGTCCAATTCTTTCATCTCTCTGTCCCATTCCTTCCAATCCGCCAAGTCTATTATTGGACCCATAGAAGTTCAGAATCCACGATTATGCATTCCCGTTCCTGCTCCTCGTCCGCCATACATGTTGCCGCCATCTGGCATACGGAGAGCGAAGCCACCAGGAAATTTGTGACTTGCTTCTTTGCCCCATTCCGGTCTTACCTGTCCACCGCGCAGTCCCGTTCCTGCGCCTCGTCTGTCGTACATGTTGTCGCCACCTGGGAATCGGAATTCAAAGTTACCAGGAGGTTTGAGAGTTGCTTGCATGCCCCATTCCGGTCTTATTTGACCACCATGCATTCCCATTCCTGCGCCCCCTCTGCCATACATGTTGCCGCCACCTGGGAATCGGAATTCGAAGTCACCAGGAGGTTTAGTTGCTTGCATGCCCCATTCCGGTCTTACTTGACCACCGCGCATTCCCGTTCCTGCTCCTCCTCTGCCATACATGTTACCGCCACCTGGGAATCGGAATTCGAAGTTACCAGGAGGTTTGAAAGTTGCTTGCTTGCCCCATTCCGATTCTTTGTCGCCACCTGGCAATCCGGTCACTTCGGTAGGAAGTTTAGTAGCTTTGGTAGTTGCTTCTTTTCCCGATTCTTTGTCTCCACCTGGTAATTCGCTTACTTCGTTAGGAGGTTTGGTAGTTGCTTCTTTTCCCGATTCTTTGTCTCCACCTGGCAATTCGCTTACTTCGTTAGGAGGGTTGGTAGTTGCTTCTTTGTCCGATTCTTTGTCGCCACCTGGCAATGCGGTTACTTCGGTAGGAAGTTTGGTAGTTGCTTCTTTATTCGATTCTTTGTCTCCACCTGGCAATTCGGTCTCTTCGGTAGGTTTGGTAGTTGCTTCTTCATTCGATTCTTTGTTGCCACCTGGCAATCCGGTTACTTCGGTAGGAAGTTTGGTAGTTGGTTCTTCTCCCGATTCTTTGTCTCCACTTGGCAATTCGGTCATTTCGGTAGGAGGTTTGGTAGTTGTTTCTTTTCCCGATTCTTTGTCGCCACCTGGCAATCCGGTTACTTCACTAGGAAGTTTGGTAGTTGCTTCTTTACTTGATTCTTTGTCTCCACCTGGCAATTCGGTTACTTCGGTAGGAGGTTTGGTAGTTACTTCTTTTCCCGATTCTTTGTCTCCACCTGGTAATTCGCTTACTTCGTTAGGAGGTTTGGTAGTTGCTTCTTTTCCCGATTGTCTCCACCTGGCAATTCGCTTACTTCGTTAGGAGGGTTGGTAGTTGCTTCTTTGTCCGATTCTTTGTCGCCACCTGGCAATGCGGTTACTTCGGTAGGAAGTTTGGTAGTTGCTTCTTTATTCGATTCTTTGTCTCCACCTGGCAATTCGGTCTCTTCGGTAGGTTTGGTAGTTGCTTCTTCATTCGATTCTTTGTTGCCACCTGGCAATCCGGTTACTTCGGTAGGAAGTTTGGTAGTTGCTTCTTTTCCCGATTCTTTGTCGCCACCTGGCAATCCGGTTACTTCACTAGGAAGTTTGGTAGTTGCTTCTTTACTTGATTCTTTGTCTCCACCTGGCAATTCGGTTACTTCGGTAGGAGGTTTGGTAGTTACTTCTTTTCCCGATTCTTTGTCGCCACCTGGCAATCCGGTTACTTCACTAGGAAGTTTGGTAGTTGCTTCTTTACTTGATTCTTTGCCTCCACCTGGCAATCTGGTTACTTCGCTAGGAAGTTTGGTAGTTACTTCTTTTCCCGATTCTTTGTCGCCACCTGGCAATCTGGTTACTTCGCTAGGAAGTTTGGTAAATGCTTCTTTATTTGATTCTTTGTCTCCACCTGGCAATTCGGTTACTTCGGTAGGAAGTTTGGTAGTTGCTTCTTTGTCCGATTCTTTGTCGCCACCTGGCAATCCGGCTACTTCGGTAGTAAGTTTGGTAGCTTTGGTAGTTTCTCCTTTTCCCGATTCTTTGTCTCCAAATGGCAATTCGCTTACTTCGTTAGGAGGGTTGGTAGTTGCTTCTTTGTCCCATTCTTTGTCGCCACCTGGCAATGCGGTTACTTCGGTAGGAAGTTTGGTAGTTGCTTCTTTATTCGATTCTTTGTCTCCACCTGGCAATTCGGTCTCTTCGGTAGGTTTGGTAGTTGCTTCTTCATTCGATTCTTTGTTGCCACCTGGCAATCCGGTTACTTCAGTAGGAAGTTTGGTAGTTGCTTCTTCTCCCGATTCTTTGTCTCCACTTGGCAATTCGGTCATTTCGGCCGGTTACTTCACTAGGAAGTTTGGTAGTTGCTTCTTTATTTGATTCTTTGTCTCCACCTGGCAATTCGGTTACTTCGGTAGGAAGTTTGGTAGTTACTTCTTTTCCCGATTCTTTGTCGCCACCTGGAAATTCGGTTACTTCGGTAGGAGGTTTGGTAGTTGCTTCTTTATTCGATCCTTTGCCTCCACCTGGCAATCTGGTTACTTCACTAGGAAGTTTGGTAGTTGCTTCTTTATTTGATTCTTTGTCTCCACCTGGCAATTCGGTTACTTCGGTAGGAGGTTTGGTAGTTACTTCTTTTCCCGATTCTTTGTCGCCACCTGGAAATTCGGTTACTTCGGTAGGAGGTTTGGTAGTTGCTTCTTTATTCGATCCTTTGCCTCCACCTGGCAATCTGGTTACTTCGCTAGGAAGTTTGGTAGTTGCTTCTTTATTTGATTCTTTGTCTCCACCTGGCAATTCGGTTACTTCGGTAGGACGTTTAATAGTTACTTCTTTTCCCGATTCTTTGTCGCCACCTGACAATCTGGTTACTTCGCTAGGAAGTTTGGTAAATGCTTCTTTATTTGATTCTTTGTCTCCACCTGGCAATTCGGTTACTTCGGTAGGAGGTTTGGTAGTTGCTTCTTTTTCGCCCGATTCTTTGTCGCCACCTGGCAACTCGGTTACTTCGGTAGGAGGTTTGATAGTTGCTTCTTTGTCCGATTCTTTGTCTCCACCTGGCAATTCGGTTACTTTGTGGGGAGATTTGGTAGTTGCTTCTTTGTCCATTTCTTTGCCGCTTGGTACGGAGTCGACGTCACCAGGAGGTTTGGTAGCTGCTCCTTTGCTCGATTCCGGTCTTATTTGATCACTCATTCCCATTTCTGCGCCTTTTTGGCCCTTTGCGCCATGCACATTGCCGCTCCCTGGTATTTTAAAGTCGAAGAGATCAGCAGGCTTAGGCAGTGCATTTACTAGCTCCTGCGGAGTTAGAATACCTCAATACATCAGTTCAAGAACAGAACAGTTTTTGCGTTTCATAAACGCATTGTAACAAATTACCTTGTCCAAGTGCGGAACAGGCCAGAATACCAAGTGCAAAGAACTCAAGCAACATTTATGATTGAATCCTGAAAAAATTTTGGAAGCTTCGTGAATACCTTAGTTAGCGAGTTTGGGAAGGAGTTATTGTGAGAACGCATTTTATGAATTAGAAATATGTGCTTTGATGTGACTGTTGTTTTCCTAAGGCTTGGACTTTTTTCTGCAATCTACAAGTTTGTTCGAATAGGTAATACTGATTTGCTTTCGATTGGACTCTGAAAAAATCGACATTGCTGAGACATCAGTCTTTCATTATACAATAACGCTCACATTTTTTGAAAAATAGACGCGAATGTATGGACATGTATGGACATGTACGGACATGTCCATACATGTATGGACATGTAGCGACGTGCCCATACATGTCCATACATGTCAATACATGTATGGACATCATCGTCGCGTGGCCATATCTCGCTTTAGAGTGGACAAATTCTGAATTCAAAGCCACCATTCGATTCAGCTCGGCGCGGAGAATCTTCTGATATTAGGTTGGTTCATAATTAATGCACGTTTTTCCTATCTCTTCTTTCAAACGCTAGTTTTCAATGAAAAAATCGTTTTTCTTCAAAACTATCTAAACTATCGGAAAGCTCGTTTCTTCTACTTTCAAACATATATTTTCCTTTTCGGAGATCTTTGTTCAGGCCGAAGTTCTGTGTTTTTCAAAGTGAGGAACTCAAACTTGAAATTTTTTCTTTTCATTCGATTTGCCCCAATTCCACGAAAAATGCTCAAATTTGTTTTAAAAAATACGTGTTATAATCGCGAAGGTTTGTGCTAAAAAATGCCCACCAAGGCTAAATGTTTTAGAAATCCTGAGCCGAGAAGCTTTGACTCAAACTTAGCTGAATGCTGGGATCACTAGGGGCTTTATAAAATGCTTACATGAGAAGCATTTACAGAACTTTCACTTGGTTTTGGTAGATCAAAGACTACTAATAATAGGAAAACGGCAGAATTTTCTCGTTTTTGAAATGAGAAAAAATTGAAGGAATCTAAAAAATACAGATTCTTGCCTTCTCTAAAATGCAGAAGAAAATAGTACTTTTACTTTCTTGGCAATATTATTTCCGCAGAAAATTTTTGGTAAAAACCAAGTTCCACCCTACTATTGAATCGACCATTGGCTACACAATGAGCAAAGTTTGCTCCAATCTAGTCCTCTTGAGAGTAAGTCATGCTTCTTCAAACTAGAGCTTTTCGGAAAAAATTTTCAGTAAATTTTGAGCGGTAAAATTTTTTCCGTGGTGAGTACAACTACACAAAAGTATACGTTGTATAGCTAAAAGTTGCTGTTTACAATGGTTTTTGTTGCGCTCAGAAAAATTGTTTCAAAGAATTTTTTTCATTAGAAGTGGAAGATGAGAAAACGTGCATTAATTATGAACTAACCTAACCAGGGCTTGTCGAAATGCTATCACACTTGCATCGCGGGCAATTCCGTCATCTTACTCTCAAAATGATGTGAACGGTTATGATGTTTACAGCGCTTGTGCTCCAGTGCCTTCCAATAAATACCATTTTGTAGAGCCGGCTCAAACTTAGGTTTACATTTTAAATCACATATAGCTTCACTGATGTAATACGATAAGATTAAGCAGGATTTTGAGCGTGAAATTGTTACAACTCTCACCAGAAACCAACAAACCCGATCTTGACTTGGACTAAATGCAATGTTTGACTCTAATTGTGCAATTTGCACTTTCATAATGCTTCATCCATGAATTATGACATAACCGTAACAATTGCTATTTCAGTGCTCCATTGAAACGGTGATCACGGCACTCAGAAAGCTTTACGAATTCAGAAGTCAAAGACAGCGTCTAGGCAGAACTTCGAACAAGAAATTTTCTGCTCAACTGAGCTTATTCTTCACGCTGTTTCCAAAAATGCAGCTGCAGTTCATGAAAATGTCGAAAACGGGCTTTAGAAACTCTAATTTTGAATTGAACGCCTGCAGCCAAGGTTGACGCAGAGTATTGTGAGATCCTGTGTTTTATCTGGGTACGATATGCGTACTCTGGCTATCGATTAGAGCTAATTAATAATGAAGGTGTACGCTGGGCTGGGAGTGTCTACCGTAATTCTAAACGGATGAGAAGCGATTGATGAACCCTTTTCGTAAATCTAAGTTCCAACCAAGGACGATGGAATGGTACCTAAAGGGCGAAAGCCAAAGAAGCGAGAATATTATAGACAATCAAAAGGCGTTGGCTTACTTTCAAGAAACATCAGTGAAGTTTACATGTCTTCGATGTGAATTCAACTGCCGTAGTGTTAACAAACACAAATTGTTTAGCCGCGCTATAACGAAACTTATCTCCTTATTCACGTCTATCTGACGATAGCAGGTTTCATCTCGGATCCCGCCCTGGTGTAGCCGAATCGTGAGAGGGTATTCTGGCACGCAGCAAAACAGATCTTTTCAATTACACTTTTCCGCATCAACCCGCCCTGCTCTTCCATCTTCTCCTTGTCGCATGCAAATTTGCAGTGAAACGAACTTGCCTTCTATCCGTCTTCCACTGCTAAATCGCAAATGAAAATGACCTTTACACTGCTGCAGCTTACATGACAACGGGAGAATGACTAATAATGATCAAAGTATTCGTTTTCCTAGATGCAAGCAAGCAAATTAGTAAAATCATTAGAACAATCTGGCGAATTTCGCAAAATGTAGCCCAAAACAACCGTCGGTTCAAAAAATCCATGTACGCGAAGTATTAGCTCAATCAGTCCGTGCACAAACTATACAGTCTGTAAGCAACACACACACACACACACACACACACACTTATTTCCATTATAATCAAATAAACTTCGAAATGGTCTTTCTTTTCCTTGGCGATCACTGAGCTGTGTCGCAAAGTTCCAGGTGTAAGGTTCAGTCTTCGTTGGCAGTCTCTTCGAAGGCCTTTTGTTTTGCAAAGTAGTCGCTATGATGCGCTTAGTCGTCTTTTTATCATTTCCTCGGATGTCCTAAGTACACTTGAAAGCAACCTGCTCGATAGCGTTGCCTAACACCTTTCGTATCACAGAGTGTGTTCTTCATACACTCAATTCATCGGTTTAATAGGATCTCTTCCACTGATTTTTCGAACATCTTAGCACCGCTTTCCTTTAGTGATACTGCTGAAAAAAGAACGATGTCTTCGGCAAAACGAAGGTTTGAGAGGAGCATTCCACCAAGAATAGCCCTTCCCCTTTCAATATAGTGGATTCTCTACTTCTCCACTACAAGGCAAACATGGAGCGTTCCGGTAGATCCATCTTCAGAGAGACCCATTGTGGAATAGTATTTTACTTAAGTCGTTAATTGCGGGTTTGGTGTTGGGCAAGCGCATAACTTATGCGGCCACCATTGCACTATCGTGCCCAAGTTGTGACTTGTTTTGGGCTGTCGGGACCGCGCTTTCTTTACTTGTGACGATTTTGGGGAATTACGCGCCTTTATGTCGAGAAGAAATCGCAGCTCAGGTTTCGCATTAATGCTGCAAGAGGTAAATAATGTTTGCAAAAGTCCCATCGACAATTGTGTGCAAGACGTCTTCCTCGGCTGCTTCCAACATCTCCGCTTGTCTGCGCTTCCAAACCTTCTCGCCTTTGAGCTAAACTTCACTATTAGTTGCGCAAGTCAAGTTGCATTCTAACTCGGTTGCTAAGTGTCCTCGTG
This sequence comes from Cylicocyclus nassatus, assembly GCA_958299035.1. NCBI lineage: Eukaryota > Metazoa > Nematoda > Chromadorea > Rhabditida > Strongylidae > Cylicocyclus > Cylicocyclus nassatus. Next base: position 48,553,935 of record CATQJL010000223.1, on the reverse strand, counting down.
TATAAAAAATGAAACTGTTAGAATGTAATATTGTTTGACTTTTGTGAATGAAGGGTGTCCAATAAGGAAACGACTTGTTTGCAGCCCATTGAAGCTCATAGATGATGATTTGGGAACCAAAGATGGGACGTACATAAACAAAGGCCAGTCGGAACCAACAACGAAATATCATGGAAAGGGTGTGTTGCCAATGAATATGACGAGCTTTTTTTTTCTAGAAATTTCCCATACTTTGAAAGTAGAAAATGATTTGTTCGCAAGGCACACAACTGTATCCCAAAAAAGTGCACACTTTAATGTGGAGGGTGATTTAACTTAGATTTCTTCATTATTAAGGGATTACGATTGGAGTTTAGGGATGGCTTTCAGACCATTGAAACATATTTTGCTTCAGAAAGAAAAACAAACAAGCCATAAACTTGCATACTGGTTAATCACACTTCACTGTACTACCTTTCACAATTCTCTCGTCACATAGCTGAAGTCGCCTCCCAGACAAGGGGTATGGTAAACGCGCTGAGGTGGTCCTGTCTTGTCTTGCAACTCGAAAATATTTTTGATGATTTGCAAAGATTATGTATTGTGCTGGAATATTGCAGCGACATTTAGAATCCCAATAAAAAAAGGAGTGAGATGATTGGAAAATTACAGAAGCTTTCTAGTGGAATTGTCAACTATAAAGCATTTCCTTACCACATTGATCTTTTTGCGCTTTCTGAGTCAGACTACGCGAACACAACCTTTTATGTATTCGGACTGCATAACACGCGGATTCTCGACCACATATTAAGCAGGAGCATGAGAAGACCCGAAACGACAACAACTTGAATGTCGAGAACTTGGATGGACTGCTTTCATGGGCAGCGTCCGCGCAAGTCGGCCCTATATTTTTTTTCTTTGTTGTGCCTTACTGCTGCGCTAAACAAGAATACGGGCCCCAAATTGTTGAAACCGTCAAAAGGAAGTACTCGCAAGCAGTGGCGTATCGAGGGGAGGGGGAGGGCGCACCCCCCTCGGAAATGGGTCGCGAAATTTTTGAAAGTTGCTTATATGGGTTATAAAAATGTGCAGGTGACTAGTTACTTGTAAATAGGAATTATTTTTGCAATTTTTTAAAAATTCAAATTGGCCTTATAAAAAAATTTTGGTTTGTATATCAAATAATGCGCCTTTTAAAGCTGGTTCGAATTCTGTTTTCCATATCTGCGAAACGCGAAGCTGGATGGAGTTATGATCATTTTTTCAAAAATGAATTGCGCTATTGCGGAGGGTGAAAATCATCAATAGAAATTTTTATTTTCTCTCCATAGGCTGAATGTGTTTTAGACAGGTATAAATACAACGTTACACCTTTCAAAATTCTCCTTACTAGCCCAAACGGTAAAATAGACCAAATTGTGTGATTTTTACTACCTAAAAGTACGCAAATTTTCTACAAAAAGGTTCATAAATGCGTTCACATGTTTCGCAGAATTCGAGCACAGATTTAGAATCAGCGTTTCAAGATGCACCTTATGGTATACATCGCATTCCAAATGGCCGGGGGTCACCAAGTATCATTTCCTTGTTAGATGGGATTGATCGGAATAAGGAAGTGTGATGCCGAGTTAAATCGGGCAAAAAGTGCAGAGGTGCTTGCTGGTTCCGATCTTCGTTCTTTTTTTCTCAAGTCTTCGTTCCCAAATCTATCTGGAGACACCTCGTGCCAAAGCGCTCAAAGCTCTTCTTCTCACATGTAATCCTGTGGTGGTCTGAGTGCGTCTCAAGCATTCCTCACGAGTCGCTGAGGATTACTTTCCGTACATAGTTGTAAAAATTTCGGAAGTTGTTGGTTCTTACAGGATGGCTAGTAACACTTGATATGAGCTTTCACCCTGTCAACGAAGATGTCCTTCGGCGATGTGTCGTCGAAAGGATCCGACCTTGTCGCTTTTGCATACTGTCAAAATCCGCCATACGCTGTTACACCACTCGTCTTGAGCACTAAACACAAATCATGGCTGGTAGGCTTTTTTGCAGTTGTGTTATGTTATGCTCGAACGGATAAGTTTTTTTTCAATTCATTATCAGTGGCACTATTTAGTTTATATACTACTAGCTGCCGTCCCCGGTCCAGCCGGGCGGAGGGTTGAAAACCCCATAGTGTCCATTTCAAATCATTTATGGCTTACCACTCCTCTCCCTTCAGTTCATATCATCCCTTCTTTTCCTGCTTCAGCTCCGAGTTGATTTGCAGCGCCGCTGTGGCATCCGTAGTGAGATTGCCTTCCTTCTTGACCGCCTCGCTCCGTGACACCGCATCCTCCTCACCGCAAAATGTAGGTGATCCCTCCCGCCCCTTACTACTTAACTTAGAGAAATAAATGATGTTGCTTTCATTTTGCAGGATGTAAGTAAACAAATCAATAAATCGATGGAATGACCCAGCAAATGGTCGCGAAAAGTAGCCTATCTTTTGCGCCGTGGCTTGTTAAAGGGGAGAGAATTTCAGCCTCTTCGGTTTACATACAAAGGAGTCTATAGGCCACAAACATTCTAACAAACAAAGGTACAGTGTTTGAGTTTTATATATACTAGCCGACATCCCCGGCCCAGCCCAGACAGTGGTAAGCCGGCCTAGCATGGTTATCAAAGAATTTTGTAACTCACTATTCGTCCTTTTCTCTTTGTTCTTGATTATCGCAGCCTGCTTCCTTCTTCCTTCCTGCTCCTGCTCCTGCTTTGCACTGCAGTCGTGTACCCGCAGTTGTTGTTTTCCTCCATGATCGCCCTTTTCTTACGGCACCGTCCTCGCCGCCAAATGTAAATGATCTTTACCGCCCCCTCCCTTCTACTTCATTTGGGAAAATGATTCGATAGATTGATAAGCTTCATTTTCTTAGATGTAAGTAAACAAATCAATAAATCAATAAGAGGACCCAGCAAATCATCTCGAAAAGTAGCCTATCTTCTGCGCCGTGGCTTGTTTATAGGGGAGAGAATTTCAGCCTCTTCGGTTTACATACAAAGGAGTCTATAGGCCACAAACATTCTAACAAACAAAGGTACAGTGTTTGAGTTTTATATATACTAGCCGACATCCCCGGCCCAGCCCAGACAGTGGTAAGCCGGCCTAGCATGGTTATCAAAGAATTTTGTAACTCACTATTCGTCCTTTTCTCTTTGTTCTTGATTATCGCAGCCTGCTTCCTTCTTCCTTCCTGCTCCTGCTCCTGCTTTGCACTGCAGTCGTGTACCCGCAGTTGTTGTTTTCCTCCATGATCGCCCTTTTCTTACTGCATCGTCCTCGCCGCCAAATTTAAATGATCTTTACCGCCCCCTCCCTTCTACTTCATTTGGGAAAATGATTCGATAGATTGATAAGCTTCATTTTCTTAGATGTAAGTAAACAAATCAATAAATCAATAGGAGGACCCAGCAAATCATCTCGAAATGTAGCCTATCTTCTGCGCCGTGGCTTGTTTATAAAGGCAGTGTCCGGGCAAAAACTCGATCTTGAGATTTTTTGCTTACCCGTTCCTATTCGCTACGCTGAATCCGAAAATGCACTTCGGAGAGCGCAAAAACGGCGAAAAACGGCTCTAATACGAGAGGGAAATCAGCAGGTGGGCGGGGTCCTCGTCACTGTGAATTCACGCTCCCAGCTTCCAGAGCGATCTCCTCGGTTCCTATTTCAACTCATGCAGGCCGGTGGAGATCTCAGGGCGCTAGAGGAATTGGGAAGATCGCTCCAAAAGCGGACTGCGAAGTTCACAGTGGGGAGGACCCCGCCCACCTGCTGAATTCCCTCCCGTGTTAGAGCCGTTTTTCGCCGTTTTCGCGCTTTCCGATGTGCCTTTCCGGATTCAGCGTAGCGAATAGGCCCGGGTAAGCAAAAAATCTTAAGATCGAGTTTTTGCCCGGACATTGCCTATAAGGGAGAGGATTTCAGCCTCTTCGGTTTACATACAAATGAGTCTATAAGCCACAAACATTACAAACAAAGGTACAGATTGATTCAGATCACAATAGACCTGAGATAGAACTATCCTTTCAGGTTATTCGAGTAGGTTTGAGATCCTTCCATTTTACAAAATAATGGGTAGGACTACACAAAAAGTATTCCTATGCTCTCGTGTTTGATGGCGAATGGCTGCCTGTTTTGTGCTCGCTTGCTTTCCAGCAGTCTCTTTCTGCAACGCTGTTCTCACATTTTTTGCAGTAGTGTCTTTTCCGCAGTTTCCGTTCTGAATAGCCTTTGTCAACTGTTTGTCGGTATTTGCTGGTGACGTTTGTGCGATTTCAACAATTCATAATCTATTCAGGACAGATTGCCAACCAAAGCTACGAAGACGTACACAAGTGAGAAATTCTTGAGTGACAGCATTTAGAAGGGATGCGAATTTAGTGAGGCAGACTACTGCAATGGCAAATGAGGATTGTGGCAATATGTGACCCAAGCAGACTAGAGTGTAGTCGGGACTCTTGTGCGGAAAAGTGAGTTGATGGGCAAAGTTCCATGATATTTTCCAGCTATAATTGGTGAAGGAAAGTTCTGGAACCCTGCTGTCAAGAGGAGCCATCCAGTGTGCCCTAACGAGGCGTAACTTCTTCCACGTTTAGGGCTTCAAAGCGACTAGCTTCAAAAAAAAACTAGTAGCGTTTCAGCCCTAGACGTTGATTTTCCTATGCCGCTCCCTCCTCAGTGAGTCATACTGGAAGCATCATTCCAATATGTGATTTTTCCATATCCGCTGTCTACTTTCGTCTTAGCTTACCAAATGTGTATTTCTTTCAGAGATGTACGGAAATGCCGGTGGAGGAACGAACACCTCAATTAGGCACCGCCTCCGCGGACCACTGGTCCCAACACGATGCACAACAGTAGGACGAAAGGACCAGCAGCCCGCGGAGGCGATGCCTCATTGAGGCGTTCGTTCCTCTACCCGGAAATGCGCCTCTGCTAACGATTACTTGCTCAGTCACATCGGTATCGGGCTTTTTCTTAGTTGGAGCTTGACGCGGGATGAATGTAAGAGGAGGAAGTATGTGCAAAAGAAAAAAGAGTAAAAAGGGTACTCTGTACAGAGAGTTCGTAAGAGTTGCTCTCGCAAAGCGTACAGGAAAAATATAATCTGGACTCCGCGCAGCAAGATATTATTCATCTCCTCATCGCTAAAAATGTAACCAACAGAATTCATCAAATGCCTTTCTCGTTTGACGGAAGAATGTTATCTTCAAGACGTTCAAAAGTAAAGCAGTTAACAATCTTCCAGCCTTCACAGTCACAAGCAAGTAAAACCCTAGCTTTCTGAGTAATGTAACGCGGGTATACGGTAAATAAAGAATCCGATTTTCTGGACTGAGTCGGAACTAAATGTCCTTTACAAAATAGCAAAAACCAGGCTCTACTGAAGCTGTGGAAGCTTTCACGTTTCCACTGCAGTAGTGGTTTGTGATTTTAGAAATTGAGATTCCCAAATTTTTTTGGTACTTTTCCGCTATCCGGACCCATTTTTTCAACGAGGGATATTGCTTCTTCCCTTGTACCATATCTGGTCCCAACTTCACAGGAAGGAGTGTCAACCTTCCTGCCACGTGTCAAAAAATTTGACATGTCATTTACATGTTTAACAGGTTTAACCAAGCGTTTGAGATGCCCTACCTAGCGACTTAAGTTCAATCTGTTTTTCAGTCAATATTGGCCCCATTTTCGATTGAACAGTATCAAAAATGAAAATTATCATTACTTATAATAACGGGCTAAGGATGTTTACGTGACTTTGTGTATGTGTGTGTGTGTCTGAGAGCGTGTCTGTTACGAAATTCGTAGAACGTGTTCCAACCAACCTGCTGGGCTCAAATTTTGCACAGCGCATGCTACCCGCATGAAAGTCCAAAAAGCAAAATTACGAGCAGATTCATTGAGTGTATCCCTCAGAAACTATGCGTCAAACGGATCCACTTTGCATTAGAGCCGCAAAATTAGGTCCGTAAGTCCACTTTTTGCCGAGTCGTGGGTGTTTATGCCAAGTAAATGTGCAAGCCGGGAACTCAGACCCAAAAAAGTGATCAAAAGTCCATCACTTTACGAAACGGCGCCAAAAAGTATTGGTTGCGTAAATGGTCAATTTGCCAAGGTTTTACCAGACCATTTGACGAGATTTTTGCACAGAGATGTAGCTCACGGTGACTGCTATTCTGCAACTGTCAAGACCATGGAAAAATCAAAAACCTCTAAAAATTTGCGTTTTTTCTCCTGCAAAAAGTCTCATCCACTCGAAATGACCGATCTCACATAAAAAAGGTTTCGAAAGTAGTTGTTTACATTTTGTTCGTGATAGTCGGCATTGCTCGGTAAGTTTCAGTGCCATCATTATGCGAGAATGAGTAGGGCCTAGATAGTAGAGCCAGTGCGAACCTCTGCGAAGCAGAGGTGACGTACTGGTTATCATAATAACCTCGATATTTTATCAAAGAACAGATTAGACAGAAAAGTGGGCTAGGGTCCCATTATCTAAGTGACGAAACGAGCAGCAGCGAGGAACTTCAAGCCATCATGTATAGTCTTGTCTGGCTAAATTTGCATGGCGAAATGTTTGAAGAGAAAGACGATGCTGAATCATTGCTGAGAACAATCCAGATGTTCTAGTATAAGTTACAAATTGTTTTGCTCTTTCAGAAAACAATTAAACAGCTTCTAGCTGGTCGCAAGTGCTCTTTTATCTCACCAGAAATAACTTCGAAAAAAACATATCAAAATGGACCAAAACGTGTCAATATTTTCCTGACACGTGGCAGGGAGGCAGTCCTCCTGGAATCTATGAAAAATTGTTCTCAAACTGAAGAACATATTTTGTGAGTATTTTTTGAAAAAATGGGTCCGGATAACGGAAAAGTACCATTTTTTTTATAAGCTTCTAATAGCAGACCATGTGCGTCAACATAGTCCAAGGCAGGAAGTCTAGAAAATTTTTTTAGAGTTTATGCTCCCGAGTAGAGAAACAACGGGTGAAAACTTGGTTCATCAAAAAAGATTATCTCCTGGAAAATTAACCATGGGAAACTGAAGATAAGCATCGAATACATGTGTAAATGCTTTTCATTCCTTATTATACGAGGCTTTTTGGTTAATCAGAAGAATAAACGAAACTTCTGGGACAATTTGATACAAATTTTTGCTCATTTACATTTATGGAAATATAATTCCTCGGATTGTGATGCACTTCGCATGTGCTGAATAGAATCATTGAAAAAAATGCAGTCTTGAATGGAAATGGATGGGATCTTCCCATTTATTTTGACAAATGCTTACAAATGCATATTGAAAGAGGAAAGAAAGAACTAGACGCAGAATCAAAAGAGTTACGTTGGCAGATGTAGGTTCGCGGAAGATCTGGAAAAGATGATCAGTTTCTCGCATGTATTCTCTCGTAGTTAGACGTTGTTACCAGAAAAGCGTATAATATTCTATACTAGCTGGCAACCGGCTCTGTCAATAATATTTTCGCTATCAGCATCCTCACTCATCCCTCGACGCCAGCTCCCAGCCTCGTGGTGAAACTTTGCAAAATTTTTTGATAAAATCAGTAAGAAACAGTAACTACGACACCTGCCCCGTCCAAAGTGTATGTGCGCCAAGTTTGATCCGGATCGGTTTGGCAAAAAATTTCTGCTCGAAACATACGTACAGACACAAAGACATACAGACATGCAACTAAACTGTGGTAGTAATTGGTCAAAG
>CATQJL010000223.1:48371591-48546189 GCA_958299035.1 Cylicocyclus nassatus | reverse complement strand
TTGCTCCCTTCTCCCTTACCCCCCCCCCCCTTCCACTTCTACCTCGGTCACTGCGCCGTTATACTGTGGTTGTACTATAGAAAACGTGGCTTATGTTAGTGTCCTATCTGGCACAATAGTGTTTCATCCTGTTGTTTTCAAAACGATTAATCAGTAAAAAAGATGCTGTGTGCGGGCTTTGGATTCTCGAACATATCCCTCTCACTGGTTAGTGCAAGCCCTTGAAGAGGTCATGGCCACCTGCTGACATTGTTTGTAGAGAAGAGGGAGTGGATCCTTCTCTTCGCTGTTCCACAAAGGAAAGTCCAGCGAAGCTTCTTTATGAAATCTTCGTTTACAGCTCTGCTAGCTTGCTTACTGCTCCATCATTGGAATACTTTCCATGTTGGCTTAGCAAATACACTAGGCAAGCACTATTTTCTTCTGCACTTTTCTTCGCGGTCCTGATCATTGTTTTGTCCTCACTTCTACTTTCAGGATCTCTCCTAGTCGGCGACCTCTGCATGACGAATACCGAGTGTGTACAGGGGGCAGATTGTATTATGGGGACATGTAGATGCAGTGCAAACCACATCGCTATTGAGAATTATTGCTGGAAAAGTTAGCACATCAGTCATTTCAAAACATACGACTGGCGCCGTTGAAACATAGCTAAAGTGAATTCATGTGGCGCTAGTATTGCTTGGCTAAAAATGGATCAAAAAGTTCTATTTCTTAGTTCCAGTTGGAAAGTTTCATTACCTATTACCGATTACAATTCTGTACCATCGTTTATGCTGCATGTTGCTATCAACGAAAGAGAGTAGTTGAATCCAGGATTGATGATCGATTCTCCCACAACAAACAATCGTTTGCCTCAAAAAAATGTGATTGAGCAAAATAGACAGTACGGCTAGTTTTAGGAGAGAACGTAATAAAAACGCACCAAAAATTGGATAATCTGCAGCATTTCAGATGCCGCATTAAGACAATTTTGATGCTGTTTTACCTTTCTTATGGGGAGATTGTGCACTATTACTGAACAAGTAGAATGACAATTGTAAATGTATGGCATACATTTTGAGCCCCAATCCATTTTCGAAAAGTCAGTTTCTGGTTTACGTTTGGTTCGTAAAAAAGAGTTTCATGTTTTCCAGCTGTAAAATATTTCGGTGTAAATGTTAGGTTGTTACATAAGTTTGGTTACATTTTCTTTTTCTCTGAAAGACTCTAGAAATCCGTCAAATTACGTTATATGGCACACTATCCAGCATCATTTTCGATTATGGGCATGGGTTACAGTAGACACTGAGGCAATTTTCTATCGGCATTTCGACCTCCTTTTCTTCTTTAATTTTTCAAGCTCCCCTCATTCTTCTTTCTCCTATATTTAGATTTTTTATAAAATTATGGGAGCATCAATGGTGATACAAAAGCAGTTTAAAGCAAGTTGGATTGCCAAATTTGTTTCGCATAATTTCCAAGGTTCAAAATGTGTTCTTCACGTATGGCATGTATATATCGTAACCACATAAACTGAAAAGGGGAAAAAATCTCAATGTAGAAAATTATGAAGACTCTTTCTGTTGTACAAAATTTGTGTAACAACCTTATAAATCATATAACTTGCTTCAAAAAAATGTTCTTATATGTGATGCCCTAATGCCCTATAAAATGGCTAGAAAATTTGTTCTAGCATAATAGGCGGCCGACGGCTGCCAGCGCCATCATATCTAACAGCCATTTTTGATTTGCATAAATTTCCAGAGTTATCACCAGAGGAGACCGGTTGCTTTTACGACGCTCAGTGCAGTTCGTCGTGGCCGGGAGCTACCTGCGAGCACAGCACATGCAAATGTCCGGTGCCGCTACAGGCTGCGAGAACCAGAGAAGGAACGGTTTGCCATCGCAAAGGTTGTGTTGCTTTTTCCTATCGGATTTAGGCAGTGATTTAACGTCCTGAAACTTAGGTGAATGCCCAACTAACGGTCAAAACTCACTGCTCTACAACCGCGACACCAATACACCATCGACATGCACTATTTTGAATTCTGACGTGAGTCCCTGCTTTTCGTCATGATTCTCTTTTCCGGAATCTGCTCTAAATTCAGTCGTGGGAATTTATTGGCTGTGACGACTTCCCGGAAGTGTACAATTGCATTGATGGATTGTGTTGCCCTACAAAAGGTAAGTTGAAATTTTTTGTAGCATTCCATTTTGACCCTTTTTCAAGTCTTGAAATCGCAGATCAATAGCCTGAAGCAGAGCTGAGTTGTCGAGATTCTCAACATTTTATGCAGATCTTTGCTTATGCATTCGGATTCTTTGATAGTTTGACTCGAAATATCATAGAAAGAATGCGCTTACCCAATATTGATGCCATTCAAATGTAGTGAATGTTTCCAAGAAAATGTCTAGTTAAGAGAATTCCGTAAGGAAGCCTTTTTACTCTACCATTCGAACGTTTTTCGAAGAGCTTTTGGACGTTCTACTTCTCTGATTTTCCCAGTTCTGAAGATAATTGTATAGGTCTTCTGTCAAGCTATTTAGCTATTGATCCTCAGCTACAAAGAAACTGTTTTAAATAATCTCCTCATCACCAAATCAAAAAATTATGTTTTATTCTATATTTTTTCCAATGTAAATGACTTTTCTCCTTTAGCTCAGTGACATTACAGCTCTTACCTGCATCCAACCGCTGAATTATGGAAACCAAGGCTCTTCTAGTTCTCCCACTAGCCGTTGGTACTACGACTCCATTACATCATCGTGTCAGACGTTCCCGTTCAGCGGTGCTGGAGGCAACTCTAACAATTTTCCAACTAAAGGGCTCTGCGAATCCTACTGTCTCACAGGTTTGTGGACACGCGGTTACAATGATCCTGTTAAAGCGATTACCTACTTTGAGCTTGTACCATTCTAGAACATTCTACAGAATAACGTAATCTATAGAATGGTCTGCTCTTAGTCCCAGGACGGCTAAAACATGCGAGCTTGTTGAGAAGTTCTTTTGTTTGCGAGAAAAAATTTGCTTTGTTTAGATTGAAAACAATGGATGATTGCAGCCGCAGATTTCAATAAATAATATTTGATTTTATCTCTTTCCATGATGTGCTCGCGGACAACCCAGGGTATTGACTCTATCAAGGATTTCGCCTAGCACCGATCTGGCGGAGCAAAACAACTTTGATTGCACCACTATAGGTGGCCTGTATCAATGTTGTCCATCTGCCAGTGAGCTTTCTTCTTTCTGACGGCAATCCAATGAAATGCCAAGAGATTTCAGATTTTATATGCAGCGAATTCGGCGGTCTCAGTATCGAATCTGTAGATTATGACTCTGTAGATGAACTGCCACCATATGCATCAGGCTCGCAGAGAGCATTGGACCAACCTACTACCAGGTGCTTATATTATAGGGTTGAAACGAAAGCTCTTGCGCAATTCGAATGAAACTCAATAATTCTCCGATTCTTAAATTTTGTTACACCATATTTGTTGTCTAAAAATTAGCGCAAGGTGCGCCTCATGAATGCAGTTTGAATTTTGATGAGCTAGCCTCCAAAAACGAAGCTCTCCAAAGATGGCGTTTCGAATTTTGCTATCCTGGGTTTGGTGTCAAAAAATTGCGAAGGGCAGTTAGGTAGACCTACAAAATCCGTGAATTCTTCTGAGCACTAGTACATATGTTACTGTGGTAGGCTTCAATCTTGCGTGAAATGCAAACAAAAAATTCGAAAATATTATTTTGAAGAGTAATTCCTCTATTTGATACTGAACATCTTAAAAGAAAACTCTGTCTTACGATAGGAAACGTCACAGCATTTTAGGTTACCACTAGGTCAGATCTGCGGCCCCGATTCGTGGTTCTGTGAACAAACTGCAGAGTTCTTTTCTTGAGATAACGCTGAGAATTTATGTTGTATTTTCATGCAAAATTAAAGCCTACCATAATGATGAGTGGACTTTTGGCGCAAGAAATTTCTGTAGATTTTGGGAGCTATTCAGGAGCTCTGCTTTTGGCGCCAAACCATATTTCAAAAATTAGAACACCATTTTGAAGTTTTTTTTCGAAAGCTAGCTTATAGGAACTACGCTTGAACGCAATTGATTGCAAACCTATGCTACTTTTGAGCAACAAAACCTGAGTTTTTATGGATCAAACAGTTACCGAATCTCATTCGAAATACGCAAAATCTTCCGCTACATCCTAAGGCCTCGGGCATACCTCACGCGATTTCAGTGGCCACGCGATTTGGCAATACTCCAAATGTTCATAACTCATCCTACGGGGTTTCTGAATGTACGGAAGATTGGGCATTTTATCAACCTACGAAAGTTATACATACTGTGCATTTGGGGTCTACCAGTATTGAATTTGAAGACATCTGGCAAATTGCCAGATCGCGTGGCGACTGAAATCGCTTGAGGTATGTCCCTTGCCTAAAACATCAAATAACCAAGATAGTTGCTAGTGGTGTAATTGCCGTATACAAATCAATTTCTATCATCTTCTCAAACCAGATCTCGAAGATCCGTTTGAAATCTTTTGGTTCATAGAATATTGATATAAAATGCCACTCATACTGCCACGCGATCACTCCGTGTTGAAATACATACAATATTCGTTGATTGTCGCCATCCTTCCCAAAGTTTTGAAAGATTTTGAGTCGTATACAGTGTGTCTGAGTTAAAAATTTGCAAGTCTAATATACAAAATAATTTTCCTGGTGGTATTGGGATCGCACGAAAAACGAGTGTCTTCCGTTTCTGTTTCTTGGCCAAGGAGGAAATTTCAATAACTTTCTCACTAAAGAGCACTGCGAACAATTCTGTTCTATTGGTGAGTTGGACTTACCAACTAGCGATGTATGTACACTTCAGTTTGAACCAATTTTCCAGATCTGTGTCCGGTCGGATCACCATTACTACATGATTCGGGATCACCTGTCACATGTTCCACTTCAGCGGACTGTCCCTATCCCTACACGTGCCAAAACAATAGATGTTGCCCATCTAGGGGTACAAAAATCACTGAGAAAACAATCAAGCCTTCAAAAATCTTTTTTCTAGATAGTGTTTGCAGCCAACCGCTAGCCGTAGGGGTATCCTGTCGCGCAGCTTTGTTGCCTAGATTCTGGTACAACGTTACGACAGGAAGCTGTCAAATGTTTATGTATAAAGGCTGCCAAGGGAACTCGAACAATTTCCTGACACTTCGTAAGTGTCAGCACGCCTGCGAAGGGACGGAAGGTAGGTTTCTTGATTTTGTCGCGATTGCTTCGATGATTGTTAACAGTTGAGCCAAAGTGCCGGCACGGAGTGGCCCTGCGGAACGAGGATGGCAAACTCCATCGCTGCGATGATCGGGTTGGGTTTGAGTGTCCTGCAAATTATGAATGCACTCGACAAGGCGGTGCTAGCGGATGCTGTCCTGTTCCAGGTTATTTTACTTTGCTAGAAGATCTACATAACGATTACAGCTTAATAGTCCTGAAAGAGACTTACTAATGCGAACAGCATGTGACGCAGAGTTCAACTCTGAATTACAAAAGCCAACTAAAAAAGTTTCAATATCTAATATAAATCTATAATTCCTGTCGAGACTTTACCTTTAAATGTAAAAAAACAAATGCCGGGAGAATCATCGATTATTTTAATCCTGCAAGCATTATCAGATTGTGAAAGTGGTTTTGTAAGGTACAAAAAAGAAAAGATATGATTACACCAGCAGAATACACAGGTAATCCGAAAGTCAATAGTCTTTCAAGGTTCCTATGTTGTTTACTTTTGAAAGCACTAATATCAACCAACCCTGACTCTGCGAAGTTTAGAGCTTTTTGAATTTTTTCCTTCATAATGCCTCGCTTCAGAGTATATTTGCTCACTGCCAATGCAGTCCGGTCGGAAATGTGGACAAAATGTCGCCTTGCGCTGGTAATTATTTGAGTTTGGTGTTGTCTTAACCTCAAAAGTTTCTCTTCAAGGTATTTCGACGAAGCCACCAACTTATGTCGCTCATTTCACTTTGAAGGATGCGATGGAAACATAAATAATTTCCCAACAAAAGAAAGTTGTGAGGAATTATGCCCAAAACTAGGTATTTGCCATAACTCTGTTTGTAAAGAGGTTGAGTGCGTTTGTTTCATGCTCTGGTTACTTAGGAACTTTCTGTCCATTTGGCGGGGACTATCATCGCAGCGCTGATGGTTACCCTCTAGCTTGTGGAAAAAGTGAGCAGTGCCCTTCCAGATATGAGTGCGTGGCTGTGAGTGCTTCACATTTGACGGCAAAAATTTGGTTGGATCAATTGATAATCTATTAGTAGTTTTTTTTCGGGATTGAATATCTTTTATGTAGATTCTGTTCGAAGAGTTGTTAGAATAGATTGGATTTGATTTTGGTGAAATGAGGTTCAAAATATTCACCTTGAAATTTGAATTCTAGTCCATCTCACAACTTTCCGTACGATTATGTACATGAACATTAGATCTCGAAGAAAGTTCTGTTAGACTCTCAAAAGGTATAATTGAGTCTCATTTGTCCCAGTTAACGCACGCAGAAGGTTCAACAAATTTCTGCTGTCCATCACGGTTGTCGATCTGTTCACAAAGCAAGGATGAAGGCAGCGCTTGTGGACAACCTTCGCGGAGGTTTGTTGTGAGAATAATATTGTCGCTAAATTGTTGGATAGGATTTCCAACATGAAATTGCACAAAGGGGTTTGTCATGGGTAATAAGTGTTTTGCACGATTCTAGATAATACGTAAAGAAAAAGGTAGAAATCTTGCGGAGAAATCTCTTGAAACTATCACCCATGCATATCATGCAGAATTAGATACGCTAATAGATGAAACCAAAAGATAGTTTTGGCAATTATTATGTGTGCAATAGAAAATCCTTTCAACACAATTACCATCTCACAATCACATATTCGCAGAGGTTTGTCTGATAGAGAAATCATCGGTATTCAAATCTAAAATTCGCAGTTTTGTCTCCCAGAAGAGTCACGACGCTCAATTTGGCGAAACTTGTTAGAACTGACAGCTCCCAAATTATGAATCTATTAGGTTGTTACATAAGTTTTGTTAGATTCCACCAAAAAAATCCTCATGAATTTGTCAAATGATTTATCCTTATCTCCAAACTATGTGTAGTGTTGCAGATTTCTGATACATAAATGTCACGCATAAATAATCAAATTTTCGAATTTTTGGAAATTTACTCGAATTTTGGCAAATTTCCAATCTGCTCATTGAAAAGTTCAAACTTTCAAAAACTGCACTAGTATTACTAATAATGCTTTCAAAAGTCCGTAAAAAATCTAAAAAGGTAAGAAAGATATAAGAGAATTTTTGAAAAATAAAGAAATGGAGGTTGAAGTGCCCTTATAGAGTTGTCTTTATATTCACTGTAAGCCATGCCGTGGGGGCATAAATGGTGCCAGCGGATGGACCTTTATCCTTTCCCACAGATGATGAATATGAAACCTTGCCGAGTTTTCTAGAGTTTTACAAATGAAGACGAAGAAAGTGCAACTAAATTTACTTACAACCTAATACAACGTATTATATCACGTAGACGCGCTTCAGTTATTGAAGTTTGGTCATGATAGATATTAAAGGGAGATGATCCAAGCAGTTATGTGCTACAGCAGTTGATGTTTTCAACTCAGGTACTATTTTGATGCAAATACTCAGCACTGCAAGCCGATGATGTTTCTGGGATGTGGAGGGAATTCCAACAGATTTTCCACAGCGGACGCTTGTCGAAACTTCTGCGCAAGCTCAGGTCACAATTCAGTTCTTGCACAATATTTCTTGGTCTTAATCGTTAGGCAACGGTTCACCCAGACAATTGTCCGGAACCTCCTCTGGACATTCAGCGAAGAAACCTTTCACCGCCATTCGTAAAAAGTATTGCGCAAGTTTTCGTTGTCAGTCAGTCTGGCAACAAATTCTCTTCCAGATTCCAGTGATAATGAATAAAATTTGCGCCCCAAAAATTTTCTGTCCTGCGGAAGTTCCCGTGGGTTATCTGAGCAGATATCATGTATAAAAATATGCACAGAAGCAGAAAGATGCAATATCATTTTTTTCAGCATCAGATTACATAACATATTGAACTTTCTAGCTTGTGCGCCACATGAGACGATCTTGCAATCTTCAAACTCTGGGGTTCCATTTGACTGTTCGAGAGCATCATGCCCGCTAGGCTACTCATGTGTCAGAGACGTATGGAATTTGAAAACAATGGTTTGCTGCGGCACACCAGATTCTGGTGAGCCGTTCCCAAAAAAGTTTTAATTCTAATTTGATCTGAATGCCCAGGAGTTTGTCCTGATGGTCTTCAGCAGCTGAGCGATCCGCGTACGCTGCTTCCGTCTCCCTGTCGAGGTAATCGCCACGACGCTTGCCCTCACTCGTTTCACTGTCTGCTACATCCCTTAAAGAAGAGGCATTTCTGCTGTGGCCCCAAGAAACAAAATGGTAGGACCTAGTTTCGAATTGGATGCGGCATATGATTTGTCTTTGAGATCTATGCCCAATCGGATCACGACTAATTCGTCTTGGGAGTGGCGACCCGATGGGATGCAACGCTCACGCTCGATGTCCTATAGGAGCCGACTGTCACGGGTCCAGCTCTGCTCATTCTGGGATATGCTGCAAAAATCTTCTAAACGGTGCTGAGAATTCTGTCATATTTCCTGTTTTCTGAGAGGAGTTTCATTTACTTACAGTATGCCCACCCGGATTTGTTCTTGATCGAAACGATCAAAGCGATTGTTCCCCGCTTGATCGACACCACTGCTCATGGGCAGAGTCGCTATGTATATTTACAGAAGTATTACAACGGTGATTACACGCCAGATATTGCCATACTTGTTCGTTAATCTTAAGTTGTTCCAGATTTGTCTGTTGCAAAAAGGAGCATCCCTTATCAAACATTCAGCAGCGCGGATCTCCAGTTTCTAGTTTGAAGATGCAGAGAGCGACGCATAATGCTAAAGTCATATTATTATGAATATGAAAACCAATAAAAACACTCTTTTGCTTTTTTTATCAATGAAAACTGAAAATAGGAGAATAGCTTGGAGTCAGGATTCCGGAAAATCCTCAGTCCATATCTTCGCTTACATGGCTGACCATGAAGTGTAAATACACTCTTGCAGCAAATGTTTGCTTTTTTCAAACTAACTTCATCATTTGTTAGCATCAAATGTTAACAGCGAAAGCTCCTAACTTACTGTGCCAAAAAAGACGACTGCGAAAACCAATGCTTTAGGATGGAAGTTCAACAAGTTTTTGAATGTGTTCGGATGTTTGCAGGATCACGCTCACTATACGCATGGGAATCGCCTATGGCCCTGGGCATAGGCGATTCCCATGCGTATAGTGAGCGTGACCCGATTTCAGGGGTGTATGCCAAGATGAGCGATAGCTGGAAGTAAGCATACTGTATTCCTGCGGTTGTCAATATGCCGCGCATAAAGTGTTATTTTTTAGAGCGAAGCTTTCTTCAATGGATTGAAAATGGTGTGGAAGCGTAAATATTAGGGCCTACCCAGCTCGTAGCGTTTTTTTCCAAATTCTTGTATGTCGTTATAGCGTAAATGTAAAATTTGAGATATATTTATCTACGCAACGCACATGGCTGGCACAAGCTATCGTTCATGTTGGCTGCCTCCCGATTTCAGTTGCGACGCGACTTGGCAATACTCCAATTATTCGTAACTCATCGTAAGGGGTATTTGAGTACATGGAAGATAGGGCTACGACTACTAATCTAAGAAATTTGTACATGCCGTGCATTTGGGGTTTGCCAGTATCGAATTTGGAGAAATATGGCAAACTGCCACATCGCGTGGCGAATGAAATTGCGTGAGGTGTGCCCGCGGCCCATAGTAGCATGTAAGCGCTCAAGAAGGCTATTTTGTGAGCAACTTGATATTATAAAGATCTTGGCAAGTTCGGCTCTAATTATTTTTGCCTGAAATCGCAACTTAAGAAACCGTTTCTGAAAGATTAGTTTTTTTGCATAGATTTGTAAGCTGTCGACGTCTATCCCTCAAAGATATTTGAAACAAATACAGAGCTGAATCTGAGAAGGGAACTAAAACTTCGCACGACAACTGATTTGAAAAGCCATAGGCAACCTGTGAGTCTGACGATACACTAATCATTGTACCATACAATCAAGTTTGGACTAGCTCTTCTCAGACTTGCATGCGCCAAAACCAGGAGGCTGTATTTTGCTCCAGATTGACGCTTCGCAGCTAACCAAAGCGCGTTCGAAACCAACCGCCTGTGCTCTCAGTCTGAGCATATACTGGGTTGGTGCAAAAATAATGAGCGTTTTCCCATCTTTCACTTTAACTTGCTATAACTTTCTATAAAATCTACATTTCGAAATATGATAAAGACCTTCAGATGCAGCGAACCTTTCGCAGTACAGCGCACATTGAACCATACTCATATCTCATATGGGCAGAAAAATATGGATTGAAAAACAAAAAGAGTTTTTTTCTGGAGCCTTGTTTTTGACAGAACATAACTCCTTTCACACTTTGTTCTTATGATTTATAAGCAGCCTATCTTGTAGCCGCAAGCCAGTAGTACAAATATACATGAAAACGGCTCGGAGAAAAAAGATTAGCGAAGAGGAAAAAATCAAAATCACTACGTAATATATTTTGGAATCGTTGTTTACCCATTAACACCCCTGGTCCGTGGGACATGGCAAACGAGGAGGCCGCAGACGGAGAAATTATGATGAAATATGCTGATCTTTGTCTTTGGATTGCTGCCAAGTGGCATGCGTTTTGGAACGCTGCCAAATTTCAAAACGAGTGACCAAGCATATTTTCGTAAAAGGGTCACACGTATTTCGAAAGGCAATCATGAGATCGCAATGATTTTGAGACTAGGTCGCCAGTGTCCGGGTATTCGGGTGGTTATTTGTAGCTGCTTTGTTTTCGAGCTTGTTATCCCAGAATGTGTCTTTCAAATATGTTGTACTCCTAATGCTTTTGAAATGATGCCAAATTGCGTAACAGCGTAATTTGAATTAAATTCATCTAAGTTCTCAACTCTTGTAAAAATGCACTAACTAACAAGGGAATGGTCAGAAGTCGAAGTGGCCAAACCAAACAAGCTGTCTATCATTCGATGCAGTAAAAAACGCTGACTTCGAATCTGCCTTCCTTATCTGCTTCCCGCTTCTGTGGACGAAGCTACAAGCGGCTTTACTGTGAAAAAATCATACATAAAAACAGCGAAATTGAGCATATTGTTGCACTTTTAGCTCGGCTTCTGGCTTCAAAAATTTTGAGTAAGCTAGCTGCATGTTTTGGCCCAGCATTGAGACGAACGAGGCTCTGTAGGCCAAATTTTCAATTTCACGCATAATTTCTAAGCAAAATAATGGTCTTTAATGGCTTATAACTTCGTCCAGAGAAGCGATAAGCAGATAAAGAAGACAGATTTAGGGTCAGCGCTTCATGCTGCATCTAACGCTACGCAGCTTGTCTGGAAAGGCCACTTCGATTTCTGACCATTCCCTTGTAAGAACAGTCACTTTAGGACCGTCTTGCTTCCACGTGTAGGCAAGAGAGTGCGTGAGTAACTTGGTCTCGCTGGTACTTTTGGAAACGTTCATCTAATAACAGCCTTGCTTTTGCTTGTTAATGGGTTCCGCTGGTGCTTTCAACTAGAAATTGATGTGTAAGCGGCACGTAGGGCAACTTGATCGGGCAGGGGAACAGATTTTTGTACGTTTGGGGCAGTTCTTATAATTTTTGAACGGTCTTCAAGCGGCACATAGGGCAACTTGATCGGGCAGGGGAACAGATTTTTGTCGTTTGGGGCAGTTCTTATAATTTTTTAACGGTCTTCAAGCGGCACGTAGGGCAACTTGATCGGGCAGGGGAGCAGATTTTGTACAGATTTTTGTTCGGGACAGTTCTTATAATTTTTAGACGGTCTTCAAGCGGCACATAGGGCAACTTGATCGGGCAGGGGGACAGATTCTTGTACGTTTGGGGCAGCTCCTATAATTTTTAAACGGTCTTCAAGCGGCACGTAGGGCAACTTGATCGGGGAGGGGAACAGATTCTGTACAGATTTTTGTTCGGGACAGTTCTTATAATTTTCAAACGGTCTTCAAGCGGCACGTAGGGCAACTTGATCGGGCAGGGGAGCAGATTTTGTACAGATTTTTGTTCGGGACAGTTCTTATAATTTTTAGACGGTCTTCAAGCGGCACATAGGGCAACTTGATCGGGCAGGGGGACAGATTCTTGTACGTTTGGGGCAGCTCCTATAATTTTTAAACGGTCTTCAAGCGGCACGTAGGGCAACTTGATCGGGGAGGGGAACAGATTCTGTACAGATTTTTGTTCGGGACAGTTCTTATAATTTTCAAACGGTCCTCAAGCGGCAAGTAGGGCAACTTGATCGGGCAGGGGAACAGATTTTTGTCATTTGGGGCAGTTCTTATAATTTTTTAACGATCTTCAGGCGGCACGTAGGGCAATTTAATCGGACAGGGAAACAAATTTTTTGTACATTTATGCAGTTCTTATGACTGACGGTCTTTAGGTGGCTCAGTAGTGTGCTTTTCGGGGAGGGATCTACTTATGTAGTAAAGCTTCATATTCCTTTGACGAAAATATTGAAAAATTTTCTGACAAAGGTCTTAGATGATTGACTTCGGTTGATTCTGAGAGAAAAGTTTTTTTGTGCAGAATTGTTGTGGGTGTATTTCTACTTCCAAAACGATAAATGTTCTTCTACTTCCTTGACGATCTTCTACGGAAATTGTTGAGAAGAACTGGAAGAGCAAATTCTCTTTGAGAGGGTAGAAAAGATGGGGAGGGGGGTTATCTGAATGTCTCTGTGAGGAGGGGAGATTTGCAGAAAGAGCGTGGTAAACGAGAGAAAAGTAATACCCCATGCATGGTTGCAGCAGGAATTTCGAGAAATGCTGATTGATTTGTGGAGATGCTTCTTCAAACAGTTCTCCTTTTGTAGAATGCTTCGCAAAGATGTTCTCAGCAAAGGCACTTAATTAGAAATATTTATAATCACAACTAAGCCCTTATATTGTATCTGCCCCTACCCACTTGCTAGCGACCCGTAGGGTCGCTAGTCCAAAATATCAACTTTTTTAGCATTTTTTCAGTGGGCCTCAAAACCCCGAAGTAGAGAATTTTTTTAATTTTCTGCGTACTGAAAAGCTGGATGTTTTTGCAAAAACCGCTAATGGGACTCCTATTCTCACGCTTACAGAGATGAGCAAAGTTTGAGCAACTGCATTTTACAAAAGAAAGTTATGGGCTCTAAAATGACCACAACCAGTACCCATGTTAAGTCGCCGATATCTCACTTTAGATAACCTGAAAAAATATGGTTGAATATGCATAATGTAGACAATTTCCATTACATTTATCGGCTAAATTTTCGATAAACCATCTTCATTCGCGCTCAAATTTTGGCCAGAAAAATGAATGCAACGGAAATCTAATTTTGAGTGCGATTATGTGAAGCTCTATAAATTCTTAATAGAGTGGGCTAGAAGTTCCTTTCGAACATCGTCAGATAGAGCATGAAAAGAGCTTCCTAACAATGTGCTGAAACGTTACAAAGAAAGACGTTTGATGGAGAAAAGTTGTCCTGAAAAAAGTCCTAGGAAAACGCTCTTTATTTTGGCACCAACCTAATATCACATCCAAATCGGCCACGACCTTTTGACTTTCCCTTGCAAGTCATAACCGATAAATAATCAAAACTGCAGTTACTCCGCTGAGGTTTTTTTTATTAGATTGGAACTTTACAAGTTTCGCATCTTTTATCAAATTGTAGAATGATTAACACTTGTCATATGATACAAAGCTTACAAGAAATAATTTTGTTTCTTATTGAGACAAGAGCTGTGACAGAACTTTTGCTTGATATCACACCCAAGCTCGTGGTTAATCTTGCGGTTCTTACGATTAGAACCCTATAAACATGCAAATCACTAACAGTATTTGTTAATCATTCTGACTTCACCTATCGGAGTGAAACGGTTCCATCCTCCAAACGGGTCTCCCCAAAAACTCGCTCCATTCGCGGTCCCACTCCTGCCATTCACGGTTCCATTCACTCCATTCCTTGTTCCATTCCCCCGGGTTTATTTCTGAACTCATAGAAGCTACCTTTCATTCGCATTCAGTTATGAATAACGACTGACCTTGTCCAAACGCGAAGTAGACTACAACACTAACAGCAACGAACTCAAGTAACATTTCTGAATGGATTCTGCAAAATTTTGGGAACTTGTGTAGTGAGCACGTTCAATAGAACTATAATATCGCAATTACGAATTAGAGATAATGCGGTGTCAATGTTTTTCTACGGCAATGAGCTTTTCTGAAATCGACAAAGTACCAGACCAGATGAAGGTTATGCTGAAAATTTTCGCCTTCTCAGACGCCAAAGATGATGACATTACAGAAACCCAGTTTTCAATAAAGTTGTGTATCAATCTCGTCACTGTTGTAGTAAAAGAAACAAATCATTGGAGATGGTCTGCTATCACAGACAAAACCTGCACTTGTGTTTCTATGTGCTTCCCGGGTTCCCGGGATACTATAATATCCGGTTGGTGGGAAATCTGCTTTGCAAACTCGGTCTGACAAGCTATAAGACTGTCAAAACATCTACATTCTTGAATGCAATCATCAGAAGCGGAAGCCTTATGCAATTTAGCGCACACTCGCTTGTACTGAATTTCAAAGTGAAGGAAACAAATCGAAAGATATACAGTCTACTCCAATCCTAACCAGTCCAAAATTGGCATGGCGAGAGTCCGTGTCGCGAGGGTTTCGCGCCACATCTGCGGTTAGCTTTTCTGCTCCCTCCTCATTCTGTTCGCTCTCTGTGACAGCGCGCGTATGCAGCGCAAACCCCTAGCACTGCGAGCGCGCAAATTTAGTGAACGGTTCACCCTGATCCCAATTGGGGCAGACTGTGTAAGATAAGGCTCCCGCCAGAGTGCCGAAGCCATGCCAGCGCTACGCCAGGGCCGAGCCAGCGTTTCGATCGATACACGTGTGTTTCGTTGGGGCGGGGCTAGCTGACCTAGTTCTTAGCAGGTAGATGTCCCCAACGATATATACGTGTATCGATCGAAACGCTGGCTCGGCGCTGGCGTAGCGCTGGCATGGCTTCGGCACTCTGGCGGGGGCCTAAGACTAGCGATCTTATGGGTCGCTAGCAAGTGAGTTGGGCTTGGCCGATAGACATACGCTGTTTTGAAATATTAGGGTGATCCAAAAGTAAAGGGGCATCTTGATTTTTTTTTGAAAAATTCTTCAAGATCTTCAAAATAGAAATTTTCAACTCAGATTTTCACTTCATCAGCCCAAGTATTGCCGCACAAAAGTAGTCCGGAAAACTAAAAAATGGTACTTTTAAGTTGTATTCTACCATGTGGAACACTGTGCAGTGTACTTCCATTCTACTTGACCATACTTGCTCAGACGCTTACCTTTCCGAGAAAAAATTGAGATTTTCTGCAAGCCCTTGCCAAAGTGATCTTTTCTGTGATTTTTTAAAACATTGCCCTATGAAAACAGAGCAGGCACCGATATTTCAAAGTGGATGATTTTCTGCCTTGTGCGAAGTTGAGCCAAGCACGAAGATGAGTTCTATTATATCATGTTGACAGGGATTGAGCGAAGCCGGATGTTTTAGCTATAGGGCGTATGTAGATGCGCTCTGCAAACTGGTGACAGTCCTGCAATACTTCCGTGCTCTCTGGCGAACTTCCTTGCGAATGGAAGAGCCGTTGAATACATGATTTGAGCACTCTACGGACGACTAATAGTTCCCTACAATTTGCATGAACTCTCCTTAGGTCAGGGTTATGGAAATTTTAAGAAATACTTACACCATGGTCGGTAGTAAACCTATCGAAACTCAGAGTTATAACTCAGAGTTAACTCTGAGTTATCTCTGAGCTAACGCGCAACTTTTTGACCCCCTTAACAGGTGTTTAACAGATCATATCCGGAAAGCGATGATATGGCAGGATTCTCCTTAACACGTAGTTTATTCTAGTAGCGCAACATTGTCCAAATCGTCCTGCACAAGAAACAGCGCCACCAAACGCGCAACTAGTGTCTGCGATAACTCTGAGTTTGGTGCGAGTTCCAGTCTATCGTGGAACTCAGAGATAACTCTGAGTTTGGTCAGAGAAAGAGAAATAGCGCGCAAAAGAAGAGGGGCAGCTAAAAAGTCCTCCGGGGTACATTTTGCTCGTAGTTTAAGCAGGCATGATAGGGGTATCGTGGTGCGCAGTGATTTACAAAATTTTGAAATTTTGTAAAAACTTGGCGCAGGGGGTTATTCGGTGCGCTGGTCACGCATATGGTTCCCATTTTTCACTATGGGGTCATGTAGATGTGTTACGGTAGGTTTACGGTAGATGGGAGAAAATCACGAAACTAATCGAAACTTGGTACACTGGGGTTATTCGGGGCGCCGATAACGAATATGACATGTAGATTATATTGCAGTGTCATCTGACGAGGTTACGGTAGGTTTACGGTAGATAGGAGAAAATCACGAAACTGATCGAAACTTGGTACACTGGGGTTATTCGGGGCACCGATAACGAATATGACATGTAGATTATACTGCAGTGTCATCTGACGGGGCTACGGTAGGTTTACGGTAGATGAATTAAAGCGGCGGAATTAGCCGGAATTTGGTACACTGGAGTTATTCGGGATGCAGATTACGGACAATCTATCTGCTACATACACTGGTGACATATGGAACGGTTACGGTAGGTATACGGTAAGTAAGACGAAATCATGGAAGGGCAAACTTTGCCCGGAGGATTTATTCTGTGCGCAAATCCTAATAGTCAATTCTTATCACTGCGTATGCCATCAGCTTTCGCTATTGTTTGAAGCTTTCAGCTGCGCAAAAGACCAATCCTCGTGATGAACCATCACTGCCCGATAGAAATGGAAATGAGTGAGGCTTTGGTATAACTTGTTTTGACCTGCTAAGTGTTAATGGAATGAGTGAGTACATTATGGCAAAGCAATTTTAGGGTTCGTGGGTGTGTCATGGTCTAGCGGTTTAGTGATAGGATCTTTACGCTAGACCATACAGGTTCGAGTCCCTACTTTAACGTCGCTTTTGCAGCAAAGTGCTTAACAGCTCCTCAAAGCAAAACTCCGAGCTTGAGAGTTGGAATTCAGAATTACGAAAGCGGAACTCAGAGTTTCAATAAGCGTAACTCAGAGTTTCAGAAACGGAACTCAGAGTTATCTCTGAGTTAACGCGGAGCTTCAAACTCGGAGTTTCGACCAGATTACTACCGACCCATGAATTTCTGTCCGATGTATCATTTAGAAAGCACTAGCTGGCAAACCCGGCTCCGCCCGGCCCTGTCATTATTATATTCGTAATCAGCATGCTCGATTACCCCCCCCCCCTGTGCCAACTCCCAGCCCCGTAGCTCAAATTTTGCAACGATAAAATCGATATCGATCCATGACGAAAAGTAGCCTATGACACCCGCCGGGGACCGAAGTGTATATGTGCCAAGTTTGGTCCGGATCGGCTCAGAAATGGAGTTTTCTATTCGGAACATACGTACATACCAGTGGCGTACCCAGGATTTCGGCTCGGAGGGGGGGGGGGGCGCGACAAAAAAATTTTTCTAAAGAAGGTGCGTGGCGTTAGCCACGCACTCCGAAAAATTTTTTGGGGTGCTTCTCAAAACTTTTGCGGGTCCCCAACCCCTAAAATCTGGGAAAAGGGGGCGTGGCGTCAGCCACGCCCCCGAAAAAAATTTTTTTACAAGGCTAATTAGAATTGTTAAAAATTTTTAAAAATTATTTCAATTATTTACAAAAATAAACAAGTCACTTGCACATTTTTATAACCCATATAAGTAACTTTCAAAAATTTCGCGACCCATCCCATTCTCGGGGGGGGGGGGGGGGGCGCCCCCCCCCCCCCGGTACGCCACTGGTACATACATACAGACTATCTTTGATTCAACTGGTCTAGCTCCGTCAGGGCAGGCCGCTCGCGCCCGCGACGCACCTGCGTCTCTCGCGCGCGAGTGCTCTCTGATCATTACCTAGCCTTAATTAGGTCACGAAGCCCGCCTTTGCCGAAGCTCAGCCAGTTGAATCAATTGCACATACAAACAGACATTCAGCTTTATATATAAGAAGATAGCTCCTTATAATTAGAAGGTACGAATATCTCTGCTAACCTTGTAGTTACTACTTCTGACTGGACGTCTGTGGGTACTATTCCTGTCAACTTTTCGAAAGCCTTTACTAGGGTTTATCACTAAGAGCTTCTGACAAAGAGCTTTAAAAAGTTATGGTTATTTTAAAAATCGTGATGACGGATTAGACTGCGGTCTTTGCGCCCACAGAAGCATAACACCATCATACAAAGAGGCACTTCCTCAAAGCTCAGATCAGTCACTTCCAGTGTCCAAATACTAGCATACCTAAGCAGAAAAACCAGTAACCAAGCATTTGTTTGGTGGGAACCAAGTGTCGTAGGCGATAGTGGTGTCGATAATAATTTATCCACAGACGAACCCGGTGTTGGACCGGGGGAGCAACCAATAATACATTCGGGGGCTCCTTATATAGGTAGTAAGGCGGAGCTGACCCGTGCACAATCAGACTGTCCAAGAAATATACACAAGGGGATGCCGCGGCTTGGCGCGGCCCCTGGAAGTTAGGTGCCACTCACTGCTGAGTGATACGGCACTTAAATATAAGCGATTGGGGAATATAGCCCATGGGGAATACCCGCAAGCTATAAGGATTATAGAATTGCTGAGGTTGATGATGCACAAATCATCAACACTCCGGGCGAGCAAGGAGGAGGGGAAATCTGTTGAAATGTAAATAAATAAATACAATCAAAACCTCCTAAAAGCGTTTGTACTTAGAAATTGAGATATAGCTGTGTTCATGATCTGGTAGGCACAAGTTACAACAAATGCATAGATTTATATAGATTTAGACATACTTATGGGAGCTACACACAGAAGAGAATTTACGGTGAACAGTTTTGGTGGTTGGTGGTTGCTGTTCGTGGTGTAGCTTCATTCCTCTCCACGTCTTTTCTTCCTCGTCAATATTGTCCCCGTGCATTTCGAATCTTCAGAATCGTTAGCGGTGATTGTCTCCTTGACAGCCGGCGTTCTCGTGATTAGATGTGCGCGATGCTTGATCTTCGGCATGTCCATCATCTTCTTCTTAGTTGTCGTCGGTTGAGGTGTTGTAGCCAAAGTTCTATTCGCAATCCTCGTGTTGAAGCTGGAAATGGAAGAGCCTGATATGCAGCGAACTTCGGTCAGCCAGCGTTGTCTGTCTGCCTTAGCCTCGCGGTTGAAAGCAGCTGTCCGGCTTTTTCTCTTTTTCGGTAACAACTTCGTTGTCTTTTAAGATTTTATTCCAGCATGCGCTCGGAAGATTCTCCTGTTGATTGCACGTGTACTTCTTTCGTTGAAATTAGTGCCCGTTTTCTTTGTCGTTAGCCATTTGGCGTGTTGTTGAGGGTGAGGGGCAGATTTGGAATGTTTCTGCATCGTTGATGTTCAACCAAAGGTGTCGACGATCTCTGCGCTCACATTGGTACGGCTTCTACCGGATATAGCATATCCAAAGATGGTTGGGGTTAAGATGAGCCCCGAGGGAAGCTTGAGCACTGTTTCGGTGTGAACAGTGAGGAAGTTAAGAAGATCTTGTCCAATAAGGAGATCGGGTGAGACGATCTTATGGGTGAGCGTATCTTGAGCTATTGTCAAGTTTCTGGTGGAAATGAAGCGGGCATCTGCATCTGTGAGATGTGCTGTATGTAGTTTGGCAGTCAACTTCTCTTTCGTGTGCACTGATATCTTCTTCAGCTTCTTCGCGTTGTGAAGGCTTTTCAAAGTAATTTGTACTTCACTGGAACTGAATGTCTCTTTTAATTCTCCCATTCCTGACGCGGTGAATGACGTCGTTTGGATGACTGGCAACTTAAGCTCTTTACTGAGTTTTGATTTGATGAAGCTTTGCTGGGCGCCAGAGTCAATCAGTATTGTTATGGGTTGATAATCCCAATCTGCCTCGTTGAATATCATTGCTGAAGCCGTTTGAAGTACGCTTTGGCACATGAGTGGCAGTTTGCTTGAGCTGTAGACTTCTTGTCCATTTCGCTGAGTTTGTGCAACGTGTACTTCACTTGCTTTGCGATTATCGAAGTTGGTTCTTTGCAGTATCTTGGAGACCTTCAAATGATGATTGTAGCTAGTAGGAAAGTGAGACTGCTCGAGATATCCTTTCTCTTCTTCCCATTTCGGACCGTCATGACTTGTGTCCTGATGGTTGCTTGTTTGAAGAGTACTCGAAATGAGTGTCTCCATCGTTAAAGCAGTCGTTTCCCGCAGAGAGATGATGTCGTCGATCGTGTCTAGGATCCTAAAAACATCGAATTAATCTCCACTTGCGGCTTCCTTCTGTATGACGGTTGCGCAAATGTCTTCAGGAAATTTGGACAGAATCATTCTGCGCCAAATTCCGTCTGCGCTCATCTTCATTCCAGTTTGTTCCAGGTGAATGATCCACGAATTGATTGCTTCGAACGTTTCTCGGCAACTTTCGGGACTGTAATTTGCTCCTTGAAGTCGTTCGATTTCGTTGATGTGTATGTCTGCCATGTTGGCAGAGCGATCGAAGTGTTTCTTTAGAATGTTGACGGCTGTCTGATACTTGTCTCCGACAACAGGGATGCAGTTCGCAGCAGCTGCTTTTCCTCTGAGCGCTTGCTTTAGAAAAAGGAATTTGTCGCCATCCGATAAGTCCTCGTCGCAGTGAATAAGTGAATCGAACACTGTCCAAAAACTGTTGAACTCTCTGAAGTTGCCAGAGAATGTAGGAACCTCTAGGAGCGGTTTCCGGATCCTGATCTGGCGTTCACTTCGTTCCGTTGTTGAGCCTCTTCCTATCTCGCTGTCTGGCTGACTCGGAATACTAGGAGCAGGCGTATGCAAAAGTGTCGTTTGCTCCCTCAGTTCATGTTGTCTGAACTGTATTCTGTTTTGCCATTGAATTGCTATCACTTTCAGATCGAGTGCTTCCAGCTCCAAATGCTTGCTAAATTTAACCATCAGCTGCTCTCGTTCCTTTTCTTCGGGTGCGGTGCGGAAGGCGACAATCCCCAGTTTCGTGCCTATCAGAAACTCTCCGGTGTCAAAGTGACAACCCGGGGGACAACGGGGGTGGGGGGTGGGGGCAGATACATTACTCAATGCCATAAGTAGAAATCCGTGAAAGTCGTTAAGATGGATGATACACTGCCTCCATTTTCCGCCGTTTGTCGCCTTCCGCGTGCCTCCCCTTTTCTTCACTGCGTGCACTGATGTACTCAATGGCAGCGTTGAGCTGTGTTTCTTGCAATTTCACAGCGTTTTGCAAAAAATTGAGAAGATTTATTATTACTCCTGCCTTTTCTTTGATATATTCTTCACATTCTGCTTTTGTTGTTGGAAATGTGAAGGGGACGTCTACGTTCTCCACTTCGGACTCGTAGGATTTTACGAGCTTGCAAGCGTTGTTGATTTTGTGTTTGAAGAGTTGAAGAGCGGCCATTTTTGCTATACCGACTTCTATTTTCTTCTCTTTCTTAGAAAGCTGGTTGCTTCGAAGGTACAAGTTAGCGAGGTTTCGTTAACTTGTAGACGTATCTTCTGGTGATCCGTTGAGTAGAGGCAGCTCTGGTGCTGGTCTCTGAGTTGCAAGCGTGCCGGGGTGGCTTGAACGCTGTGCTGACGGTAAGGTGGCTTGGACCTTGACCAGATAAGGATTGGGTTCCAATCCTCTTAAGTCAAGAGTTCTTGGTCGAACTTTGACTTTTGGCAAAATGAGCGCTTGTGACTCAAGTTACCTTCCTTTTAAATCTCAATGTACCAATCTCCGGTCCTTGGATAGGATTCGCGAGAGATCAATGAGATTGATTGGAAATTTGCACCCACAAAAATTTGTTCCGCTCTCTGGATCACTTACGAAAAGGATTCACAGAAAGTTTCACGGTCTTATGTGGTTATGTGCTGCACTCACAAAATTTGTTCCACTCTCTGGATCGCTTACGAAGGATACACAGAAAGTTTCACGTATTAATGTGATTATGTGCTCCACTTGACTACTCTTTCACTTTCTGGATCACTTACGAAAAGGATGCACAGAAAGTTTCCAAGTTGTCTGTGGTTGTGTGGTAACACAGATTCTTTTCCACTCTCTGGTTCGCTTACGAAAAGGATGTACAGAGAGGTTTCAAGAATAGTTCACACGACCGACTGATTTCTCCTACACCTCTCTGGATCACTTACGAAAAGGATGCACAGAGATTTTCAAATATCAGTGGTATTCCTTCCGATTTCTCTTACACCTCTTTGAATCGCTTACGAAAAGGATACACAAAGATTTTCAGATAGTCGGTTGGTTCTTCTTCCTGCCACGCGGGTCTTGTGGCCTCGATTCCTCCGGTTGCAGATGGAATACGAGGTGATTTCACTGGTCGATGCACCAATTTGGTGGGAACCAAGTGTCGTAGGCGATAGTGGTGTCGATAATAATTTATCCACAGACGAACCCGGTGTTGGACCGGGGGAGCAACCAATAATACATTCGGGGGCTCCTTATATAGGTAGTAAGGCGGAGCTGACCCGTGCACAATCAGACTGTCCAAGAAATATACACAAGAAAGGGGATGCCGCGGCTTGGCGCGGCCCCTGGAAGTTAGGTGCCACTCACTGCTGAGTGATACGGCACTTAAATATAAGCGGTTGGGGAATATAGCCTATGGGGAATACCCGCAAGCTATAAGGATTATAGAATTGCTGAGGTTGATGATGCACAAATCATCAACAATTTGAACGCCCTTTCTGTATTCATGTTCTTTCCTCTTGCTAAACATTCAGTTCCGTTTGGAATGGAAAAGCGATAGAATTTGTTCGCATAGCCAACGACATATGGACGCGTAATATAAATAATGCATTATGCACATTCTAAGATGGAGCAACTGGCACACGTTCTGTAAGCTGGACGATGTCTTCTACAAGACTGAGTCATGGTTGAGGACTCCTGTTCATGTATTCTCAGATGTGAATTTACTGTTAACAGTAAATCATAACCAGGGTCAAGCGTTATGTCAGTCACGCCCGATCTGGACGGTCATGTTGGCGAATATAGAGAGAGGAGGGTCGTGATCAAGAAGTGAAATTGTCAAATTGAGAAAGTGCTACGTTGAGCAAGTTGATGTATAAAACCGCTAGATCGGTTTCATACTTCACCAAAATCATGAGTTCACTGATTCTTGAAAGATTGAATAACAGCATATTGATAACTCCACTAATTACGTATAGACTCTGAATGATGTGGACGAAAGTATTTTAGTGCGTACATACCATTTGAATCAACTGGCTTGGCATCGGCAAAGGCGGGGCTTCGTAACCTAATTAAGGCTAGGCAATGATCAGAGAGCACTCGCGCGAGAGAGACGCAGGTGCGTCGCGGGCGCGAGCGGCCTCAGTTGATCACAAAACCCCGCCCTAATGGTGCCAAGCCAGTTGAATCAAAGGTTAGAACCATAAGCATTTGCATAAAGTTTGACTTTATAATCTCTGCATGGATTGTAGTCTTTCCGTATGTTTGGATGAATGTGTTATGCAATGCTTTGTCGCCGTCGGGTTTGACTAAGACAACGATGACAAAATTATAAACATTAGCCATGAAGTGCTAACAACCTTACAATGAATTGGAAATGTTCCACACTCTGCAATGTAGAAAACCGAACTGTTTCAGCAGTTTTCTAAATTTCTATTCCTTATCGTACACTCACAATCAAGGCATTGTCCGGGCAAATTTGAGAGCACCTCAGTTCCAGAATATTACTGAAGCAGACTCTCCATGCAATCCATAGACCGATTGTGACTGCAAGTATTGCTTCTAGAGCGAGGAAATCACCTCGGAAATTCGGACGTCACCCCTCAAATCATCATCTTTTCTAAACAAGGAATAGCGGCATGATGCCATGGTTACGAAGCGCAGAATTACCCTGTCTAACAGGCGGGCGTCGATGATATCGGTATTTGCACACAACTCTGACCCATCCTGCGTCTCTTTTTTAAATCTAAAATTCATTTAACCACATCTTTATTCTACAAGCAACGAAAGCAAAGCAGAGCAATTATAAAATCATCAAGGGAAAAGTTCCAAGCACAGAGCGATCACATAGTGGAAGGCAGTGGCGCGGGAAAATTGTGGCTGTGATTTTTTTCATCTCTTCTTGCCCTTCTGGATGTGCTGTATACAAGGCTGTGCTTGAAATTTCTTGAATCTGTCAGGAAATGCTTTTTATGGAGTTTTCAGGCCTCGAAGATTGCTGAAGAGGCTGAGCGAACGATTATCGCCAACGGAGCCGCGATTGGCTATCTAAGCCGATCAACCAACGGCCAAAATGGGTTGATTGACTCCACCCATACAATCTCCTGCAGCAAGTCGCTGTTTTTGGCAGAAATCGCTCGCCCAACCCCTTTAGCGATCTCCAGAGCTTGGAAACGCCATAAAAGCTTTTCTTTTGCAACTTCGAGAGATTTCACCACGGCCAAGGAAAGATGGAAGATTCACAGTCACGATTTCCCCGAACCACTGCTTTTAAGCGTGTAATGGGTACCGCAATAGCAGAACACATTAGATGGAACGACAATCACTCGCAAGGGTCCAGATAAGGAGCGGAGGGGGCCGCCTGTGAAAGCGGAGCACCTCCAACTTCAACCCTCCTCTAGACTCCGTCCTCTCCTCTCTAGCTAGAAGCTTCTAGCTGTGGATTTCGTTCGTGCTCACAGTGCCGAGGCACGACACTGAATCGACGGTCGGCTATGGTCGAACTTCTGGACTTTTCTCGCTCCAGAAGCAATATTCTGAAGTCAACAACTGGGCTATGGCTTTCATGCGGAGCCCGCTCCAGTAATCGTTGGAACTGAGTTGCTCCTTAATCTGCCCAAACACTCCCTCCAAGCTACAGAAGGGCCGCACCATCCGGAATGGATCAAACTTCATCTACAAGCTGTAAAACTCATTGTGTGCTTCAACCTCCAGCACTTTCTAGCACTTATAAAGCGTCATTTTCAAACATTTAAAGGCGACGTCCGGACAAAAATGGGCGAGATGAGCTTTTCACGTAGTATGTAGCAGGCCGCCCAGCTACAAGGGAATGATACTTGATGACCGCTGCCGTGATACACATACCACTAGATGCGTCCTGGAACGCTTATTCAAATCTGCTTACATTCTCTGCTATGCGATTGTATGAAATAAGTTAGGAACGTTCCTCAAGAATTTGCACTTAGGTCGAGCAAAACTAGGAACATCGCTCAAATTTCTTGTCTCGCTCTCAAAACAATATTTGAAGAAGAGCCAGTTACTTCAAGTTTGAACCTGTCTCAGATGCTTTCACCCTCAATAAACTCAGATGTCCATAATCTTGAGGTTCAAAGTGCAAAAATTCTGGGGATAGAAGCTCACAACTTATTCAGACAACTGTTTAGCAGATAATGAAGATTTTATTACAGATTTTGGCGCTATTTCATCTGTCCCAAAAATTGAAAATCATGGATTTCGCTGAAAACCAGCCTGGGGGGGGGGGGGGTTATTCGACCTGTTGATCACGAAAATGATATTGATTTTGCATGGTGGGGCCTTTTTGAGGGGTTAGTGTGGGTATACGGTATGAGGTCAAAATCTTAGAAATTGCTAAAACTTTGCGTAGGGGGGTATTCGATGTGCTAACCACGAATATCACACTTTTTCGCACGAAAACATCTCCCTGTATGATTACGGTAGGTGTATGGTAGGGAGTCAAAAACTGGATTCGGCTGGAATTTGATCTATAGGGGTTAATTAGCAAGCTGGACATGGATATACCATGGACTTTGTACAGTAGCGCCAATTCCTCGTGTTAAGGTGGGTATACGGTAGGTAGTGGAAAATTGAAACTTCCTCAAAACGCTGCTTAGAGGGGTTTTCAGCATGCTGATAACGAATATCAGGCTTGCTTGCCACAACAATGCTTTATTGTGGAGTTATGGCAATTTGCAGAGATAAGCTTTTTCTGCTTTTCAGAACAACTAACAACGAGAGGATACTTAGTCGAAAGCACCAATCCAGATGAGACACATATCATCTTAAAGCGCTTGAAACACTGATTCCAAATCTATAGATTTTAGGCGGTTTTGTTGAAGGAGTTATGAGGGGTGTTTCCCTTTGGGGTTGAGGCGCCCTCCAGCAGGTCTCCCCTTATCTATGAACCCTGTAGAGGCGTACCAACTGGTGGCCTGGTGGCAACTGGCTTAGCGGTAAGTGCCTTGCTTGGTAAAGAGAGTGTCAAGATTTTAGTCCCCTTCGCATGCAACTTTATCACAATTTTTGAGCTTCTAAATGGCTCTAGAGCCCTAAAGCCCGAAGTTTCGGATGTTATTGATGCTAATTGAAAGTAGAAGTGTTATAAACCAAAGTAATATCGAGCATCATAATCCTTAATGTAATCTTCATTCAAATTACTTACCACTGGCCAGTTGCTACCAGTTGGTACCAGTAGGGTAAGAGGAGACCTACTGGGGGGCGCTTCAACCCCAAAGGGAAACACCCCTCATAACTCCTTCTACAAAACCGCTCCGCTGCTAAAAAGCACAGATTTGGAATCAGCGTTTCAAGCGCTTCAACATGATGTGTGTCTCATCTGGATTGGTGCTTTCGACTAAGTATCCTCTCCTTGTAAGACCCCAAAAATCCACGAGAAGACTCTATAAGCGAAATAAACGCGGTATTCGTGGAGCGCATCACATAACACCCGTGCACAAAGTAAGGCAGATCTACCGTTTTGACCCCTTACCATATACCCACCGTAATCGTGCATAAAGAGGTTTTCGTGCGAAAAGTGTGGTATTTGTGATCAGCATGTCGAATAACTGCCCTACGCGAAATTTTAGCGAATTTTGAGATCTTGACCCCATACCACAATCCTACCGTAACCCCTCAAAGAAGGCCCACCATGCAAAATATCATTCTCGTGATCAGCAGGTCGAACAACCCCCTTAAGCGAATTTACAGCGAAATCCGTGATCTTCAATTTTTGGGTTGTATTAAGTGGAATAGTACCCAGCAGTGGCGTACCGAGGGGGGGGGGGGCGGGGGGGGCGCGCGCCCCCCCCCGAGAATGGGTCGCGAAATTTTTAAAAGTTACTTATATGAGTTATAAAAATGTGCAGGTGACTTATTTATTTTTGTAAATAATTAAAATAATTTCTAAAAATTTTTAAAAATTCAAATTAGCCTTGTAAAAAAATTTTTTTCGGGGGCGTGGCTGACGCCACGCCCCCTTTTTCCAAATTTTAGGGGTCGGGGACCCGCAAAAATTTTGAGAGGCACCCCCAAAATTTTTTCGGAGTGCGTGGCTAACGCCACGCACCTTCTTTAGGAAAAAATTTTTGTCGCGCCCCCCCCGAGCCGAAATCCTGGGTACGCCACTGGTACCCAGATGTTTAATCAGTATTTCAAAACACATTCAGTGATGTATGTCTCAATACGAGTAGTGATGGTCACCAAGTTCCTCTCCCTGTGAGCCACAACCCAAGTGTGACGCCATGATTAGACATAGAGAGTGAAAATATCGCTCTAGAAGTGATTTCACCTCGCCTGGGTTCTGCCGCCCATTAACGAGCCAGACTGCTGTCGAAGTCAACTTATACACCAAATGCAAAATCTAAATAGTATGTGCTAACAAGCAATACAAAATTTCGTGGATAAAGTTAATGATGGCAGGCACCCTTACGCTGCTTTAACTGGCTTTGTGCCTGATCCACTCAAAATATTAGGTTGTCCGGAAAATAATGTCGCATGGCATCTTACCGCGACAGAATGATCACAAAAAACAGCGAATGGAGTATCATTTGATAGAGCAAAGCAAGCTCTACAAGACAGTTTACAAAAATCAGCGGAAACAGTGCTCACCTGAAGTTCGAATCCAAAAGATAAAAATTTTTAAATATCCGAAAGTTCATATCTTCTTCATAAACGTCTTATGGATCTCCAATTTGCACAGGCATGTACTCTCTACACTAGACATTCACCTGTATAGTTGTGGTATTTTCCATGGCTACAGTGCGAGAAATAAAAATAGGTCAAAAGTGCGAATATGTCGCGTTTTTCGGGTTTTTTGCAAACAAATTGATTTTTCTCGAAAACTAGCGCTTGTCTAAAGCTGAAAATTCATGGTTATACTCCTAAATGTTCATGCTACAGAATCACCGATGTGAGAGAAGTTCAGGATTGCTTTGGCAAAAATATGCCGAATTTTGTTTTCTCAATTTTCAGCCATGAAAAAACCGCGAAAATGTGGATACGAGTGTCTCGTATGTGCGTCCATGCGTGAGCAAGTCAAGGTTTCCCAGGGCTTTTGTGAACGGAGATATATTTTTTTCATTTCTTTTAGATCTTTAGTGCCTTATGAAATCTTCAAACTTCACGCAAATCAAACCTGGCGCGAAGGTTCGAGCTTCATTTTGTAGAGCTTGCTCTGATCTATCGGTTGATACCCCACTTACTTACTACTTTCGTGCGCACCCTGCTGCAATATTGCATGTTAAAACACGATGCGACATTATTTCCCGGACAACCTAATACCTTCACAGTTCGCAAACTGCTCCATTTTGTCACGTACAGTAAGCTAAAGACCTGCTTGCCTTAGTAACTTGGTCACAAACCCGCCAAGTTATGTATTCTTGCGAGATTTCATACTTGAGAGAGAATTTGCCGCCAGCTATGCTACTGAACTTAAGGTAGTGTGCAGCTGCACAAAATCAGGTACCATCGACTCCCCGATTGCTACGAGGGCGGTCGCAATGGTCATCCGATAAACAATTTATCAGCTATGTCCCAACACAGAACAACCGCATCGCTTATAGGGTCCGCCCTCGCGGCAATCGGGGAGCCGATGGTAAACGGACAAGTGTAAATATCCACAGACTTCAGAAAATCAGAGATCCGGCGCTATGAGATTGTGAGGGCAAGGATCAGCAAGGATGAGTCGCTCAGGTAGGTATGCAAAGGGGGGGGGGGAAGAGGAGGAGAGGGAGACCTGCCTGACTTCACGTGCCGCCACCCCCTCCCCCTCCAACGTCCGCAAGGCGAATCACGCGTGGAATTCATAGCGCGTCCGTACTACACAACACCTCATGAATTTTTCCTACGCTAACGAATATTCGGGCAGTTGTGCCAATTTTTTTCGTCTCTTCATTGTGCTTTCGACATGTATGTACTTCTCATTTACAGTGAAATATTACAGAGTCTCTACGTCACTGTTTCTCGATGGGAGACCTCGACGCTGAATTGGCTCTGTGAGTGCTAAGAAAGGGTTTTTAATCCAAATAATTATTGCTTCTATAGAACTTTTTTCATTCCTGAGCTTTACAGGGCATCTCTTCTTCCACCCCACTTTGGTCGCGAAGAGCAACGAGGTGCATAATTTGCTTGTGCCCCTTAGAAAATTGTTGCTCTTTAATGAGGTTTCATCTTGAGGGTTGTGCGACCTATCAATTACATACAATTGCTGGTTTTAGTAAGTTCGTTGCTGCGATAGGGGAATTTGGAAGAGACTTCTTACAAAACTGCTCTTATATCCATTTATGTAGAGGAATTTTGGTTATGATTTTGTGATAACAAAGACCGCATTGCTCAATTCACAGAATTCTTGTTGCAAGCATTTTGGCCGGAAAAAATGCTGTATGTCTAGCAAGTCTCAGCCACGCATGGGGCGGATATCGTGTATACTAAGCTTTTCACCACCGGGTTGTTAGTGAAGATATATGAAGAGAAACGTAAAGTTTGGCCTTATGGTTTAAAATAAGTTGATTCAGCTTTGAAAGCGAAATCTCCTCGCTTGTCACGGAGCAGCCTAATCCACCTCCAAAAAAGAAGAAGGTCAAACATGCCACTGAGAATGGCACGAAGGAGACCAAAACCACTGCCAGTGCCGTGATTGGCACTGCCTCTCCTTCCGTGACAGTAGCACCGAGCTTGCCAGGTATAGGGACTGGTACGTTTATAAGGTATTTGCTACCTATAATCTTTTATGTTTATTGATCTGGAAGAGAAGATGGTTTGTATGAAAATAATGTTGTTCGACTGTTTTCTAGTTTGTTACAAGTCGCATCACTGGCGAGTTTGCAGGAAAAACAATCAGGTCCTTTAAGTGCATCAATGTTGCTTCCTTACTTGAGCAAAATGAGCAAGAAGGGGTAGAGTTGGGTATTGTGACGATTTTCATGGCCCCCTTTTCCCCGGGTTCAGCTGTGCATGGCGTACTTTCTTAGGCATGTTCTTGTAACGCACCCAGAGGCTCCTGCCGGACTGCGCCCAAAAGCGCCCAAACTTCTCTGACAAATCTTCGAATTGTGGGTGGACTATGACTAGGTTTGTATGACTAGGTTCACTATGTTTGTCGAAAGTATTTCTTTGCAAGGTGCTGATGGTGATGTTGGTGCTGTTAATCCTTGAAGGGCTTCAGAACATAAATTTTGGTGACCGTCTTGTTAACAAAATGAAGGAAAGTCAAGTTTTGACAGATCTGTGCCATCAAGCAGTAGACAAGCAGCTTAGGTCAGAGCTTTGTGTGGCAGTATAGTGTCGTGATTTGCTGTAATCTTTCTGAAGCAGATACTTTTTCAATTGTCTACCACCAAAACTCGAAAGCATTGATGAAGCTGTTGTTCTTGATGTTTTACTCGGTGACCTTGGAGTTTTTTCAAAATTTACCTGGAGGCTTTCAGGGCTGATGATCTTGTTGTTAAAAACCAATATAAGGGATCTTCGTTTCCAGCTCCGACATTGTTACCCACTCTGCAAACTCCACCTGTCATGACACCGTTTCTGCATCGTGTTGGAACTCTCGGTGGAGTCCCTATGATGCCTCCACCTGTTCCGCCTCCAATCTTTGTCCCCACTCAAGCGATTCGACAGACAATGCTTCCAATGCCAATGCCAAACTTCTTCATGCCTCACCAGGCCGGTTGTTACTCTTATTCGGCCTTTTCGTCTTGATTCACACTTGAATTTTTTGACAGCCAAAGCTTATCATCGGCTCCTAGATTCGTGTGGAGGTGGGTTGCGGACTTTTCCGCAATATAAGGATAGATTTGTTCAACCACCACGTTGCAGCATTGTTTCTTGCACTCCCTCAAGTTTATCCTTATAATCAGAGAAAGTCCGCAACCCGCTTCCTTACGAATTTAGGAACCGATCATATATAAGCAAAGCTTCTATTTTCTCTTTACTTTTTCAATAAATTTGGTTCTTTACAGCTTCGCCAACCACCTAGACCATCAGCTACAATAGAGAGTGGCCCTAAGATATATAGTGCGGAAGTTGCTTCGACGAATCCAACGGCTGGCTGTGGTGCTCCGATCACCTTTGTGAGTAAAGTGCCACTTTGTCTGATTTGGTAGCTCTACATCATCTCAGAAGATCTTCGGAATCTTCTGATCTGATTGAGGGTAACCTATTCAGGCACTTGCTTCGGACATTGAAGCTATGGAAAAGAAGAATGAACATTCCCATCCCCCTACGAGGCACAGGGACCCAAAAACAAACAAACCAAAAAAGTATCTTAGGGCTGGTGGTGGCCAGGCAAGTTTTCGCTGCTTCCGTTTGTGATACAAAATTCGCACAGGTAGGACGTAAATCTCGATGACTTAAGGTGTGGGAAGACCCTTCTCTTGCTGAATGGGACAAGAATGATTTCAGAATTTTCTGTGGAGATCTAGGTAACGAGGTGCGTTCGACTGAAATGTATTTGTGCTACATGTAGTAATCTTTTTCTAGGTCTCCGATGAATTACTTGCGAAGGCTTTTCGGAAGTACCCTAGCTTCCGTAAAGCGAAGGTGCGTTTTAATATTTCTGTTTGTATTATCTTTGACAAGCATTAAGGAAGTAACGATTAGCTGTGTACTTATCCTGACCATACTTATATATTGCTCAGTTTATCTTATTACAGTCAATGTAGAATTTGTCTGTAATATTTTTTGTAACACCAAATGCACATGTGACTGTTTTAAAACGTTACATATCGTATGATTTTGTCAAAGTAAGAATCAGTAATGTTTACCTACAATGGCTTTGTAACCCCTCATCAGCTTGTGCTTCTGCTTCTTCCTTTCAAATAGGACGCTATTATTTAGCTGTTTAGGTTGTGCGTGACTCGCGATCGAATAAAAGCAAAGGGTATGGTTTCGTGTCATTTGGAGAATCAGATGTGAGTTGTAGGTGAACTTTGATTTTTCTTCTTTCAACTAAATCTTCTAGGATTACGTCCGAGCAATGAGAGAAATGGACGGAAAGTACGTAGGAAATCGTCCTATAAAGCTCAGAAAGTCAAATTGGAAAGACCGCAACTTCGAAGTAGTCAAAAAGAAACAGAAGCAAAAGGCTAAGCTTGGGTTATGGAGCTGAAAAGATGACATTATACAGGTTTACTAACACTAACAGAGTGAAATATTTTTTGTTATTCTCTGTTGTATTTTCTAATCATCACATTCTAAATGATTGGGAACCATTTGACTTGAAGTAAGCTTCTTTGATAGAACTTTCTACTGTAGCAATTATGACTGTTAAATCAGCAACACATTCTGTCCGTACTCTATTGTGAGTTTCTGTGTTGTATCAGCTCCAATCATTCTGTTTTATTTTCCATCTCTAATCATTGTTGTACATAAACGTTCCATTCAATTGTGCCATCGGCAGTCATATGTACCGTCAAGGTAATTTTATTTACTTGCTGTTTTTTGGTATATATTTCTGTCTTGTGAGTAGTCGAACAAATCATGGCGTACTAAATTAGACTTTGATGAATCAGCATTTGTTTCCTTACTCTAATGATTGCGCACTATTTTCGAGGAGTTGAGTAGAAATCCCAAGTGGGAAGAGGGAGGGAGGTTGCTGCAATTTCATCTCCGAGTGTTTCTATATCTTGCACACCTCTTTATCTTTTGAGTTCAAATCTCCGTTAAGTCCACTTCTTGCTCCTGCCACTCACTTAGCGTCAGATGGACTACTAGTATTTTTTTACCTGTCTCCACTTTCTTCTGCGAGAAGCTAGCTTTCTTTCTAGATTACACCATATGTGAATTTCCCACAAGTATTTCTGTAAGTAGCTCCTCAAGCTTGTCGATAATTTATTTGCGCGAATTCAGCACCAGATTTTACTTTCAGTCTATCATGGTACCGTCGCAACCTCATTTGTTGCCTTTGACGTGTTGTTAAAAGAGCCAAGATCTAGATGCTTCAGAAAGTACGTCTGCGTTCGGTTACCATGCGCGATTGCCAAGAAATTGCCGTCGTTGGCAGCATGATAAATGCTCCTACTAATTCACCGCGCGCAGATCAATGCATAGGCGCACAGTGTCGAACCTTGCTTGAAGGCAGTGTACAGGCAAATCTGGTCGCACGGCTCTTTTGCTTGGAACTTGATGAGGGCGGTCCTAACTAAAGCACTGCCTAAGGTGCCGCACAAATTGTTTAATCACGGTTGAGAAATCCGTCTCCGAAAACATTTCCAGGCAAAACACCCATATGCCCAGATTTGCCTGAACACTGCCTTAAGAGTGCGCTTGATGAGAATTATGCACTTCACAGCAATGCCTAATCGCGCAAGGTATGATCGGTGCGTGAGGCGGCACAAAGGCGCAAGAATTATGTGAACCGCTAGTTTGTCCTGAGGTTAGGATAGTCGAGAACGCTAATGCACATTGTGTTCAACAAAGAGCATATTTATCACGAATTACAATTGATTATTCAGAATGCGTGAACCAATCGAACTTGCCTACTAAATTCGCGAGTATCCTAGCCTTAGAACGGATGGTATTAGGTTTTCCCCACAAGTTTTTTTGCTTTGCAAATCTTCATCTCTATTTTTATGGATAGAGTCTAAGTGACTGTTCGATAGAGCAATGCAAGCTCGACAAGGTGACTCTGCAAACGGTTTGAACCGCGTTTTGTTTGAAGCCAAATCCAAATTTTGCGATTGTTCGAAAATTGCGATCTTCGCTGAGGAAATTTCTAAGGGCTTCCAAGTTGGATATGTACTCTCCATATCAGATACCTGCAGGGTGGGGCATAAGTCTGGGAGCCTAGTACTTTTTTAGATAAAATCCAAATGAAAATACCTAGAAACAAAAAATTTGGTCCAAAGATGGACCGAACCCTTACAAATACAGTGCAGCTCTCAAATTTTGAGATTGCTCCTTTGGGCTCCAAAGCAGTCCTTCACGATCTTGGCAAGTCTGTCTGTCGTGGCACGCAGGCAGTCGAGATGAAATTCGTTCCTTGCCTACATTATAACTGTTTTTTTTTACCAGGCAAATGTGCAGTATGATAGAGCAGGTTTTTGGCCATAAGATATTTTACGAAGAAATTTTTCTGCAAACTTTAGGAAAAAATTTTGGAATTTTTAATGAAAAAAGAGTAGTCGCATACCGGATATTTGAATGCGATAGCGCAAACGGAAGCGAAAAATTACAGTTTGAAAAATATTGAAATTGCCCTATCAATTAAAATCAAACAAATGCTTACACAGGAGACCCAAGGAAAGAATATAGCCTAATATCCGGTACCTGCTGCTCTCCTATAGCTTCAGTTAATCTAGAGACAAATGATCATTGGCACGCAGATTCGCAAATTTTTATTTTGCGTTTTCGAAAGAACAACGTTTGGCAAACGCACTACTACGATTCGATAGCGCAAAGCCTCCTCTACATTGTGCGCATCGGATTGTTGTACAATGTTCACAGTATCTTTAGTTACGAAATAAATTATGAATGCTGAAAATTTTGAAATTCTTACAAATAATTATGGCAAGCATTTTCAGCTCTGTGAAGTGTGGTTTATGAGTTTGATTGCAACGTTATGTGGCACAGATTTGGAATTAAAATCATCAGTAGTTTCGTGATTTACAGCACTGCAAAGTCGGCTCCCAGACTTCTGTTCCACCCTGTATATGTACAGTTGCTGCATTTTTTCCATGGCTAGGAATTGAGGAACCAAAAAAAGATCAGTATTACGAAAAACCCAAAAAAAAACATTCCTTTTCAGACTTTTTTATGCTAAAGTATTGATATTGGAGGACTTAAGCTTGTGCCCTGAAGATGCTCATGCCCAGAGGTTTATCTAAGACTTACCTATATAGGAACAGCAGAGCATTGCATTTACAAAAATTTGCAAATTCATTTTCTGAGTTCTAGCAATGAATTCTGGTACAAGTGTGCATACGAATGGTTGATGTGGAAGAGCATGGGGGGCACGCGGGAGGCGACAATCGGCGAAAAATGGAGGCTGTGTATCCCCCGCTCAATGACTTTCACGGATTCTTACTTGAGGCATTGAGTAATGTATCTGCCCCCGTAGTCCCCCGGGGTGTCACTTTGACACCGGAGAGTTTTTGATAGGCACAAAATTGGGGATTGTCGCCTTCCGCACCACACCCGAAGAGCATGCTCCAGCGAGGAACTTTGCATTTTTTTTCAGATGGGGATTCAATTTTTTTGAGTTTAGGTCATGAGTTTTGGTGCTATTCGGGTTTTGCTTGAAACTACATGTGGATCAGCCTTGTTGTAGAAATTTGGAATTTTCTTGTGGAGCTTACTTTGCTCTATCCAAACTTGTCCCCATGCTTTGTAAATGCAAGAGAAAATCGTTTATTTAGGTAAAGTATTGATAAAAAGATTCATGGGACAACCCAATAAACAGAGTCATAATTTCATCTCTCGACCGCGAAGTTGTCCAGTGCACGGAAGTGCATGGATACTAGAAGCAGTATAAGCTGGCGTTTGTTGAACGCAAAAACAAGACTTTTAGTCACTGCAAATATGTGACCTTCATTAGTAAAGGATGAATCACATCTCACCAATTTGAGATGAGCATCTCTTAAAAAGAGAAGAGAATGAATCCAGACATTATACAGCTAATATGCACTGACTACCCCTTTAGAATTTGTTTCTTTCCTCGTTCTCTTGCTTCTTTCATCTACAAGTGCATCTTCTAAATGACGTCCTAGAGTCAGTGCTTATCATTTCCTTATCCGCCAGCCAACATCTATTTGGCTTTTGATTTGAAAAGATTTTTTTCAAAAAATAATGGCTGCATCTAGCCGTTTCTGAGACATGCCTTTTTCTTTTTCGTAGCACAGCTGAGTGAATATACTTAGAAGATGCATGAAAATCGCATAGTATTTTGTCCTTGGGGACCATGATATCTTGGGAGATTTCTGCGGACGCTTTTCCTCTGTTCAGCACAGACTAATCAGATCATCTATCTTTGGACTCCATAATCACTTGTTCTTGTTGAACG
Organism: Cylicocyclus nassatus; assembly: GCA_958299035.1. Taxonomy (NCBI): domain Eukaryota; kingdom Metazoa; phylum Nematoda; class Chromadorea; order Rhabditida; family Strongylidae; genus Cylicocyclus; species Cylicocyclus nassatus. Next base: position 48,509,737 of record CATQJL010000223.1, on the reverse strand, counting down.
CTGCGCATCAAAGAGACACCTTGACAATGAATTCAGCCGAGAAAACGCTGTGAAAAAGCTCGTAACGAAATTCAAAATGACTTTTCATGGTCGAATACTGGAAAGGAAACAAGATTCTTTTATAAGAAATCTGCTCTCGCTCTAAGCCAGCTCTATTTCGGGTATAGGGCATTTCAAAAATCGTGGCGATGGCACGACCGCGTGCGACACGCACGTCACATCCGGAAACCGCATTTTTTGGTTATCATTTCTAGTTGAATGGTTTTTTGCTTACGTATGATAATACTGAGACACTGGAAGTGACTGAGCTGAACGTTGAGGTGATGCCTTCTTGTATGAGCGTTTTATGCTCCTGTGGGCACAAGGTCCGCAGTAAAATCCGTCTTCACGATTTTATAAATGAACTATACTGTTTGGCTGATATGTCATCTCAGCATGTGAAAATAATTGTTTTTACAATCGGTCTGGGAGTCAGAAGCATAATTTCTTATTGTTAAAACCATTCCTTCCTAACAATATAGAAATCGCGGAATTTCAGATTTTGACATAATTCGTCGCCATTAGCTGGGCAGAGTTAGGGGGTAGAAAGGGAAAGCAGAAAGCTATCAGGGAGGTGGAGATCAAATAAGCGATACAAAAGTGAAGTGTACTAGGTAGCCTATATGGGCTTGCAGGGTGCCCAAAAATTGTATCGAACGTTTGATCTCTAATAACTCTTTTCTATGAAAAGCTTTTGCGTTCTAAACATTATAGCGAAGTTGGTTTCTGGTTTGCAGCAAAAGCTCGCCAATTGCCTTTCCCAGTAGGATTACGATAGAAACTCCTAACATACAGTGCAGGTGTGAATAAGGTCGTTACAATTTTTCTTTGAACCTGAAAACTGATTAACAAGAACTTTATGCGTTTTGATTCTACTGCTTGACTCTCTACAAATTTCCGAATGGCGTGGTCTATTTTTTTTTTCTTTTGAGAGACAGTGGAAAATCAGCTGTTGCGGTATACCTGTCATAACTTATGAAAGAAGTACGAGAAAAAGTGCAAATTTTTATATTTAGAATCAGCGAAAATCCGATTAGACTCGTGTAAGAATTTTAAAATTGCTTGCTTTGCTTTCTGAAGCAAAATAAGGGCCCTCTATTGCTCAAAACTCTATTCAAGGTTCCTAAACCAATCCTACAGTAATTTAGCGCAATACATAATCTGCTCATATGTAATCTTAGTTGGAGCCACCTACAATATGTTGTTGAGATGGTCCCGAAGTTATACAGGAGAGTTATTGAAGATCAAACGTTCGATACATTTCTTTGAGGACACCCTAGATATCCTACTTGAAAACGTTTTTTGTGGAATGTCATACTTAGTTTGGCAGACTGCATATCCATCCGAATTACCTCAAAAATCAAGTATCTTTCGTTTCTCAAGTAGTTAGAACTGATCGAAGGCTCGAATTTGCTTTTACCCAACTAGCTTTTCATAGCACTCGGTTTTGTGGATACAAGCTCGCCATCAAAATATATTATTAGGTTGGAAATAAGTCTTGCACCACATATCCCAAGAAAATTCATTCAAAATTACTCAGAGCACCATTTCAGTCTGCTAATTGTTAGTAACTTCCTCATTGTACAGGGTGTCCCAAAAGTCTTGTAGCCTAGTATTTTTTCTGATAAAAACAGAACGGAACAACATAGGGATATAAAATTTGGTGTACATATTATTTAAAAAGTAGCAAATACATCACAGCATTCGAATTTCGTGGTAGCATCTTTCCTTGATAACGGAAATGAAAATAAATCCTATCGCTTAGAAAATGTGCTTTATGATAGAGCAAGCTTTCAGCTACATCATACCATGATTAGAAAAATATGTGAGTTTCATGTATAAAATCACGGAAATTTGAATGCAGGCACGTGTAGATCTCATGGTGGAGTTTTGGACACATTTGCGGAAAATGAAAACAGAAAATCGGCTATAATGTGTTTCAAAACCAAGTTCGTCATCCGTGTTGCATTAAATTCCCATCTAGAAAACATGCGAAGAGGATATTACTCCAAATTCAGTGATTGCTGCAATTCTACAGATTTGAAACTAATTTCAAAGACATAGTTGCAGTGGCACGCATTGAAAATTTCCAGGTATTTTCTCGCCTCTCTTAACGAAATAGATTTTTAAATGCAGCCATTATAGTGATAGTAGTAGTGATAGTAGCAAAGCCTCCTCTATATTGTGGATATAAATTTGCACCGCGGTGTGCCAAATTTTTGCAGTAGCGGAATAAATTTCAAACTTTTTAAATAGCTTTTTGCGTTTTGAGGTAGCAATGATTTGATAATTTTATTTTTTTCAGTCAAACATGAAGATCATTTTTTACCCCCAAGGATGTAGTTTACGAAGAATGATTGGAGGATGCTGTGGTATGAATTTGAGATCAAAATCACCAGTGATTGTTGATTTAAAGCAGCGCAAAATTAGGCTACAAGACTTTTGGGACACGCTGTATATGCTAAGTGCATTATTTTATCGTACATATTAGTAATTTCATTACAAACACCATCAAAACTAGAAAATATAAAGTCGAAAATTACAGCTTCTCGTAGAGAAGTTTTATCAGCACAAGTTTGTTTTAGTCAAGAAGCGTAGATTATGAAATTCAAATCAGAAGTAAAATTAAAAGTCTCTGGGCTCAGCATTTATGGAGGTCAAGAGTTGGTTTAGTGCTGTTTGGTTATGTTGCCGCGACATGACTATGATGACTCTTACTACTAAAGTATTCAAAAAGTGTAAGGCTTTCTCTTTCTCACTTATTTTATATCAAACAGATCCGTTGAACCTGGGAAGTACGGAATCAAAATTTTGGTACACATCCTAATAAATCTTGGTGAGCAGGAATGTCACTCATGTTTTTTTTGGCTCAGATTTAGTCTGGAACTTTGCGTATATGTCATCGCTATCGTGAATTTAACTCGTATAAGGCGCAGCGCAATGGATCTATTTTTTTTCTGGGTTCCATCTTCCATTCTAACGCTAACTTAATTTTGGCAAAGGAGCTTCGAGATTGTGACTACATGAACCCCTGCGAAATTATTTATAAAAATCAAGAAATGTTTGATTTAGGGTATGTAAATCTATCGTACCATTTTCTGCAAGGTTGCATACTCTTTGCATGTGAGTTCTGTAGGTATAATGGGGTCGAGTAAAGAGCATTTCTGCTTTTTGATGTGCTTATTATTCTAATTTTTTACGCTAACAGCATTGTGCATTTCGAATGCAGCCCCTTCTGTTTTGCAAATCTGGCAGCGTTCATGTCACTAAGGTACACACATTGGCCTTATCAACTTCTGCTATAAGCCAGTCGTAAAAGAAACGTTTATAGCTCAGAAGTGTGATAATTGCCGAGGCTGCAGTTCACTTGGCGCTTCTGAGTGCGATAAGGGAAATATCTGGTGAGCGAAAAGTACAACACCTCTGCTTTGGCTGCTTAAGGTCTCTATTTGATTGGGCAAAATAGTGTCGAGAAAAGAAGCTTTGGTAAAAGCTGTTTGCCTAGCTAACGTTTGCAACTAAACTACACTCTTGCGATTAGTGGCATGCAGCTGACCAATCCTCCAGAATTCTTAAAGGCAGCGTCCATGCAAGTCTGGACACATGGGGATCTCACATGGATAGTAATTTTGGGGCCCTAACTAAGCCACTGCTCAACCGGCAGCTCAGGTAGTGCTCTAACGGCTGAGATATTCATTTCGAAACTGGACCCCGCGATCGCATTACGCATGGATTCATGGCGCAAAGCGTGGATCCTGGCGCGAAACTGCCATGAATCCATGCGAATACGATCGCGGGGTCCACTTTCGGGGGGAATATCTCAGTCGTTAGAGCACTACCTGCGCTGCCGCTTGGGCAGTGCCTTAGTTAGGGCCCCAAAGGTACTTTCCACGTAAAATCCGCATAGGTCCGCATCTGCGTGGACGCTGCCTTCAAGGTTATCTATCCTTCTGTAAAAAAACATTTGCTCACAAGTGCGGTTCTTCAAGAACAGAAGCGTCAATTGTTACTTATCAGCACATTGCTGTCCTATTTTTTGTCCCGGCTTAAATCTCACGGGTTAGCTGTATGCTATAATGCTCTTATCGCCACTTAGAATTAGAAAACTGTAGTGAGGATAAATGTCAAGTCAATTATTTGTGCGGCAGATATAGATAGGAATTGTAACCAATCCAATTGTGAAACTGAAATTGCCAATCGGATTATAACATTTTTTGTGACTGGCATTCCTTCTCGGATGGCTACGATGAAATTGCACGCTAAACAGTATGCTTTTTGGTCATTCAAAATAATTAGTGAATACTCACCATCATGATTTATAGAACTTCTTTTCTTGCCATTTTTTGCTCGCAACATCAACCAGTGGTAATTGGCACTATCTTGCCGCTTGTTGCAGTTTTTGAGGTAATAAACAATTTTTGCAAGAGTTCGGATACGATAGGATTTTTGTCTAGCGAACACTTTTCCTAAGTGATGCGTGTGCTTGAAAATCTACTCTTGTGTAAACTTTATCTGTCGTTTGACTGAAAAATAAAGAGAATGTGAGCCTTTGCCCTTTGTTACAGTAGCCGAATTACGCTTAATAATAACTGTCACTAGGACAAGAAACGATAAAAGGCAAAAGTGATGTCAGATGTTCCTTGTAGGAGACCTCCAGAGCGAAATACAGAAGTTTAAGTTCTTTTAGCGCTTCAAATCCAGTTATTACGACACTAAGAAAGCACTTTCTAACTTACAAGGGAAGTGTCAGAACTCGCAGTGGCCTTTTGACATGAAATGGGTATCATCTGAAGCAGCTTGAAATGCTGATTCCAAAACAGCATTTCTTAGCTGCAGAACTAATCCAGGACGAGAGTTATTGAATTTAATTTGCGGGAAATTTACAACGCTGAGAATAGCCAAAAATTAAAGCGAACATTTTTTGGGCTCAAACATAGATGAAACAGTCCATCAATGCTTAACGTAATTCTACGCCTTCATCAAAGTCATGCTTTGGTGCTTAAACAAGCATTTGAAAGGTTTCCGTGATCACAAAGTACTTCAAACAATGTAAAATTTAATGTTTAAAATGCCCATAACTCGCGACCCAGATCAGTTCTGCAGCTAAGGAAGTTTGTTTTGGAATCAGCATTTTAAGCTGCTTAAGATGGTACCATCCCATGTCAGAAGGCCACTGCGACTTCTGACACTTCCCTTGTTAGTTTGAGTGAATATCAAATCTTCCAAAATGCAACCATGAATAATACAATCGAATGATCTGCTTTTTTTCAATGTAGGTTTAGACAAAAAAACTATGGTTGGCGATCAAGTAAGTGTTAAAATTTGTAACTTGTCGACATCTTTACTCAGCATGTTTGTAGTTACACTGGTTTTTGCCTAGCAAGTGATCATCAAACAAAGCAAATGAGCTGTTGAAAATTTATAGCTTGCGGGTTCTTCCCAACAAATTTGCAACAATGATTTTTTTTGCTGTGTCTACACTTCCATTTATGATTATCCAATCTATCCGGTGATCTAGTGATCTTTCATTGCGGAGACTTAGATTGTTGTTTCAGTATATTATCTGAGATTTTGAAGCTCATCAACATGTCTCGTATCCTATTACGAAAAATTTAAAGTCTGAACTGTCTGAGTGGGAGTTTTCACCAGGAAATCCTCTGGAATTTGTTCAGAACACCCTTGGACTGCGCACAATGTGCTCTCATTGATGTAATACATATTACAATTTTTTAATCTTGAGAAGGCCATTTAGAGTTGAAAAAGGCCACTTCCTCATTGGTCTTGTAAAATATGCTTTCTTTCTTATACCAAGTCGTCTAATGGCTCAGCGAAGCATTCCAGTTGAAGCTGACTCGCGGAAACATATTGTGTTCTGCGATATGTTACATCGTGACCCTGGTGATAGTGCTCCGACATCTAGGATTACGACCGCGAGTGATCGATGACGGGAGTAGTACATTTACCATCATATCTACTCACCTTGACAGTTAGTCATTCAATCCAGCACAGACGCACTTGAGCGCTTTTGACAGTAGGTGGCCAGGGTAACTTGATGCTTCGGGCAGGTCGTGCATGCGTCAGAGCGGCACACCCTGCATTAAGTTGTTAATTGGAGTAAGTGGTCGGTGATCGGGAAATGTTGTAGGTCAAAGAATATGGAGTCTTTGTACTTTTAGCAAAAATCGCGTTTTGATTAGGTCAAGCTATCAGATCCTAACGCTATGAGCAAAGGGTACCAGTACAGACATAACTCAGCAGTCGGTATGGTGTGATTGCACCACTTTTAATCTTCATAGAAGGGTGGTGGCCGTAATCACTATCTCATGTCTATAGAAACAACAAAGGAAAAAAGAATAATACAGATCGATCACGAATTAAGAGCCTCCTATTTTTGGGCCGGCTTGCCGTTGCTTATCCAAACTAGTGCAGTTATACGAAACTGCTGATATGAGAACGATTGTAGAAGTGAAATAAGTAGCAAAATCATAAACAGAATTTTCGCGAGAAAAATTTATGCACTCCGAATGAATTATGTTCTAAAAGTACAAGAATGTCTGGCACTTTTGTACTTGATATCATACTTCTCCTGCACTTTTTCTGCGACGAAAATATCACGGAAATCATATGCCCTGTAGATTTTGCTCATTTATGAAACCATACACTCTAGTCATTTTATATTCGTAAATATGAGTATGTGCGGCTGCACACACTGCACATTGCGCATCTCATCCTATAATTTATCGGCCTTTTGCGTACTTTGTCCAAGTAATCCTTGCTGATTGTTTGTTTCCAGTGTTTTAGTAGACTAGGACTAACATGTGAAGGTGGAAAAACAATCGCTTGGAAGCAGTGCATTCCCGTAGTCAAAAAATGCGCGGTGAAACGTGCAATGCGTGCAGTTGCAGACATTATGATATGAAAGGTTTGGACTGTAAGATGATTTGTGCTCTTCATCAACACGTTCAAATCAACTCGCATCGCAAAGTATAATCAATCCAGGGGTCTTTTAGCATTCTGAAACGACTCCAATATTTGCAGTAACTTTTCGTACAGCTACCGTAGGTGTACTGTAGGTCATATGATCCGCGTATTCAAAGAATTCACCACCAAATTCCCTATTCCCAAGTGGGAGACAGTCGAAAGTGAGCTCGGTCGATGTGTCGACTGACTTTCTGTAATAAGGCCACCCAACCCTCGGAATGTTTTATCAGACGCTAATAGCAGGGCCCTTGTACCCCTCATCCCTGTGCGTGTGTTTGCATCGACGACACACACAGGGGGTGATGAAGTCAGGCATTTTTGTTTCGTTAAAGATAACGTGCCGCCCGAGAGACGTTGGGTATGCTCTGCGGATTAGCTTCGTTATCATCAAAAGCGAATGCCGCCAAACCGGTTGCACAACATTGAGCCGCTATGAGACAAACACACAGACACCGAGCGAGTGTCAACGCGTGATTCTTGTCGAGCGAGGTGTGACTGTACATATGCCAGTCGAATCTGCCTCATCTCGATAGAAATTGTGAAGGATACGGTAGCCTTGCACGTGCAAGTGTGAAATTGAGAAGTGATAAACAAGTATGGCAGAAGGCAAGCTATAGTGATAGCTTTTTTCAGGTCTTTGCCTATAATTGGATTAAGAGATTGTGACGCTGTATTCCTTTCGAAAGACTACACTACTCTCGTCATTGCAAAGCAATCGCAGGATTATGTGCTTACTATAGGCGTTGAGAATGTGTGCAAGTTAGAAAGCTGATTTTCTTATCATTGAGGAGGCTCACAGTGGGTGTTTGTTAAAGGACAGTGAACAAATTCTATTTCTGCCTGTATGCTTCCACGTATTCACACATGAAAAAAGAAGAAACTGCAACAACATGGTCACTAGTAATAAAGCTGATTTTTTGGTCCTATTACTGTGCTCCAAAATGAAATGGTATTGCCACCAAATTTGGTTGCCAAGGCAGTTTTTGGCTCGTTTATCAATCTTGTATCTGAATCGAACGCTGAAATTGATAGCTTAAGAGTTAGTGCACTCACAAGGTTTTGGAATGATATCCCTCTGAATGTATGCTACTATTTGGGAAAAATCTGCTCGAGGCAAAGTTTGCCAGTTTTTTTCATAATAAAAATCATGAACTTTTATGAATGGATTCTGTTGATTCTGACGTTGTGTACGTGAGCAGGGCTCGGCACGAGGTGGCTAGATGAAAATGGAAAAAACGAAGTCCCCCTTGACTTTTGGAAATTTTTACGAAGTCCCCTTTGACCCTCAACCAAATTTCCTCTAAAAACCTGAAAAATTCCCCAAAATCCCCCAAGAAACGGAACGTCGACTAAAAAAAACGTCCCCAATTTTGCGTCTTTCTTCGGTCACAAAAACGAAACCCCCTTTGCTTTTCGTCCCAAAAACGATATCCAGCTTGCTTGTAAGCCACCTGTGCCGAGCCCTGTACGTGAGTAGGAGGCTATTCTGAAGCAAAATTCTGCTTTTTAAAGTAAGAAATTCTCAGAGATTTTGACTCTGCAGATATAGTTACAATGTGGTTGTGATAGTCATTCGTAGAACTTTCTTGGTTCTGACATCGTTGTACTACAGTATGGAAGAATATAATTTTTTTAACTAGGAGAAATTTCATGAGACATCTCCATATTTTTATCCCATCTTTGTGAGTAAAATCTCTCGTAATCTCTCGTGTTGAGGTTTTGGAATCCAGTACATGTTCTCGATCTCTAGAAGAAACCTGAGTGATCCGCTAAGTTCCCTAGCCCTGTATTCTGATTGTTAGTCCGTTCCGTCTTGGCTCATACGTCCTCCAAGTTTATGCACGGTAAGCAACGAGCATGTCAATATTGCGTCACTTATCGTGGGTTAATCTGTGCATATCCGGAGCGGTGTCGTTTTACTACACCCACAGAACGTTGCGCAATTTGCGAGAAAGTTTTGAGGGCTCACAGGAGTCAATGTTGCGCTAAAGTACGTTCTTGTTGTTTATTCTAAAAGCGATAAGCAATAATTCATACCTGGTATATAGTGCGCGTAGTACAATGGTCCCTGGTGGTCGTTAACTAGCTGATATTCTCGCCCAGAGCGCGCTACTCAGCACATCGCGCTGTCCGTGTTACAATGATGAAAACATTTGTTGGCCGCCAAGACAAATGACAAATAGCAGCTACAAGTGGCAAACCAAAGCATTCCGCTCCACTGGATCACTTAACCGCAGCAGCAGAGTCATTTACGCTCTCGAACAGACGTCACTTACTCGGTTTTTTGGAGAAAGTATGAAGCTGGCTAAGAGCTCTGTGGTTATCTACAGAAAAATTACCTAAAGAAAAAGAAATTGAGTTTCTATGGAAGAGTTGAGCTTAGGAGCCGGACTAGCTACAGAAAGAAACTGTTTTCTGGAAGATATATCCATCAATTCGTACTAAAGGGAATCTTCTTGGAAGACTTTTCAGTCTTTCTTTCTCTGCAATATTCTTCTTGGTGATATAGCTAATCAGTGTACGGTTACCAGAGAACAGTATAGCATTTGTCGCTCTCGGAAAAGTAGCATTGTTCTCGATCCACATTAGTGAAGTAAAGAAGGAGAAGTGAGGAAAAAATTAATTTGGAGAAATTCTTATTTAACCTTGTACAAATTGCTTTTCGAAACTGCAAGTCGAAATCTCATTTCCACGACCACCGTAGACTTACCGTAGCTCGGACGAAAGCTGTTGAAATCTGCTTCTACTTTCCTTGTCCGCTTAGTTAGATTTTATCATTGACTACGACGAAGCCGCTCTCTAACAGCTTCTTGGAATGAGCCTCGAAATGCCCCCCCCCCCCCGCCCTCCCCCGAAATATTTTTTCTTTACGAGCCTTGATTTTTTCTTCATTCTATAACATGTTCCACATTTGTGAGAAAGCAAGTCATATCACGGTCTGTCGCTGCACGGATATAGATCCATACGTTCAGGTACATGTATTTTATATGAAAATATATACAAAGGTGTAAAATACAGGGTGTCCCAAAAAATGTTAACACTGCTTGATCGTTAATAACTCCCTTGCTTTCAAGTCTTTCGCCGAGCTTTAGGTACCATTCTGTAGAGCGAGGATAAACTTAGATGTATGGAGCGAATCATCTAACTCTCCTCGATACTGTAGAATTACGGTAGGAAATTTGACAAGGATTTTAGGCCATCAAAGGCCATTTTCTGCTTCGAAACAGAGCCAAACAAGCCAAAATCTCTTGTACTATGGTAATGAAAGCCACTGATTTTGGATATGAAATTTCCATTTTATTATGATACTTCTTTTCGAAGTTATCCGAGGTAAAGTGTAATAACTGACTTCCTAGCATGTGTCAAAAATGTGATTACATCGTCAGAAAAGCTGAAAACACTCGTAAAAAGTTGTTTAGTAAAGTCAGCGTGCGCGAAAACCTTAGTACACGATTTTTCAGATTTTTTGAAAAAATTTTGTCAGAGGGCATATTCCACAACGGTCCCACATGCTGGAATTTCTCACCGTAATCTTACCGTAACAAAGAGGAACGGTGATTCGCTCCATACTGTAAATCTAAGTTGAACCTCGCCCTACATAATGGTGCCTCAAGCTCGGCGAAAGACATGAAAGCAAGGGAGTTATTAACGATCAAACAGTGTTAACATTTTTTTGGGATACCCTGTATATTTTCTTGCGTTTTCACAATATTTGATTTCTATTCATTACAGTCATAGTGTGCGCCCCTTTCACCCGTCTTCCACCCGAAGTTGAGCTCAGGTCGAGCGTATTGTACTTGAGCTAAGCCTTTATTGAACAGTGAGAAGGATTTGTCTTTGTTTGCCCGTGAGCCGGATTCGAACGGTAACCACTATTGAAGAAGGTGGGCGCTCGAGAGCTGCGGGTGCACGTTTTTGCGGCTCAGATGCGAAGCGATAGTATCGTCGCGTCGAGTGCTGAGTGAGAGCCCACCGTGTGCTGTGTCGTCCCACTCGAACAAGCATCAACACAGATTCGCTTCGTTTTGAAACCGATCGGCTCTAAGAGTCGTGTGCTCGCGCGTCTCGAGCGTCTCGTTCGCTCGCACTCGTCCGACAGCTCGCACTCGACGGCCGAGCTGCTGCTTGGCTGCGCTTTGTTACCGTGCAGTCACCTCGGGTGTGTATTATGAAGTGTTAGCGACGGTATCGCTTGAGTGTTCGTTGTTTGTCCGCGACGCCAGCTCTCCCCGAGCTACGGGTACTACCGTAGCTTGACGAGAGCCAGGTGAGACACCCGGCCGGCGATCTACACGACATTTGTCACCGGAACATGACAAGCTGCTCGCATCAAAGCGCTTCGCACAGTTGCTGTCGATTATAGCAGCTTGTCAGCACGGCCAGTCCATCTGTCAGCACTCGCCCCCAACAATAGTAAGCACATGTCACTACGACTACCTATTGACCCGATGCCAATAGGTGGTGCCGTAGTGACAATAACAGGCTCCAAGCCCTGAGCACTGGCTTTTTAGTACTGAAAAGCATCATAGTCTCGTCTTGCGGTTATAGCCGACACCGAACACTTGTTCCGCACAGCTACTATTAAGTGGCCACTGTGTGATGGATGAGCAACAGCGGTAAAAACGCGCGAGTTCAGGCACGGCTGGCGCGCGCCTGAGGTGCAGCAAATGACGCTTAGCAACCATAACACTGACGAACATCGTGTCTCGAGCATAATATACACGACTGCCAACTGGCCATAAAAACAGCACTGTCGCTTTACTTAGAGTTATCAGAACATCAAAGTCAAGAAGGTCTGTTAGGCCAGAAATGGAGTGGCTATCGTAAAGGGATTATCTCGACCAAGGGATTACGGTAGAGACAGTTCGATATTGAATTTTTGAATTTGAATTGAACATTGGATTTTTCTCGTTGGGGGTCACAAAACGCTTCAACAAAAAATCCCATTCCTTATGGTTCCCTTGCGGGAATAAAAGCATATGCGGGATTTACTTAACCAGTTCGATATGATGCTTATCATTCTGTTTAGGTCTCTCGCGCACTATGGGTGAGTCTGAAGATAATGGAAAAGCTATGGCCGAACTCATAGGGTTTCTGACACCGACAACTCGACTAGATGTTCGTCGTGCAGCGTTAGACTATGTTATTTCGGTCAGCGGTGCCCTGGACGGTTCCGCTGGTCGTCTCTTTCTAAGGAATGATTGTGCCATGGGCAAGGTTGGTTAGGGTATAAATTCTCGAAGCTGAAGAAAATTCATTAATTTTACCAGGCGATTTGTGAATTGTGCGAAGCAACGATGTCGGATAGATCGCACACACTATCCGCTCTGACGAACTTCTCATCTGGATCCGCTGAAGTGGCCAGCTACATCTTGACGAACTCAAAATGCGCCCAACTAGCCTTTGATGCATCTCGAACTCGTGCTTTGTACGCCAATTTTGGCGCTCGTCTTCTGGCAAACTTGTCGAGGCATTTTCCTGATCGGGTGAACGAACTACTTGTCGCCCATGAAGCGAAGGCGTTGAATGTCCTTGTGGGTGAGTAATCGCTTTGATAGTCCATAGATTCATGGGAACAAGCAGCTAGGTAGCTGCTGCTCTTATTGCCACCGCAAAAACTGTGCTTTTGCTGTTATGTACTGGGGTGGTCGTAAATTACTACCCGCCGCTGCTGATAAATATGGCTGGCTTGTGTTTTCACTGCTGGCTGCTATAGACACCATGGTTGCATAAATTCATCAATGCGTCAGATGTTCCTCTTCTTTACATGTAGCTAGATTTATGTCCACTTTTTGAGTTTCTCAAAATTATGATCTAGCCCTAATGTATTGAATCGATATAGTTTTTAATGAGTTTGTCAGTCTGATCTGCACATAACGCGAAAGTTCGCTTCCCGTGGCGTGAAAAGGCCAGTCGTAAACCCCTTTGCACAGTAGGCGAAGAGATGTCAGTGCGGTTGTCGCGAGTAATCACATCAACTGTTAAATTGACTCGTGCGTTTCGTGTCCGAAGAAGAACGAGTTGACTGATAACAGCGTTTTCACAGGTTCCATCTCCATGAAACAATTTAATGACGGGTGACGGGCACGACCAATTGACTTTTCTTCGCCCACATAGGAAATAAAGATCAGAGATTGAACAAGTGGGGTTCGTTTGAGTTTATGTCACCCATTCTGGGACTAGAAGACTCAAGAACGCTTTGCATATATGGGACTAACAAGTTCATTTTTGTGCTCCACCTCATCTGGAAAATAAATTAACACGTATAATTGAACGAAAAAGATCTTTGAGCCCTTTAGAAAAAGTGTGCATAATTTTCCGCAGCTCTCCTAGTCTCAGAACAGATAATAGCTCGAAAAACTCGAGTCTCAGTTAGTCAACACTTCTTCTAGACTGGTTTTCAACATTTTACTGCTCAGGTTTAACGCTCTAGTCTGCAAATTTATCTGTCATAAAACAAAGTTCTTCAAGAACAGCTGTCAAACTCTCGACTTTCCCCTTTTTTTTCAGCATTCTTATGTATACTTTTGAATTGTTTATGCTGTCCAAATAATAACTATGACAACGATGATTAGCTGTTTCCGAAGAGGTTGGCCCACTTGAACGGACAGATGCCCCTTCCGATGATTTATGTGCTCGTCATGTGTGGGAGATATACAGTGGAGGTCGGTTCTGATAGCATATCGCGGCGGTCCGTTACGCCATCTGAGTTTGCATGCCCCTCACTGAAGCACTTTGGGAGCCCCTAAATATGGATAGAGCAAACTAATATCAATCGCTGCCAACAGGATGACGAATTGATGACGACCTGAAATTTTTTAGAAATGTCTATTATCGTAGAATTGCGTTATATGAGACTTTATGCGGCAAAGACTACAGTAAAATTAACTGATGAACTTTATGTTTTGCGCTCACATTTCACATCATGTCATACACTTCTATACCAAATATAAGTATAGTCGGTCATAGAGCTGATTTAACATCCACTGCGATTCTGAGATTGTCTGTACATGGGCAAGAAACGAGGTATTTTTTCGCACAGTCCTTCTGCAAGTTCATTATTTTATTATATTATTCATTTTCTTGGCTAATATAACCACTTTATTGACAACGGCTTGGGCACCGATGCTCCACAGCACACTCTGAAATTTCTTCCAAATTTCTATTTTGCTTTTGCAGATGCGCTAATTTTCCAACGAACAACTTTAAGAGCGTTAAGTTCTATTAAGAGTCCAAAATGTTCCATCAGTCCAAAATGCAGCCCTTGTTGTGGCGCAAATTATTGAGAATCCATGCCGAAAAACTTGTGAATATTTGCATCGTCGAGTGGCTTGGCCGTACTCTATTACTCTTTTTCGAGCATCTAACAATCCCATCATAGCTTTGTATAACTTCTTATGTTATTGCAAAACAGTTTTTTCACTTATTGCGCATTACTGGGGTCAGATTGTGCTTTGTGCAATAATACCGAAAGACCAATTGGTATGCAAGTTTTCTGTGGCAGCAAATCTTCTTTCTCTCGTCGTTCGTCGCGCGTTTCCGTCCGTTTTTCTCGCATCAACCGCCATTTCGTGTAATCATCAATCAAGCGATCATGTCAGCGCTCACTCTACAACAAACTGCTGAAACTTCTCGCAATCGGTGATTGACATTGCGCGTCCACAGATCGGGCGCGTCGTTTCACATATCCAGACATAAACACCGAGGAACCACACACACTCCACTTGTCAGCCATCGCAACGTTGGTTTTTTGCTGAGCGACAAATCATGTTGCATGTCCTCCCGAACGGGACAAAAACTAGTACAGGAGCGGACGGTCCATGAGCGATGTCAGCGGCGGGGACACGGGTGGTGGCGGTGGCGGTGGCGGTGGAGGCTGTTGCTACCGCCGTTGACGGCCGACGAACGGGCCACCACCACGTCCTCCACTCTCAACTTCGCTAATCGAATCAAAGCGTTTGCAGGGTGTGCGTGTGTGTGACGTGTTGACGCGTATTGTGTCGGGTGTGAGCGCTGGCTAGTGATTCCTTTTTCGCACTCCACACACATCGTCGTCAGAAGGCGTACGGTAGGAGGTTGTGCGAGGTTGCTAAGTTGACGCCTGTACGGTTGCATTAGTGCACAGGTCTGAAAAACCTGTAAAAATGCTACGGAAACGACTTATCATCTATCCTGTGACTAGGAGACTCGAAAACGCTTTGCATACATTGTCTGAACAAGCTTGAACTTGTTTTTGTTCAATAGTATATTCCTAGGTGGGATAGATCACAGGTATAAACTTGTTACTACACGATCAGATATGATTTGACAATGTGTGCAAAGCGTACTTCAGCCTCCAAGGCACAGAATGAATGGTGGAAAAGTTTCATATTCATACGTCCCATTCTGAGCTTGATAAATTGAGAAAGAACGCCTTGTGCATGTGAGATTAACAAAGATTTCAAACTTGTTTTTCCGCTACATTCAAGTAGAAATTCATCCAAAAGTAGGCAGAGAGTAAGTATCAACTTGTTAGTTACCAAAATGCAAAGCGTTTTTGAATCTCCTAGTCCCAGAATGGACTAAAGCTACGCAACAATTTCCGAATTATAGCTACAAAAATAAAAAATCATAACACGTTCTTACCTAGCGCAGTATCCACCTTTACATATTTCTTACCGTGATCACCTCAAGTGACGAAAATCCGAGTGCTAACTGTAAACACGGATGTTTGCTCGTCACAAAATGTATGTTTTGTGGTAACGAGGATTGGAGCATGTGAGGGAAACATTAGATGAATTTTCTCCCAAATGGATAGGCTTCTTTATAAAATTCCATCCCCATTTTCCATTTCAACTCTACTTTTGAGCCTAATGAAGGTCTGAGTTTATGCGTGATATACTCATTTTTATTCCCCCGAGCGTCATAAATACGATTCTGTTCTCTGAGCATCAAAATCCTCAACTTGTACCCATCGCACTCTAGATACAAGTGTATTTCAGAACTTTTCTCGACGCCCACTGAAGATTCGTTCTCGTCACTGATTGGTTTCACACTCGTCAATCTGTCAACGCTTTCAGCAGTCAGGCATTCGTTGGTCAATGATAAACTGCTCGCCAGCATTTGCCCTCTGGTCTCGGTCGACGACAAGAAGGAGAGCGCAGTGGATATTTTGAGGAATCTGGCTTTTGAAGACTGTAAGTTTTGGTTTGGTTCTCGCAGCGCTTATGGAGGTACCAAAATTGAGTCAATTGCTCGTTGCTCTGCTAAAATGGTATTTGCGCTGAGCTTGTTCACCTGACCGCCGTGTTCTTGAATGTCTTAGTCTATTAGTTTAAGCCTGAGCTGTTAATGAGTGTTTGGCGTAGCCGAGAGAGACTATAAAGGGTTGCCGCCGTCGGAAGACGAGTGGTTGAGCTGAGACCTTTACGGTAATCGGACAAGCTTTTATGTGGTTTCACGGTAGTCAGCGGGTGGTAGCTGCAGCGACCGGCTTGAGTGCTACTTGTGATTTGGCCGTAAAAGGTGCTCTGCTCCTACACCAACACTTGTCACTTGGTCACTTTGGGTGCGTAAAGCTCGGAAAGTAATAGCTGGACCAAGCGTAACAGGAAGAAGATATGAAGTGGGTTGAAGGAAGGAAAATCGTCATGCCAGAATCCAAGTGTATGGCTGTGACGAAGTGTTTTTACCTAGTTTGGGTCGTAAAGTCTCACTGGAGAAACTCTCTTGGCTTCGTTCGCACTAAACTGACGCTAAAATCTAGGATACTCCTTTTGCGGCAGTGCACCTAACACAATCTTTACCTAATGGGGTCGACTCGAACCGATATAAATAGCAGTTGCTCATTCTATGGAATACTGTCTGTCGGAAGTAGGTAAAGTCGGTACTGCTTGTCATCGACTATCACCCTCCCCCCCCCCCCCCCGCGAGTATACCCAGACAGACTTCCTCAGTGCACTAGCCCCTGAGTGCGCAATGTTATGTTCTCGCACTGTATCATGAGCGCCTCTCGACGAGTCGAGGGCGACGTCCCAGCACTGCTGGTTTATGGCTGCGTTAACACGCGTGGCGAGAAAATTGGGAAGATGAGACGAGCGCGAGCGGAGCGTGGTTTTGGGAGAGAGATAGATGCAATTCTGTGTGCTTTGCACAGCGACAGACGTTCGTTCGTTCATCTCATCCATCCGCGCGCGCTCAAGTTTTTCCGCGCTTGCGTCCTTGTTCAGTTTCAGCCGATACTGTCAGCAACTCCTTTGAAGAGAAGCCGACGGTCGCGTGTGCTTCGTCATCGCGCGGATCGTCAGGTGATGATAGATGAGCGTTCAGCGTCACTATGACACCCGCTACTCAACCTGTGGGTTTTCTTATGTTACCCCATCAATTTTCCCCTGGAAGGACAGCGCGTGAGAAACTTTTCGATGTCGGATACTCTAGTCCCGCTGCTAGATGCTCTCATTCCCTCAGCAAGCGCTAGACCCGGTGTCGCGACGGAGCACACACCGAACAGCAGCTTCTGTGTCGTGTTTGCGCGGCGGTCACTCTTGACCTCAGCTTAATCCGACATCCGATACAGCCGTGTCCGACAAGAGACGACCTTTCACTGTGGTCGACTCTTAAGTGTCTCCGAACAGCGCAAGCTACACCGCAGATCTGAAGAGCTATTGTCGATAATCGGTAGATTGTAATACCTGTCGAAGATCTCAGGACTCGTACTGCAAAAGAAGCCACTTTGCCAAAATAGCCACTTTCCAATCGATACGTGTTGTTTATAGTTATCATATTCTATGGTAAGGCATGATAACTATAAACACCACGTATCGATTAGAAAGTGGCTATTTATTGCTTCTTTTTCAGTACGAGTTCTGAGATCTTCAACAGGTATTGAAATCTGCCGACATAAGGCACTCGAGAACGTTTCCCACATGTTGTCTAACAAGCTTAAATTTGTTCTCCCTTTGACTTCAAATAGTAAATTATGAGTAAAGCACAAGTATTAACTTGTTAGACAAAGCTGTTGAGTCGCCCTCGCAGAATGAATGGTATCTCCAAAGGTATCTATCCTATGGCCCCGGGCAGACTTCACGCGATTTGATCGTCGCGACTGAATCGCGACGAGACAACTGTTACAACATCATTCCATGCCGATCAACTTGCATTCAGTTGTGATACTTTTCCAGACCGAAATTTTTGAATGTGAAATGAAAATGAATGGAAATCTTGGCGCGCGCGAAATCGCGAAATCCGCGTGAAGTCTGACCGGGGCCTATGACTGAGAGACGCGAAACCGCCTTTGCACACATTGTCTAAACAAGCTTGGTCATGTATTTCTGGCAAGTTCATACTTGTAATCTATTTCATTTAGTATTATTTGCTGCTTGGAAACGGGAAAGAACACGTTCAACATTGTTCAGGAAGTATGCAAAGCGGTCTTGAGTCTCCTAGTCTGGAATAGATGCTATTTTCAACCTCATTGCTAATTTCCATCGCTGTTTTACCTATAATCACTGCTCTTGTTTTTTTTACTTCCCTGCTTTCCAAAAAACGTCATTTTCAGCGAAATAATTTTTGTAACCACATCTGCGCACCCCTTTCCAATTGTAAACTGAATGGTCCACAATTTGCTCTGTCCAAAGTAGTCCTGTTCTGTCACCCCACCCCGCCGCACCTGTTGTGTGAAACTAAGAAGCTTCTTCTTGTAGGAGTTGGGACAGGTACACAATGTTTGCCAGACATGTGTGCTGCGTATGTAAACACATGATCTGATTGCGGTCTTTATCACCTTGTGTGCGCTCACTCACCGCAGAGACAACGGTGAGAAGGTTCTTTTCGCGGAGATGGAGATGGTTTTTCGCGAGAGATTCGCTGCGCGGGTCGCGATTTGCCGCGAGATACTACATTTGCTGCCAGGATTAGCTATCGTAAGGCTCATCTCGCGTCTTGCTTGCTCTTTGATTGCGACGTCTCGTCTCGTCGTCGGCAAGAGAATTTTCACGGCTGAAGCTGTAAATTGCATTTTGAGGGTGTCGAAAATCGCGCGATGTTTTCGTTCGTCGCGCCGAGCGTGTGTGTGTCAGCAGCCGGGTCTGTGTCACTCACTCCACTCCACACTCCTCGTGTGAGGCGCTACCGTATCACTCGCCAGAGCAGTCACTTTTTCCGAGAACAGCACTTCTGCGCGCGATTGTTGCCGCTATAAACACTGCACTAACGGGGTCGTCTTCCACGCCAATGAAGGCGACGCGCATGAAATGAGCGCCGCTCAATGCTGTGAGGTGCCATTTCATGTCTTTTATGGATTCGAAAACGATAGTTGGTGATGTTGTAAAGTAATAGCTGCGTGGAGATCGAACCCTAATATGGAGATGCCATAGATTACCATCAAAATAGCGTTTACGTAAAGATTAAGGTTTTCAATCGAGAAAGGGTTGTTAGAGAATTACACTCAAAATCTCTACTCGTTGTTTTGTTGCAAAAGCTGAATAGAAAAAACTTTATGACTCGATTTGAAAGAATTTTTGCTTGGAAATTCGAAGAGCCAGGGTGTAAGCTTCCCTGAAGGTGTTATAACTATTAGAGTTTTGGATATTGGACATTTTATGATTAGTAGTAAGTAATAACTCAAATTGCATAGAAGTGGGCAGGAAATGGAAATATTCAAATGTCTTGTAAGTTCTCCTTCAACCCAGTGACGGCCACGCGATTTTTAGAGAAATTTTATTATGGACTTTATGACTGCTTTCCGACTTATACTGATGCTGGCAAGAAAGTCGAATCTTGTAGGTCTATATTGGGCAGCTCATATGCAAGAATCCAGATGAAAATATGAGAGTAATTTTTTAAAAGTGGCGTAGGCCACCGGTGCCCTAATGGGCTAAATAAACTAGTCTCGTAGAAATGCAGATGGCTTCTAGCCTTCCTTCTCCTTCCCCCGAAAAACCTTCAGCTCTCCCTCCCTACTCTCAACTTCCAACTCCAATTTTATACAGCCGTCGGTGTGTTCTGGTGTCGTAGTTCTAGTTTACCGTATCCGCTCGCGGCTTTGACGGGTAATTATTTGGGCACAAATGGCTAACGCAACGCGAGTGATTCGTTGTTATTCCACTCGTGTCCGTTAAATGCTAATTATCTTCTCACTTGTTTCCATGCCGGTGTCGCAATGGCATTAGGGCTAGCCGGTGCTCAGAGAGCGCGCGGTTTGTGGATGCACAGCTCGTCACGGCCCGCTTGTCCAAATTGGCGCCCCAACTTGTGGAATTGAGCACAATTAGGCGAGCGATGGAGCTCCTTACTGGGCCCAAAGGACCTTTTGGGGCACAACACACGGTAGAGACGCTTACTTGCGCTTCTGGGGAAAAAGTGACTAACAAAGCATGCGAGCTTGAAAAAGCCTTCTTGATGGCCTAATGTTGGACCGAAGACGAAGATTATGGGAAAAATTGCAAGAGCTTGGAACAAAGAGAAACTGAAGCTTTGTTGCGTAACTATCCTTTTTCTTGCAAGCTTGGCGTCCTCAGGACACTGTTTATCTTCTTACCACCGCAAAAAAGTTCAGGCCAACTAATTCTTCGTTGGTTGAATGTGGATGAAGCTCTAGAAGTAAACAATGTCCCTGTGTCACAGTGTCAGGGTTTTTTGCTCTCGAGAGAGCGATGCTTTGCTCATTTACTCATCTGCGGATGTATCGGTGCGTTGTTTGTGCTGCGAAACGGCCGTGTCATCACCTCGTCTGAAAAGTCTTTGAAACGGACACCTGTTGTGTGTATGGCACATAATATCTCACTGAGGCGCAAACACTGCTGTTCGGCTTCTCACTTGGCATGCACGACATGCCAGGGCACAGTATCCGCGCGTCAGCGATACCGTAACCGATCGTTGTGGTAAATGAAGCAAAAGATCCCGTCTCACTTCTTCTTACCGCCGAGTCCACGCGTCTTTCCCGTAAACAGCAGCCAGGTCTGTTGTTCTCCCTGCTGCGGCTCCACGGGCACAATGGCTCAATTTCGCGAGGAGGTGTTTTTGGGTACCATAACAAGCGCAGCAGCAAGTGATTGTGAAGACAAGAATCGCGGCGACATGTGTGTTTATGCGCTCGCGACCATGTGTCGCTAAGCTTGGGGCCTGATTATGTTCGTCATCGCATCGCTTGGCTACGTCAAGTGCCACTGGAGAGCATCGTTATGATGTGCGGACGACAGCCATTCAGCTATTCAGCCCCAGCGCAATCATCACTAAGTGATGACCATGTTTATCAGCGTGTTACGCTAACAATGCCTCGCGCGTTACGAAATGGCCCGAGTCTTGCTGGGCAATGAGATCATCACATTGGGGCTTCTTTTAGTCTCTTAAAATCGCTTGAGCAATGGCAGTGCAGAAAAACGCCTCCTACAACGGTCTGCTTGACTAGAAACCAAAACTCTGTTGAAATATCTGAAAGAAAACCAACAGTTTGCAGCCTTGCATCAAGCCCTCTTGGATGAAGATGATCTCTACCTCCTCTCCTTACTCTCACCTTTGGCAGACTCTGAAGATGATCTAAGTGATGAAGAAACTCAAAAGCTACCATTGAGATTGCAGTACTATGAGGGAAAAAGGGAAAAGTCACTGGAAGTGCGACAAAAACTGGTTGAGGCTCTATATCAGGTAATTCCTGTTCAGCTGAATTATTCATAAGATCTCAGATTCATTCCAGCTTTGCGCCACAAGACATTCACGAGAGCGGCTTCGCGAAAAAGGAGTCTATGCGATACTACGAGAACTTGACAAGGCTACCGATGGCTCGCAAAAGTTCGAACCGGGAATGGTTGGCGATGGAGGCATGAAGCTACTGGCTGCACAACAAGAGCACACTCTCCATGCCTTGATAGGAATTCTCATACGTCGGGAAGATGAGATGGCCATAGACCCCACTGTTGAGAGTTTGAGATCGCTGCAATAGCAAACCCCCCCCCCCATTGTTGACATTGTTGTTACATACTCGATCGTTGTACTCGTTATTGTTTGAACCAAACACTTTCTTACATTGGGGGCTCTGCCTCGCTTCTTCGACACATCACTCGCTGCTGTTCCACACACCACACACACGCTAATTCGCAAACGACGATTTAACTCAGTGCGCGCAGAAACGCGCAACTGCGCAGTGTTTCAGTCGAAATCAGCTGTGGCGATCGATTGGCGAGCGATGCTTTCGGCTCGAGGATTTGTCGTCGAGGAATCGCTAACAATCGCCAGTTGACATTGCACTTTTGTTCTGTATTTTTGTGAGAAACTGTTCACGAATAAAATCTTGAAAGAGTGAAAAATGTTGTGAGAAGCACAAAAATTGGATTACTTATTGAATGCTAGTAAAAGAGCAGAAGAGAAGCTGAACAGCCAACAACCGTCATGTCAATCATTCAAAAGCAACGAGAATTAGATGAAGCAACAAGTGATGATTTGACCAATTTTTTCCACAAAATGCGTTAAAATTGTCAGCAAAGCAAGATTTCTCATTCAGTCAGGAAGCACTGTAATAGAAAAAGGGCATCTTGTTCGCAAAAGATGGAATTTTGATCGAGAAAGAGGGGTGGCAGGTAGCCTCGAGTCGCGGTCATTGATAGGGGAGCGGCTGGCTACCGTAGTCGCGGCGCCGACGGTCCAGCGTGCAACCCCCGCCACGCCCCGCCCCCGGCACGCCTGCTACCAATCATCGAAAGCGGGCGGGGCCGCAAGTTGAGGTGTCAATTTCGGCAGTTGCGCGTGTGAGATGCGAGCATGGCGTTCAACCCGTTCCTGAGCCGTCCCGATCTGGCCCTTTTGCCCTTCATGGGCCACATACCCACTCTACCGGGGGCTCCGAGCTTCTTCCCTCGGCTACCACCAGACCTGAGTGAAATGCGTGGAGCTCGTGTGGATGACGATGGAGTACAGGATGATCCACAAGTTGAGCTCGACGACAAAGAGCTATGGAATTCATTCAACTCCTGTGGTACTGAGATGGTGATTACCAAAAGTGGGAGGTAGTTACTCATTCCACATAATACTGCTATTTTTCTTTATTACCACCCATAAGTTTCGATTACTTCAGGCGGATATTCCCCGCTTTCCGAGTGAAAGTCAGTGGTCTGGATAAGAAGAGCAAGTATATATTTCTCATGGACCTGGTTCCAGCTGATGAGTGTCGCTACAAGTTCAACAATAGTCGGTGAGTTGCTGAGAGAGTGTCGTCGTCTCAATTTTGTGTTTCGTCGGAGCGTAAAGTGTTTGCTGATGCTGGCCGTGTCGCTAATTTATCTCCCTCTGATAGTAATGGCACCTTTTATGACACTCCATTAATTTGTCGACGCTTGTTAGGCTGCCTATCTTTTGTCAGCTAGGACATTTTATTGGAATTTAGGCGTTATCTATGACAGCTTCGGTGTTGATTAGTGCTTCAATACGGGGCAGTTCTTTTTCGTTTCTAAGGTTTCAAAGTTCAGATGGATGGTGGCCGGCAAAGCGGATCCCGAAATGCCAAAGAGGATGTATATTCACCCTGATTCTCCCGCTACCGGCGAGCACTGGATGGCCAAGGGAGCGAACTTTCACAAATTGAAATTGACGAACAACATATCTGACAAACAAGGCTATGTGAGTTCCTCTACGCACTTTCGTAATTTCATCCGCTGCTCTTTTGCTGTTTTCTCTCGCCTCTTTCTTTCGCTCCTCACGATCCTCGATCCTCTCTTGACGTAATCGAGACACCAATCGTTTTTAACACTCTCTCACTACTCCGCTTCGTTTACATCCGTTGTCAGTACTGTCAGCGAGAATTACTCGCAGCTGCCATGTTTCTCGTTTATGCGAAGTGTTAGTGCGGAAGTCGCCACGGCTACCGGCCATGGCGCTTCATTTATTACGAGAGCCCATATTTCACCACCATCAGCTTCCATTCATATACCGTTTCCCTTTGCAAATCACCCACCGCCACCGCCATCTCACTCCTCGCTCTCTTCACTTCGACGAGAGTGTGATTTGAAATCGACCCCTCGCGAATTTTCGTCGTCGCTCTGTTTCTGTTTGACTCTCTGACTGGGAGACAACGATAATCGGTGCAATTTAACCGTCAATAAGCGTGGCTCCCTTCATCGGCTCAACTCACTCATTCCAAGGTGAACCTCTGTTCAGTTCATAATAGCGCACCCGGTCTCGTTTACTATTCAAACAATAGCGCTGGTAGTCATTAGTTGCGAAAAGGATAATTTTTAGCTCAGAACGTATCACTAGAGGAATAGAATTTTTTCAGAAAGAGATATGAATAATAAAATAAATGTTCAATGCTTTCAACACCAATTTTGTCGTGTCGTGAAATCTTTATACATAAAAACTTCCAAGTAATTACGCAAACCATCCCCCCACCTCTAATTCTTAGATTTGTCTTCTTTACCTCTTAATCTTTTCTTTCACTTGTAAGGTTGGTAGCTCGTTACCGTATACCTGTCTTTCAGCCGTTTATACACCAATTTTCTCACTTTGTGGTTCAGCACCCTTCTCAAGGTAGTGCTTGCCCAAAATGGAACAACGAAAATAAGCAGAATTTTTGTCGCAACATTCCTCCTCAACTCGCCATTTTCAGACGATCCTGAACTCAATGCACAAATATCAACCTCGTCTACACATCGTTCGTTGTGCGGAGATCATGAATTTGCCCTATTCGACTTTCCGCACGTTCGTCTTCAAGGAGACCGAGTTCATCGCAGTTACCGCCTATCAAAACGAAAAGGTTGGTCGCTGAGTGTAGTGTATCGGGCCACGCAAGCCAGCGCACATTCGTATCGCCGACAATCTCTCTACCGTACAAGTTAATCCAATGCTGGTACCATTCATCGGGCGCGATTAGATGTAACTGCTGCTGCTCTTTGTGTACATTACAGATATGAATAGGCGCCGATTTCGCTGCGGTTTGCGCATGTTTCGCTAGGGGGCTTAGCCGGTGATAGTGTGGTGATAACGCTGAGAAAACAATGCTTAGCAGCCATCTGCCACAGCTTCGAAATGAGATTATTTGAATATTGCAGGTCACGCAACTGAAGATCGACCACAACCCGTTCGCGAAGGGGTTCCGGGACGCAGGGGCTGGCAAGAGGGAGAAGAAGCGGCTGTTGCAGACTCAGGCTAGGGAGCAACACTCACCCAGATCCTCGTCTGCCCACCCTTCGGAGGACGCCTCTGAGGACGACGACCCTGCACCAAAGAAGGCCCGAGAAGACCCTCCGAGGCCATCTCCGCCCGTTCCGACGGCGGCCGCGGCACCCATCTGTCCCCCTCGACTGCCTCCGCAAATGTTCCCATTCGCATTCCCATCTGAGATGTTCTATCCCACTCCCGATATGATATCCCAGTGGCAAGCAGCCCTACTGCGGCCTCCCATACTGCCGGCCGCCGCCCTCAGTCCTGCCGCCGTGCCGCCGGCACCGCGGAAGGGCGGATTCGATGTGTCAGATCTCTTGTCAAAGCCATGACATGGTTTCGTATCTATTCGCTATAACATATTCTATTCTTGTCATCACGGGCTATGGCTCCAGGTGCGCACACCTCCAGCTCTAGTTTTGTTATCCTAAGAAGCGGGACGAGATGATTTGGAGTGCGCGAGATCTCCTAGTTTTATGTGCGGGATATAACTAGTTTAATCGCTTTGTAGGGCTCTACTCGCTGTCTAACGCTTAGTTTTGTCATTTTTCTCCCGCCTAAAGTTCAAATCTCTTCTGAGGTGTGCACACTTATGTGCAAAACTCTGTTCTTCTTCGTACCTTTGATCTATGACATTGTTCGGGCTGATTCACAACTATGTTCACAAGTGTGATGTTGAGATATTTGAAGAATACCAAGAATATATCAGATGCTCAGCTTTAGTTCATATTCTCTTTTCTCTGTTATTTTCGCAGATTTTGTACCGCATCCGCTTGAGAGTGATATTTCTTCTTCTAGCGGATACTTCTCTCCTCTCGCAGTCTGTGTTCAATGTACAAATCGTGTCCATTCCCAGTGATTTTGCTATATAAATCTATTTCATGCTCAATGTTTCCACTCAGACAAATACCCGACGCTTCATGTGCGATCGTACGCGCACGCGCTCTCACCTCGTTGACAATTATCCAGCAACTCTCTACAGTATCTCGCTGCGAAGTGTGATGAGAAACGTGGAAAAACTAGAGTGTTTGGTTCACATATCTGCTAGAAGAACATATTTATTCAGCTCATTGCACATTTTTTCACAACTAGAAAACTAGAAACAATCGTAAAGAAGTGGGTAAGGCGACACGTAGGAAGAGATACTGTTTTGTAAATTTTTGAAAGCGGAAAAACTATTGTGTAAAGTATGACAAGATTTCGAAGTCTCGGGCAAAGGTGTCAGTAGCATATCAAGTCTGTACAATTTTTTTACTAAATCGCAGGTACTTACGAACAGAGATTCAGAAATCAAGCGCCTAATCAAACATGTAACAAAAGTTTTCGAGATTCGCTAGAAAAAATATAAGGTTAGTCAGGTAAATACGAAATTTTTTGAAAAGATTCCGTTAACGACGAGGCTGTTGACGCCCGGTGAGAGGTGACGTCCGATGCCATGCGTCGTACAGCTGATGCTACGTCCGCATTTGCGTCGCGGAGACTTTGACTTTGTCGTCGTAGCGCTTCTGGAACCGCGCCAACTAGCGCCCATGCTTTTAAAGAGTGACTTCGACAGAAAAGGAGCAGCAGCACATCGATGTCAGCCGCTTCACAGCATCCAAATTCGGATCCAAACGCCAACCTAGAACAGAGTCAAAATGAGGACCGATTGTTCCTGGTCAGGTTACGGTAACTTTGTAGTACAACGCATGCTGAGGGCGCGACTTTCAGTTGAGTGCCAGTTCGTCAACTAAGCGCCGCTGCACACAATCCTCTTTTCTCCTGTGCGCACAAGTATCTCGCAAATAATGATCCGCGAATTTCAACAAGCGACGCGCTATGATCTCACACACAACACACACACAGTCACGCAGGTGGTGGTGGTAGCACGACAAGCACACCCGGTTCCTCCCTCTACGCGCTGCACAGTGATAGGAGAGGGAAGTAATGGAACACAGTAGGATTTTTGAAAAGTAATCTCTTGAACGATAGTGCTAGAACGGGGGTCTCTCTTGTTAACTCGACTTTAGGCTTATCCACTTGACCTCCTCAATCATCAACACGTCGGCAAATACACACACACGTAGGGGGATGGCGGCGATCTACCGGTCGCTTCTCTTCTATAATCGGTTAGGCAGTCGAGAGCCAGAGCGGAGCCGGGTGCTTAATCGCTACACAAATTTGCATATTAGCGTACGATCAGTGACTGCAGCACTAAGCAAACATAGAGGCGCGGTAGCACATCCCAAAAATGGTGTAGTAAATGGCAACCTACCGAAGACTTCTGAGGGTATGTAGAGCTTGTGCATAGCGTTTATTCGTCATTAGAAGAACGAGCGAGTCGCCTGAGTGCTCCGGTCGCATAGAAGACTGCATATCACATGGTGGAAGATCAGCTACGCATACGAGAAGTTCGCGTTGATGATCCAGTACGGCCGGGGATAAGGTGTATGCCTGTAAGTGTTCATTACAGAATCATACAGTGTCCGTCAAGAATGAATGAGACAAACGTTATTTAGAAGGTGTGTTTTCGTACGTCCATTACTTTTCATAATTTTTGGCGTTAGAAAATGTTGTTTGACCATTCTGAGTACCACACGCTCTTTCACACCAACTGAGAGATTTTTGGAACGGCCCAAGAGAACGAAAAATTGCTCATTTTCAGCGAGACAACCCGAATGAAAAGAGCTCATCGCTGCGCCCTATGCTTGTGCGTCCACAGTACGTCTAACACCGCGCCTGTTCTTCTTCTTCACAACCAGTCTTCCAAATTTAGCTCTCTCTAGCGGATGAGCGGTGTTTGTTGCACTTTATCATCCACACAGTGCACAACAGCAGACAAGGAGCATGTTCACACAAACGAAAAGCACACCACCACCCCGCATTCGGACAATGAAGTTTGTCTTTCAAGCATACGGTATACGGCTTTCAACTGTACAGTGTCGACGGTGTGCGTACACACAGACAAACACGGTGTGCTGCTGCTGTGAAATCTAATCGGGCGCCAAATACGGCAACATGTCGTTGGTGACAGGTGGATAACCACCAGTCCTCCCCTCTCCCCCCGGCAGCTAGCACACCACCACCCCCACCCTACCATAAGTTGACATGATGCATGTCGCGCCCCCACTCTTACATCTACGCAAACACTGCCTGTGGCAGGTCGACGCGACGACGTGTCGTCCGCGACCACGACTACAACTCACACTTCGCCGAAATAATGCAGTGCAGCCGATTACGGTAACAGCGCCGCTGGCAAGCGATTGGAATCATAATGGAGTTCTCACACACAATGCGCCTACATTTACTAACAAGTCTTGTGTGAGCTCAAGCAGAAAAGCTGCGTAAAAGCCACTTCGGAAACAATGGATTGTGATCATTCAGCGTGATTGTACATGGGGATTCAAAGCCACATGTCCTAAGGCAAGGCTGTCCTAAGCCAAATTCTTGCCAAACTTCTTTTCTCTCCGCAATTGTCTCGAAAAGCATTTATTGCGGAAAGTTAAGTAGAACCATAGTATGAAATCAACACTCCGTGGAAAGTGTCGGCACATAAAACGGCACAGCGTTAACAGCGCTACCGCCATCACACGCATTTCGACAGAGATTTATTGCGCCCCTAGTACGGTAAATGCATTTGATGATCAGACCATACCCTTCCATAGGTCTTTTTTAGACCTAACAAATTTCAGAAACACTGCCGCTCACCTGAGCACCATGCGATTCGTCGACAAGACGGACCATATCATTCAAAGAGTCGCTCATGAGCATCAACTGGAAGAGCAACTTGCTGAGCAGTTTGCCGAGCTCGGTCTCCTAAAACGATGTAATTTTCGACTTTTTACTTCCTTGTTCCAACATTTGCTGCCAGCAACCTGCTGCTGGGGTCAGATTCGCTGTCAGCGCGCGTGTCTAATCGTCTTCCGCCCTACGATAATCTGCGCGCAAATCGTCGACTCCAGGCGTCTCAATCAACACATTAAGATAGAGAACTCATCAGAAAACCGGTCGCACGAGGCCAGCGGCCAACAAGCAGACCTCTTGCCATTTCGCACTCACTCAATTCCTTAACGCCTTCCACGCATCTACTTCTTTTTAGGCAAAAGATCCGAAGCGCTCAAAATCGTAACTAGCGGCGGCACTTCAGAAGCGCGGAGGTCTCTACACCGTGGTCCCATTTACGCGCTTTACGAGCTAACTAAGCATTTCACAACGAGGTGGAGCGATCATATCTTTCTCAGACGCAGCCGTCCCGCTCGCTCTCTCAACATCATCATCAGGTGTTCAGGTCACAATGACAGGAACATAACGTACACTGTTCGAATTGAGCGACGAGGCTGAACCAACAAGAGCGTTCAGCTTGTAGGCGGACTTCACCGAATTCAGCAGCTGAAAAACATAAAATCAACACCGCGCCGCCACGGGATCTATTCCTCCTCAGAAGAGAGGGCAAAAGCTCTCGGTGTAGAATTTCGTCAATTTCCACGCCCTCCGGTCGGAAAGCGGCGGCTAATTTGCAATCAGATGACTATTGGGAAAACATCAGCAGCAAACAAGGAGAGGGGGAGCAAGTGAAGATGGTAATGGCGACGACACAAACGAGCTACCGCTTGCCAACTATACAAAAAACTTCACTTCACAAACCCTAATGCTCTGTTCTTTTCGCTCATTGAAGGTCTCCCAATGCTCACGAAGTTCGAACAAAGACAGCTTTAGACGTGGTAGGATTCCAGAGCAGCGAAGCTGGAGAAAAATTTGAGATTATCTCATTTATCTACAAACATAAACAGCACCTAACACTTACATATTGCGCAGTAACAAAAAGAAAAGGACAATCTGCAACTCCACTCAGTGTATCCTGAGCATGAGCAAAAATTCGCGCTAGTGGTTTTGATGAGAAGACGTGCATCGCATCTCTGAGCAGGGAGGCCACACGTCCACAGCATGACTGAAAAGAAATTTTTACTCAAGAAAAATCGAGGTAGAGTAAGCGGGAATACTGAACAGAGGGCGCAAATTTGTAATCTGATATGGTGAAGGAGATTAGCCTAGAAGGCACGATCGGGTGACAACGTGACGAAAATAGCGCGAGCCATGAGATCTCATGGTGCTGAGAGGACTAAGCATTGGCAAATATACTAAGACATTTGACATATGGAGATAGGGAGACCAAGCGAGGGGGCGCCCGAAACATAAGGTACTGACCCTAAAAAGCTGAGTAAAAAGCAATGTTGCATAGGCTGTCAGTTCCCCTTCGGAATCGTCTTGTAGTTCAGCCACGAGCGAGATCCATGTAGCATCCACCTGGAACGAAAAATCTAGGTTTGTCCACAAATTTCGGTCTGACTCACCTTTCCGTCAAGATGATGTGGGCACTGTATGTACAACGGAGATGTAGGTGTTGCTTTAGAAGAGTAGAATTCTCCCAGAGACGCTCTCGACCGACAGCAGAACGACGACCCATCAAGTGACTCCTCATCGACTCCATTCAAACGATCGGTTGGCCTAAATATGTCTTTGCAAAAAGGTACGAGTCAAATCATTGCTTACCTCTTCTCCAACACTTCTCTGGACAATGCAGACGGTGGACTTAGCCTATCCTGCTTCTGATCTGCACCGGTCTGAGAAGAGACTTCACCAAATCCATCATCAGCCTCTGTAAGTCGTAATGTCAAAAAAGCTGATTTTCTCCGAAAAGCTCTACCATCTTCCTCTTCATCAACTTCTGAAGGGCATGGTGTCCGCTCCGAAGAGATAGAAGTCCTAGACAAACGAGATGTAGACGCTCCTCCTCCTTCCGAATTTGCCTGCGCACTTTCAGAATCCTAAAAAATAAAGGATAAACTCCACGTGGTTCATGAGTACAGACCTCATCCTCGTCAACATCAGCATCATCATCATGATGAGGTTCATCGCCTCCAATGGATCTCGGACGCATAGTAGACAACCATCCAAAGCAACTGTCGGCTGTTTCCGATACGCTATCATGTTCCGCTTCCAAGAAATCGAACTCTTTGAAGACCCTTGGGAAGGAGTCAGTGATGCTTGCCGAGGGCTCCGGCAGCGATGTTGTGGACGCAACCTCCTGACAAAAAAATCACATCCAGGATGTTCTAAAAATCCATTTTGCGCCAACAAAAACCTGTGAAGAGGTGCATATTCTCTCCGTTGACGACGCAGTGCTACCCAGTTCACTTTGCGAAAACACCACGGAAACAGCGGATGGTAATCCGACCCGAAGTCCTGAGGCTGAAAGCAAGCCCACGAGCCGGTCTCGAACGCGTATCTGGAGATGGACATTCACAGCATGAGATAAACCAGATAAGTCTATATGCTTACATGCGGAGGAGCAATTTTCTTGACGCTTCCGATAGTGCTGGTCAGCGTCGAGTCAAGGGTAGAGGTGTTCTTTCTCGGTGACTGTGGACTTTGCTTGGATCCATTGGCGGCAGATACCAAGGATAAATCGAGTTCGAAACCAGATGTCACAGCACTTCCCTAGATTTCCCTCTTATATACGATTTCTCTTTTTGAAAAATCAATCTAAAGCGCTTGGAAACTTCATAATCCTCGAATGAATAAATTCAGCTAACATAAGCATCATAAGTGTTAAATACTCATCCTCCAGCGCCTAGACTTGTTTCTTTTTCATATTTTTAATGTGAACACTTGTAACTTGTTGACCTCTAGATATCAGAGAACCCATACTTTTCTCTTGACGCTGCTGTAGTCTCGAACCTCAGAGAGCGTAATAATTAAGTACTCAACCACTGATCGCATACGGTACATATGTTTCTTTTTACGCGGTATGTTGAAAGGGCTACGGAATTGTCGCAGCGGAGAGGTCATTAACAATTTAACAACATTCTGTGATGAGGCAGGGTCGGATTTCATGCCCCGAACAGCGCCAGGTGTCGGACACATTAAGCGCGTCGGCAGAGAGGGGAGAGGGTACTGCTCACACGGGGATGGTAGTGGCCATACGAAAGAAAGATCTTATCTTCAAAGGCAGACTACCCCTCATAAAGCGGTCGACTGCAGATTATTTGTCGGTACGGTGTTATGTACATACTTTACGTCATACGGGAGTTCTTATGGCAGTTAACGGTAGCGGTGACTTCTTTGGGGGTGTCTGCCGTAAGCAAGGAGCACGGACACATTTCCAAATTTTCAGCAACATATGCTGAATAAACCGAATCGTTAGTCTCACGTCTGGCGACAGACTTTCGCACGCGCCTGCCACGCCATGCATAAAGTGAGAAAATTACGGGAAGAACAACAGCACATTTGAAAAATTCAGCAGCAGCTTCAAATCAAATTTTTTTCAAGTTGACCATACTGTAGCAGTAACTTACCGCTGTATTGTCTCTTTCTGTGTTCTGCCATTGCTCAACAATTACTTTGTACACTCGAGCCGCTTCCCGCCAACTAGACCCCTATATAAAAAAGCTACTTTTGGTCAAAAGCGAGTGAAAAAAATATCTCGTAAAACTAAAAAAAATTCCAACTGACCTGTATGTGTCGAGAAACGCTACGTACAACCTGAAACAAAAGCACATTGTTTCCTTTCTCCGATTATTCTTATGCTGTTTAAAATCCTAATCTTCTATGTTGTTTAGGGCAATCGGATATGACGCAGATGAACCATCTGTGGCTGCGTGTGTGCGATTAGCGGGCGACGATTCGCGAGGCCGCCTGCGAACAATATGGTGCGCGCCTATCAAAATGTCGTAAACTATGCAAAAAGGCTTTCCCGGCAATCATTAGATGAACACGCGGGCTCATAAACGAGTTCATGCCGGTTATAGTAGTGCGATGGCTGCAATGTGCGTGTCGTGAAACGACGGGGACCGTTGCGTGTGATTCTAAAGCGTGAAGCTCATTCTAGCCGCTTTCAAAGCAGTCAGCAGCAGCTTCTAATTCACGAGCGTACCAGCTGACATCTCTGTGAATCTTAGCAGAGTTTAACTGCGCAAATGTTGTGCCAGAAACGACTATAAACAGCAAGTTACGATCGTGTTCACGCGATGCGGCTGTTAGAACGCACAAGTCACTCCACTCAGCTAAGAAACAACCTGCCACAAACGCGACGACGAGCAACTTCTGGCGCGCTATGCAGCGATTAACGTAATTCCTTAATAGCCACAATACGCTCTGAACGGCGCCTCTGCGCAACAAGTCACGGTAGCGGATTACCATCGGCCGCGCCGAATCACACACACACGGTGCGAAAGAACGGCGTCTCAAAAGGGCAGGTGCACGCAGCGGATTACTCCGCCAGTAGCTAAATTAGGCAAAGAAGCGTGAGGGGACAAAGTGTGCTCAAGAGAGTGAGAAAAATCGTACCTGGGCGTTGATGACTAAAGAAGCGCTTGCAGCTTCTCGTCGGAGCAGTAGCAGATAGAGCATGTGCAAGACGTAGATGTGCATGGAAGATGCTCCTCTCTCCAACATCTGAAAGATTGTTCTGAATTTGTATATCCATGATTAAGGACAGAAAGATAAGGAAACAACATTCCTGAATTTGCTCTATTCAGGAATCTATTCAGGTTTGGTGAGAAAAGGCGATGGTCCGAAAAAGGTCGCAAATAGTCTTTAAACTTCTAACTTATAAAAATTAAACGTTCTATGAAGCTGGCTAGAACAATTTCGTTTTGTTCATAATTCTAACGAGAATCAGATGGTTTTTTTAGCAAGAATTTTTTTTGTGAAGCCTCCAAAAGTCAATGACAACCATGAAGCTTACTTGCTATCACCTATTGTAAGTTCGAAATTTTGTATAAGTAATAAAGCACCATTTCCACCAACCTCATAATCCCACTTATGAGCCATCCCTTCGCATATTTTCCTGACGATGCAACTTCCCTATATCTACTTGCGACGTTGGCCAAAAAATTTTCGCGCAATTCGAAAAGCTGCTTCCTGGATATTCTTACATAAAATCAAAAGTCTCACTTTTAGTTTTGGGCTCTTTTTTCGTGCTAAAGTGAATGCATAGAATAATTTGGTAAATTATAAGTCTTTGGCTACCTAGCAAATAGAAGAAGAGATTTTGCAGCTTATGATTATTTATAGTCGAAAATAGTTTCTATATGCAAGCGAATTTCCTTATATATGCAGAAGAAGTCAAGATTTACAGCAACAAGAAACTATCTTTCGGAAATTTCGTGGAATCAGTGTAGTATATTTATTCTCATTTTGCCACAAAAATGCTTTGTTTTTAGCTCAATAAAAAAAAACTCCTCACATACGATATCTTCCGACCGCAAACCCATCATGGCCTATTAATTGGCGCTAACTTTTCACCACCAAAGAACCTAACCAAGGCAACCATCATGGCCTATTAATTGGCGCTAACTTTCCACCACCAGAGAACCTAACCAAGGCAATATGGATTTTTCTCCAACTTCTTGCACCCAAATCCTAACGACTTCCTTTCCCACAATCAGTAGTACTCCATAACAGATAGCATCTAACGCCTTATGGGAGGGCCGGCTAATTTGCACCTCTCAGCCACCGGATAACAGATAACAAGGCATGTCATGTATCGTAATCTCTTCGAAGCATCTGACTGCATGTCGTGTCTGAGAAAACTTACAACACCAGCAAAAACTGATATCTTCCGAGTGAGCAAGCGCGATTTTTCTTGCACCACAAGTCATACATCATTAACAACTTGTCGACGCGGCGTCAATGGCAGCGGAAGTGTTGCCGCGCCGTCATGGAAGCCAATCCAACGAATGACACCGGAAGGTCCTCCATCAAATATGGGCTCCCGGCTGCTAACTGCCTAT
This sequence comes from Cylicocyclus nassatus, assembly GCA_958299035.1. Taxonomy (NCBI): domain Eukaryota; kingdom Metazoa; phylum Nematoda; class Chromadorea; order Rhabditida; family Strongylidae; genus Cylicocyclus; species Cylicocyclus nassatus. The sequence goes on along the minus strand of CATQJL010000223.1, from coordinate 48,474,818 downwards.
CCGTTCTCTCTCAAACACTGGCAAAGCTGCCAGCTTTCTACTAGAAAAAGAGGGTGCTAATAGAGATCCAATCACGGGATCAGCAAAAAAACGGTATCCAGGGGTATACTGGCGCGGAAAGTACCACCGGTATACAAATCAGTGAACATGCAATTCCACATATCTTACGATTTTCCGTTCTAATTGTATGGATATCTCTTGTTTGAAAATCAGACTGAAAGCTTGATCTTGAACTATTAACCTGAGTTGAGCATATTGTGTTTAGTTGCTGCCTGTAGCACAAAAAATATCTGGAAGCATTCTCAAGAAGCGAAAGTTTCTATTTTACAAATCAGAACGAAGCTAAAAAGTTTCATGTGACATTTTCACAAGAATTTGGCCTAGACTATAGTCCGCGATTGGAGGAATCAGTAATCTGTGATTAAAACGCTGATACACGATTTCATGAAGCCCGATCTTAGGTTGTCCATAGATCTTGCACCAAATTTTTTCATTTTCAACTTCAATCAAAGTGAAAACCTTTTTTGATGGATTAAAAGGTCCGAAATTTATTGAAGAGATCACATCAGCTTTTAGCAGCGCTCAAAGCAAAACTCATTGTTGGCAAATCTTGCAGATACAAGCAGTCAGGAAAACATTCAAACCGCCTTTTGTTATTTGGTATTCGAAGTCCAACAGATTTGATATTGGTATTGATGATATTGATAGCTGTTCGGCGTCTATGCCAGAAGCTATGATTTCCAAAGTTATTTGTTTGAAGAATGTTGTGCATGATGAGATATAACATTTACTACACATAATAAGAAAAACATAATACGAACCAAATGGTAGATTTTTTGAACTCAGCGAACAAAACTTTATCGCTGCAAGATTTATGTGACAACCTCACACAGATATTTGATGCCACATGACTCCTACTTATTCCGTACTTGACAGATCGTCACTTTTCCAAAAGAACGTGTTCATCACTAATTTGTGTTCATTAACCAAAAAACGCTAAAACGTTGAATTCAACCACCCGTCAGGGTAATCGCCACACGTCACAGCAATTACGGTTGCGCAAGCGCTACGTACTGTCCGCTCCTATTCGAAGTTCAGCCTTATCGTTCTGCGCATCACCTTCGATTCGTCAAGGCGAACGTACACACAATGACACCAACATTAATTATGCTCTCTTGTCACCCGTAGAAATAACATACGCACTTAATCTATAGTTACTTTCTCCATAAATGAAGGTGAATGCAGGGATAACGTGGGAAACACACCTCTGCTACCAGCACAATCATTTGGAGCACCATGGAACCATCAATCGCTTCGCACAAGTATTGCAACACACATTTAGCCCACTGGTAACGATCTTTCGAAAAAGTTTTCGTCGCGTACTGCAGCAACATCTGGAATTGAGAAACTTTTACTGCAGCAATTGCAATTCGTGTCGGAACAATATTCCGTAGAATACGCTCTTCTAGCTGTGAACTCTGTTTGCAGAACAAAGATCATAGCTGAAAGAAAATCACTGGAACAGGGTAACAATAAAGAAGCATATTACCAGACTAGAATCTCAAGATAAATTCAAAAAATTTTCTAGAGATGACTAAACACATCAGAATAGAGAAAGTGAAACTTGTTGTGAATGCAATCTACCGAACGATCTGACGAACCGAAAAGCGAAAGCAACCAAACTTACCGTAGCTAAGTTATTCAGCGGATGATCTGCTTGTTCGACCTCTAGCTTCTTCAGCTCATCAACGCAGTACTGTAAGGAAACTTGACTTAATTGATAGCTTTCTTCTAAGGTGAGGATACCTGTTTCAGGGCCGTACATACTGAGATGCACAGTGAGTTCGTAGACTCAAAGTTGTATAAAAGATACGGCAGTACATGGCAGACGAGAAGTCCTAGCGAGTCTCGACCACCGACGACTGGTTCATCCAATACGTCAATGAGTCTGGTAAGAGCTTGGATGGAAGTTTCGTATGCAGGTGCAACCACAGTTCCTAGAATAAGTTGCGCTTACTCAATTTTCAACTGCAAAGATTTTATGTGATAAAAATGATTTTGATAAGGAAAACAGCCATGCGCACTTTCTTGTCGTGAGGCTATTTTATGCGATTTTCAAATATTTGTAAAGAGGTAGAAAAACATCATCACAAAATTGAATAAAGTCAAAATTACATCAATATAAATACATTCTGCTGGGACAAAAACCCTCGGCAAAAACACTGGTTTTAATAAGTCTTTTTCAATGCACTACTGCATCCACCGAATGTGTAGATTCTTCCTTGAAAACTATGAAATACATCCGGGCCGAAGGAACACCTTCTCATAGGCGCACTGCACATGTAAGACATGGAAAAATTACTCCTGCAGTATCAACCAACTTGGCATGATCAAGATCTTTGCTAACAATTTCTTGAAGTCCATACTTTAAAGTAGTACCTTATGTACCATGAAAGGTTTGACATGTGTCACTTCACAAAACTGAACATCGTTTCAGATTGGAGGTGATGTTGTCTGCCAAACGAACCATTAAATTTGACGATGAAGGCCGTGAGCAAAACATCACTATGAGATAATCTAATTGAAGTGTTGTAGATGTAATCAAACCGACAGCCGCACAATTACAAGAAATTCTCTCATAAGTGGAGTGTAAAGTAATGGAAGTGAGAGGTGTTTTTGAAGAAAATGGAGAGCTAAAATGAAAAACTGATGTAAACAGGAGATCATCGCAATTTGATTCGGGATACCCGGTTTAACAGCTTCATTTTCAAACATGATTTGATTTTTGTGTGAAAAATAAACTGATTAGACGATTTTCACTCCACTTCAATAGCAATCAATCTTCAACCGCTAATCTGTGCAACGAGATCTAATCAAGTCGCAATCTCCTACTCAACTTAATAAATCATAGTAACTTGTCAGCGGCAACAAAATTTACAGCTGCGTGGACGCGTGTGGCAGAACTCCCACTGCTGACACTTCCTACTGTGAAATTGAATAAACTGCTGCATGAGGATTGGGGGTCAAAAAAGAACCGGTCAGATAAGAACCATTGGTTTTAGACCTTGTTCGGAGCATCCATAAGCTGCAAACATAATCGCAAGCCTTTATGAATGGTCGTTCATGTTAACTTCAAACTTGAATGCTTTTTATAGGATGGATTTTTATAGGATCACTCGGGATGCGAAAACTTGACAGCTGACATCTCAGTGAAAGATAAAAAAATTCATAAAAGCAAGCCAATACCTGAATGTGTCATAATGGCGCCAATTCAAATACTGAGTGGGTACTGGCACTGGTTCTATAATAGATGGAAAAACCATAACTCTTTACGAAAGGAGATAGGTGTGACAGAGCTAGGCATGAGCTGGTGCCTCCAAATTACGGGAAAGCTCTCTCTAGATTCAAAAAATTGTTGAACTTCCCTTCGTTGTCAAAAAGAGTAAACACAGTGCCTCTACTCAAGCTTCACAGTGAGGGATCTCACTAAGCAATAGCAATAAAGATCTGCTTAAGGGCGGCTGATCTGGCTTGGAGCAAGCTTGCACCATTGAGAATTTTCTGAAGGGTATAAAGCGGAGAAGAAGGGATTTGGAGCCGTTTTGGTGTTCAAAGCTTCCTATAAGGAGATCACAACTACGCAAACAAAATCGAAGATGAAGCAAAGGATCTGTACCAACTGAGCTGGCACTCAGCTGGCAGGATAACGGCTGGATTGTGGAGAAAAGTTTGCCACGGCTTTCAACTGTGTAACTTTTCCTTTCTTTCAAATATGTTGTGACGTTCATGCGCATATGCACACCGAATGTTTCATGTCGTTGACTGTTCTTGTTAACAAGGCACTTGTCTATCTACGCTAATTTACATCCCCTGACTCCGCCAGAACTCCTGCGAAAAGATTCCCTTTGCTTCTTTCCTCGAAAACAACATAGTCAGGTTGCCCTAGTGCAGTCGCGCCATGCCCCATGGATATGTTGTTCTGCCGCCATGCCTTTGTGCTGGTAACGCTTTAGTTTTTTTTTTCCCTTTAAATTCTCTTTACATCTCCGAATCCTTCTGAAAGTATCGCATTGCTTCGATCGCAGACATGGAACTCCAAAAAGCGTGATATTTGAACTCAAAGATATTAACTGACCTCTAGATAACAATCCCACAATGCCACTGAAACCTTTCCAGTCCAGCTGGTTGATGGTCTTCTCCAATTTTTGCAAACATCGTGTTTTATGCGCGCTTGATGTGTCCAAAATCTAAATTCGAAAAAAGCAAAGCTGAGGTCACATCTTCATCATAAACATTGTTGCAATGGTGCATGTTCCGGTTGCGTGTACAAGCGACCTTCTTCGCTGACAGCCATAGAAAGGTGCACAATACACCTTGCACCCACTGCGACACGATGATCGCCAATTTACTCGGAGACTGACTGCTCGCCTCTCTTCAAAGCGGATATGCGGCAGCGCGCGATCGTAAATCATAACCATGCACCCGGTGCGCTGACAAGCATGACTACCCGCCATCGTGGTCGCATAACAGACTAACGGGGATCCCAGACCATTCTAGCATTCTAACGGACCTTTTCGAGGAGGTTGATCGCAAGCAAAAATTCGTTGTCCACTCCACTTTCGAGCAAAGCAACAGCGATGGCACATATCTGCATTCGCGCCGTAGCTTCCTATAAAAGAAACTTCAATAAGAACATTGAATAATGCTTCAATCAACAACAACCTCATCCCCTTCGGCATCGCTTTTCAACTGATCAGCACTTTTGCTTCTCATCAAAGCACTTCCCAGACGGGAGTCCTCTTCTGAAAGTAAGAGCGACAGCCGAGCATCTAGAACGGATAAAATGGCGAGCAGGTTTGGTAAGTAATTATCGTTAAGTATTCATTCCCACCTTTCTTCTCCTGATGAAGTCTCTGAGTGATTACAGACTGCCTAAGAAGAGCGGGAGTATAAGAAGTTGACCGTGCATGGCTGGGAGATGCAGATGTTTGGAGTGGTGGCTCCAGTATCTGAATCACCTCAGTTGACCAAGGAATAAAAGCAAGATATGTATCAGATTCGATAGAAACTAATGAACTAGATCGCGTGATAGAACGCACCGGATTCAGATGAGGAGCACTGCTAAGGAGACAGAGCAGTAAATCCGTCACATATGCCTGGGTATCCTCGTGGGTTTCACCGGCTGTCTCCACAAGTCTGCTGATAAGCGAGGGGATCCACGCGCCAGGAGGCTGGCATAATGCGGATACTATCTGCAACGTCCAGCATTACAAAAAAAATGTATAAAAAAACAACTTTACAAAAAGCTACCTGGAAACAACGACCAGCTGCATGCCGCTGCGTTGTGGTAAGTGCCATACGCATAGCTATCTGCGTCCATACCACAGGAAGTAAAGGAATCGAAGGTAGAACAAGTTCAGCAAGATGACGAACCTGAAATTAAAAACAAATTAGAAGAAAATCAGGTACCAAGACTGCCCGAAAAATACTTTCAAACAAAAATCGAGTACTCACCAAACAGGTCAGCTGTGTGGCACTGGGTACCTTCCAACAACGTGGGGTAGCATCTTCGTTCGGCCATAACGGAGTGTCCATACTAAAATAGACATGGCTGACTTCTCCGACGTAATCATAGACGCAATCAAGTTTAGAGACTAACTTCTCACTCAAACAAAAGATGAGAGCCATGATGAGGTCGCTTTGCGATGAAAACATCGCATTGCTGTTGAGCAGCATACTTCTGTACTCTTCACCGGCAACTTTTGCAAAAGTGGGTGAAACGCCACGGGTGCTGCCCGCCTCACAGAAGGATGATGATAGGATTTTATATCCCGAATCGTCCCACGATGAGCCACACATTTGATGTTTCAACAGCATGCCAGACACATGAGCCAAAGTGGCCTGGTCTGCATGTAGGAGAGCCAAATTGATGATCGTCTGAATAAACCTACTGATACCAGGACATCAAAGTTTCTCAAGAACCTGTCTTGCGTGCCGACAAAGAGCTGGACGAAGTGAGTCCAGAGACAATACTGCCGCATGAAGCAGACGGGGTGTAGCTTCAGTCCAATCTACATCAGAAGATGCCCGGATGATGTCGCAAATGAGAAGCAGCGCCACTTGACTTCTGCAAAAACATTGCACAAACTGGACTTTTATTTGACACCGATGGGATAATGGTGAACAATCTCGAACCTAGTGAAAAACTGCACCGGCTGTGTTGTTGGTGGTAATAGTGCACAAAGTCTTGAATAGTATCCTCCGTACGCGGGCATCGGAAGAAGGCGAACTCCTTCTCTACTGGCGTCATCAGCACCAGTCACAAAATGTTCACCCATTGGTGAATCTCGCATTGGCGACGCCAATTCAGCTGCGGAGTCCTATATATCATATAATAGAAACCTCAAAGTCCCAAGCCAATTATGTTTCAAGGTTTCATCCACATCGTTATGCTCTCTTGATTCGCTTGAAAATTGACCTAACAATAAGTGATGAATTAAGTATGGCTTCTGCATGGTAAAAGGAATGATGTGACCTTTTTCCTTTAGTGTAGCCCACAACAAGTTTTGCTAAACACAATATCCAATCGAAAATTACACTGGAGATGAACCGTAAATGTAATGCACTTAGAGATGTTGGCTTAAAAGTGTGAGAATCTGTGTCAACACATTCTCACACTTTTACACACATAAATTGTAGTGTTCAAAATATATGTATGTGTAAACTTAAACTATACGTTGTCATAAATGCATGTGCTGTTGCACGTTTGACACAACATAAACCAAAAGGTGAAGCCAATTTGGAAACAGAAAAGGAAGGGAGAAGGCTATAGTGTAGAATTTCAAAGATGTGGCAGGAGAAGAGTCAGGCTCAATTTTTACATTCTCTTTCTCTCAAGTAAAGCACCAACTATTACCCAAAGTAAAAGTTCTCGATCATTTGAGTTTTAATGGTAGAAGGTTGCGGTAGAAACTGCCAGTATTACAAGGTTCACCCATCTCTTTGAATAACAAAAGATGTGTTGGCCGACTCTTCAATCCAAGTCATTCTCCATCCTTCAAGAAGTAGCAAAATTTGTCTTTCGATAAAGTTGGTTCAAACCCCTACTACGGAATCCACTCCTTGGGGTTTTCAACACTGATAATGAACAAGACATTGCAAAAGCTTGGGTTTGTTTTTATGAGTATAGATCTTAGCAATACGTCAGTAAAACATATATGGTGAGCAACACGTTACTTACTCTCTCTGATAAAAAATGAATCGAATCTTTGATAAGCACGGAAAATTACAGCTTAAATTGCGAAATGACAGCATGTTGCACTTTATGTTATCCGTGACAAGCGAAGGTGCAGAAGCTCTTATCCAAGTAGAGGCAAAACCTTTAAAAAGCAGTGTAAAGCATTAACATTATAAGAGCTTGAACTGATGTAACATGGGGAAAATCAGTTACTCTCAAAGAAGTGTCAAATAAGCCTACCTTCTTCAAATCAGCTGTTTCATCTTTCCATTTGTAGTAAGGAGGAATATCGGATCTTTCAAGTATGAGGCGAGAAGTGTCTGAGGAGGTAGAAAGTTGTTCCAGTAGAAGAGCAGCTATGCGATTGCCAACTACACCAGCTAGAATGACGCTAACGCGTTTGGCCTAAATATGCGACGGTATCAAGGATGGTGAAGAAAAACTACTGCTTGAACAAGATGCAGAGAGGATGGAGCATATCAAAAAGATGAAATAAAAAAGAATTGACTATTGAATTCAAGTAACATATGCAAAGTTCTGATTCTAGTCTGAAATTATAAGCTTACGTATGGCAGAAGCGCTTCATGGGATAGCACCGTCACAACATAGATGTAGTTGAGAATGACTGGCAGATTAGCAGGGAATGATAGAGCAAGTCTACGCCAGATTTCTGCAAGCTCTCGTTCATGGTCGTTTGCGAGGGTGACAGTGAGATACATCAAGTTGTTCAGAAGGAGTTGCGTTGCTTCTTCAGAGCCCCAACCCCGTGGACCTGAAAGTACAAACATTCCTCATCGAATAGTAACGAGAATAGCTCAAAGGGCTGTTATTTCTCTTCTGGAATAAATAAAAAGTGCAAAAAATGAATGGAAGAGACAAGATATCACGCCAGATAATCTACCTTCGCAAGCATCTTCTCCTGCAACGGGATCCACAAGTTCAATATTCTCAATCCAAGGTAACAGTAAAGCGATAAGGTACGTCTGGTTCTGACTACGAGCATTTTCAAGACGGCAAGAAACTTCTGAAAATCGGATAAAGTGCAAAGAATATCGAACATGAGCACACAAAAACCCCTACCGCTGAATATTGTGATAGTGAGATGAGGGTATGAGTTGGCAAGGTTCTGACAAACAACCTGCTGATCCATAGGGAAACAATGGATGTGCGAATTTGTAACTACTGGCGATCTCAACTGCACAGCTGGAGAAGACGCCATGTTTCCTCCGGTAGACGCCAACTGTGGAGACATGACCATACTGCTACAATGAATATACATATAAGCACCAAACATGTGAATGCGTTTTGAAAAAAGGAAGACTCACTTGTCAAGAAATTGTCTCTTGAGTATCTCAATCATATGAACTGCAGCATCTGCGACATTTGGATCTCCGAGCATTGCCTGGCACAAAACGAACAGCGATATAAATTCGCACGGAAAATCTCGGCGAGAGAAGACGCGCACGAGAGCTCGGAAGCATTTCGCAGCAACAGCACTTGGCTGGCTATAGCATTGAGACATTAACCAGTCTAGCAGGTGGCTCGATTCATTTAGTTCCAACATCCAGGCTAGCATTTCTTCTACTTCTCCTTGCATCTGAATCAGCGTAAGTCTTTATAGAAATAATTTATATTAGTAAAAACCAAATTTGTACTAGAAACAATATAAGACGGATCATCGGTTAGTATGCAAGATTCGCGCAGGCATTATGCAAGATCTTGACGCTCTACACACAATAAATATTGAAGAAACTCTTTAGATCTCTACGATGCTCCCGGATAGAATTCCGAGAACATTTATGCACTCATGATGCATGATATTCCGTACTACTTCAGATACTCTCAGATAAGACGATTCAGTTAGAAAAACACTTTCACCACCGAAGAGATATAACCAATTTCAAAAGAAAGAGCATATTATGAAAAAATAACACGAGAAAAAGGACCATAAAAGTGATTTCCAACATAAACATACCGTAGTATTCGCACTTGACACAAGTTTTTCCAACCAGCCATATAAATAACCATCTTCACCAATAGATTTCTGAGCTTCAAATATTCTACCACAGCTGAGTAGACGTGTCATAGCTAAAGCCGCCTTTTGCTCCACGTATGAACCAACCTTAATGAAAAATATCAAATAAACAGCGATGCATAGAACAGCAACATGAAAACATACATCATTTTCCCTATTCTTTTTATCTGCTGCTATCGTTCTGCTGCACCAGCCGATGAACAGATAAAATAGGCTTTGCTTCTTTTCATCCGGAATGAGACTGCCACGATTTTCTGGACTGACATTATCAATGATCACAGCAATAAGTTTGGAAAAGTGTAGCCGCATCATCGTCACCACTGCTATGTCACGATCCTGATATAATCTTGCTTGTTATCAAGGATTACATTTCAACGTAAAAACTGCATACCAGATCGCTTTCGAGGTTTGCTCTCATCGAGTCGATGAAATCGAGTATGAGTGGACTCAGACTGCCCAAACTATCTATCATTGCGGAATCCAATAATCCACGGAATACAGCCACCTAATAAGGTATCGATATTAAGGGGTACGAGAAAGTTTAGATGTAACTACAAAAAAAGGATGTGACAAACTTCAATAATACGAATGATCTGGAGACGCAGTAGGTCCTTCCGCTTGCGACGTCGCACATTTGTCTCCATCTGAATGATGACTTAAGTCAAGATAACATAACAACACCAAACACAATTACTTAGCAGCTCATTATGTTACGTCTCAAAAACATTTTTTGAAGCAAAGAGAAAGAACATTTGTGGATAAGTGAATTGAACATCACCTTTTTCTCCATTGCATCTCTCAAAATACCTCGCTGATTCAAATCTTCAAAAAACGTCTCGAATGCGGCAGCGCTCAAAGACCCAACACCTGAGTAATTGGTGATTTACGACAACGAGCATGCGTGGGAATGTGGAACTAACCAAGCACTACGCTGTCACGGATATCAATCATATTTTCCCAACGAAGCATTGCCGCGACTTTTGTGAACAGTTGTGACAATGATGCAGTTGACGGGATACGCGAAGAAGCTCTCAGCGATGATGACACACTTCTCAGCACGTCAGTTTCCATGCTTAAAAACAGGTGAATTTCTTTTAAAACAAGAAATCAAAATTAGTCACATACGAAGAAGTAGGACTGAAACTCCTGGATATCAGACTAGTAGCATGTGGCGATGGAGCAAATGCGCAGCACAACACTAGGTATTTCTGCCATAATGAGAGACAACCATCTTGACTGAGTGCTTCTCCACATACAGACGATCCCTTGCTTTTGCTTCCTCGCAGCAATGAGGCCCGGTTCTCATTTTGTGGATTGCTAAAAGCCATAAGTAAAACGAAGAAGTCACAAACGACATCAATAGAATCCAGAATGAGTATTCGGTTTGAAGCAATGACCAATATGTGGCAGTGGATACCCACCTGGGATCAACATAAGCGTTTACGGCAATGAGACGAGTGTATAAAGCTGGCCAAGCGCTAGCAACTGCCGATGGACATCTAGAAATGATAACAATATCTTGCTATAAAAAAATTAACAAATATTGCATACAAATTCTTTGCATGCAGTATTTGTTGCAATTGCATTGTTATTGTTTTTTGCAATTGCAAAATTCTTTTGAAACATACCGTGTCAACAAATGCTTTCGTTCCGCATATCCGCTCAGCGCACAAGCCCAAGGATCCCATTGTAGATACTCATTTCCTTTGTCGCTGTTGACCTACACATGAGACTTCAGGTGCATGATATTCTGATAGAAAACACAAAGACTTACGAGACAGATATCGGTGTCAATTGCAGCAATCTTTTCACAGACTGAAGAGAAATCCATGTTCCAGCTAGTCTGGAAAAAAATTCAACTTTTCTTAATGCAAAAAATACCAAAGGACAATAGTTCATATAAAGACAAACAAGTAACTCACTCGCTCGTACATAGGTACATGCTCGATGTATTTACGAACAACATACGGGGTTGCTTCATCCAGCACGGTAATGACAGGGGTGTCCGTATTCTGAATTTGGAGTAATGTCAAACGAAACGAGTGGCAATTTGTACTTACATCTAGCGAAAGAATGGTTATGATTTGTTTCACTTCCCTCAGCAACGAGATAGCTATTTTTCTAGGCTGTGGCCTGAAACAATTGCATGCCCACTATTGATCAACAATATGAAAGGTCAATAACTTACCGAATCTGACATAGCATAACAAGAGCGAGACCTTCAACCGTGTGGAGGACTGAAGCATAATTCAATACATAAAGTGGAGTAGCGATATGATTGACATGTTCTGTATTCTCCTAAATTATACATTCTCAATCCTTTTGTGTGATTCATCACATCAGAACAGGTGCCTGTGGATGCATAATGGGAAACTAAACGGACTCAAAACATTTCCTAACTGCTTTTAAAAACTTGCTGGATCACACTGAAATAACCGGGATAGAAAAAGAATGAAGCTATTTGAAAAACCCTCAAGTAAAATCTGAGCAGAGGAAAATACTAAAGCAGAGTTCCCCATAAGCAGCAGCAAAGATAAACTATCAAAAACTAAAGATAACTTATGAACTATCACAACGGAAAAATGTAGAAGACCCATAAAAAAAACCTAGCCAAATAAACACCTTTTCTTGCTCCTTCTTCTTCTCTTGCAGCGCTGCAGACTTCCAGGTGAGAACCATTTGGTGCAGAAGTCTGAGAGCTTCGTCAAGAACGACAGGGTAAAAATCCTAAAACAAAGAGCTAATCACCTGTATTATGCTATACGCATCTTTACCGTCAACTGATTTTGTAACAAAGTGATTTCAGCCAGTATGATATGTTCTCTCCATTCCGGGAATTCTCCCAACATATTTTGCAATGTGTTTCCTGCCATTGTGCGCAATTCTTCGTCAACATGGACGGTAGTTCTCGTCAATATGTCAATAAGATCCTGAGAAACAACATAGCATTGAAGAAAGGAAGATACGAGGCAACCCACGGTATAGGGCATCGGTTCCGGTAACAAACGAGGTATGGCCGCCACACAAGTTCGGAACAGATCTAGCTTTGGCTTCACTTCCCCTCTGTAAATCGTTGTGGAAACATGATATATACACACATATGATTTTATTACCCTAGGAGCTCTTCAGGCTCTTTGCCTTTTTGTATCGCAGTCATCATCAGAGGGCGACCAACCTAAACTGTTTCACTGGATCACATTGAAATTCGACTACCTATTTCAACTCTTGAGTTGGATAACGACTAGATTCAGCGAACCTGTGTATCCAAAATTCGAAGTATCGTATCAAATGCTTTACGGCAGGGAATGTAATACTGATCGAGTCCAATAGCTCTAGCGATATCAACAGTCAAGGGTCGTGTGATGTAAGTCTTCTTCTTCAAACGCTGCATTGTTCCACTGGCTGATGGACCTGCAACCATACCGATGAGGGCAACAAGCAAGTAACCACATTTCGCGCAAATGTACGTTTTCACCAAATTTTTTACAAACACGGTGGAATGCCAAATTCTTCAAGTCCTACCCATAGACTTAGGCATCGCAGGAGGTTCATCCTTTTGTTGAAGCCCATCAGCGATCACCATCAGCGCGCGTATACCGATATTCATTCTCTCCGGATAGAGAGACCTCTGAGTGCGATTACAGGAAAGAAGATCGAAGATAACGTCCTAAACGTACCATTATACAGTCTAACATAAAGCACTCAAGGCTTTCATCTTACCTTAAAAGCAAAGTCCAACTTCTGCTGAGCGATAAAGTGAATTATTTTGACAAAAATATTCAACGGTGCATCTCGAGGTACGATGCCACGATTGCCTTTTGGAAAAAGGCTCCCGCAGATAGATTCTAGTCGTGTTCGAGTAGCAGAATTTCCGTCACAGTTGTTGCGGATCATATAAACCCTGAAGCAGCTACAGTTTACTTTGTCTCAGTCAGGCTGATTTCACTAGCTAATTAACAAATAACTGAATAATTAACAACTAATAACAAATTGTTATCTTTTTTAGAAGCAAAAGCTGGGACAAATCTTCATTTCCACCCTTACAGTCTACTATGGAAATTATATACTTTCGTCAGTAAAACCATACCACAACAATCTATAAAGAGATTCCAATGCCACGCGGGAAATCCTAGAATCCCTATTCTTCAGGTTCGCCAGAGCATTGTTGAGGAACGGAACCCAGTTAGACAAGAAAAATTGACGCTGGCTTACACACAGCAAGCAAGTTAGGAGTGGATATGCAGCCTAGAATGAACATATATGAACATTTGTCATTACTTTAGATAGAAACAGTATACCAGTTTATGTTGCTTTTTTGACGCTAATTCATTGGTAGGGCCATATAGTTTGCCAACAAAAGTGATCAAAGCAGGGATGTTGGTCTCACGTTTGATCTGCTGAAAGCACACATCTTATCGCGATGACAATCACTATTATAAGATAATGGAAGATCACCGCTGCCACGGGAAGAAGAATCTCCACTAAAAGGCCAGCAACAGCGTGCTTGACATCCTGAATGTCACAGTAAGAGAAAAGAACAGCTGTGAGTTCAGCTAGACTTATTAGACTGACCTTATCTTTCACCTCCAACAGGAATGAACCCAAGTCGTCTAGAAACTTAATCCCCATTTCAAAATCTTCCACTTGATTTGTCTGCAACAAGTATTGGTGCAGGGGTCAATTAGACAAGAAGGTTGCCAGCACTTATTATTCAGATACGACCGCAATTATAAACTCAAACATTTGAACTCACCTTAATCTTTACAAACTTCATAGCCATCAAAAGAGAGATCATGTTTTGGCTGACAGTTGGTAAACTGTCCTTCTTCAGATCAGTGAGTATTGCCATGAATTGCCTAAAACCCTTTCTATTTAAAAACAGTGAAAAAAATACAGACAAAAAGAGTTCATACTTGTGAATCTGAGTGAAATGAGTTTCTGACAAGACACCAATAACCTCTGCATAAGTTTCAGCTACGACGAGACTGTTAGTATTGTTGACGCCTAGTGTAGTCCTAAATATTATGGATGCAAATCGTTATAAGTAGACGAGAGGCAAGCAAATCAAGTGATCCTCTGCAACTTACGGATCCTTATATTGCACTTGTTGAAAAGAACTGTCAAGCAGGTATTTTACCTGTTGTTCACAGGCACTAAGATGGAACTCGACCTGGAAAAAAACTATTTTAGATGAAATATTCAAGAGACAGAAACAGAAAATACGGACCTGTGGGAGAATTTCTATGAGAACTATGCAAAACAAATAGTTGACAGCAAGTAGTTTCTTCACAAGCACACGATTATCAGCACTAAATCAAAAAAAATCGAAAGACATCACAATCAAGAGTGAAACAAAACCCAGAAGTTAGAAAAATGACCAACCCTGGATTGATGCTTTCGTTGATCTTCAGTTCCATTCGCTGATGCCATGATATTAAAGCGTTGACAACAGATGGTAAGCAAAGCTCGCTAATCCCGTGTAGTGTGCGACATAAGTTGTCAAAGTACGGATCACCACCGCGCTGCAGTGACTTATTCAGAAGTTTCTCCTGAAGCAAGTGAAGTGGTCGCTTAAAAAGAAATCACATAAAAGCAAAAATGATGATTTGAAAAAAAAACACAATCTCTACTTGTATAACAAGGAATGTCAAGTAGTTATTTGAGATCGCTCGGATTACAAAACGGATGACTTTGAAGGAAAGGAGCCAAGATTAAGCGCCACCCGAGTGGCAACAATACTATACTAGACCTGTATGGAGAACGGTAAGCTGCCACTCCTAACTATATTCCAACCATCCCCCTATGTAGAAGAGATGTCCGACTACATCTGTGCTCCCAAATTTAGTGAGTTTGGCTGGCGGAGACGGTACTACCCCACAAAAACTCCTACCACAGAAAATCCTCATCTCCCAATCGACATGTCAAATGGCCCATGCGCAAGTTTGGAGGAAAAATTCGCATTCTGAGTTGTATAGAGTGGAACATCCAAAAGAACTATCAGAGCGAAACAAATAAAAAGCGAAAATATGTTGCAAATGTAAAACTTGCCACAGGCTCTTCAGCTACGCTTTGTAGCTTCCTCTCAAAGAGAGTGAACAAGTCCATGAGAACCGACTGTCCAGCAAAGGAACCTATTGGCAAGGAGTAGTCCAACGCTACGATGGGTACAACCTTGGGAAGACCCCATGGTAGCTCCGCCGCCACCGTCCTAAACAACGCAGTTCCAAGAAATGCCAAAGTTCCGGGTAACTTCGATACTTACACTTTTTCCTGCGTGGGGCGAAATGGCAATGCCGGATCGCTTTTACGTCTATTGTTCCTGTTCCTTTGGGTCATAAGCAGTTATGTTGAGAAAGCCATATCCACCAAATGCTCCTGCAAGTGTAAAGTGAAAAAAATTCAAACAGCAGCACAAGACCCAGCGACAAGAAATGAACATGCGGAGCATCGAGTTATCGTCGAAACTCTAAAAAATATAAATAAAATTTTACATTCACACTTTAGATGAACAGCACTGGTTCAAACACCGTGAGAAACCACTATGTCTTTACGATACTACCAAATCAAAGATAAATAAAACACGAAACAGTGAGAAACATGGCAAAACGTTGAATTTCGACCATGAGTAACGGAAATGCGTGTTCCGGGAAGGACATCTTATCACAAGGGAGAAACAAGTACCTATAGTATGTGGGAGATATCAAGATAAAGACAGTTTAACGCAAAAAGGAAACAAGAAAACATCTGTTCGCGAGATATTGACTGCTAGCCGTCGCTTCCAAAGCGTTTGTGCATTTGCACACCAATAACGAGAATTCCGTCTTTTATAATATACGGTATGTGTAGGCTTTCTAATTAGATTATCAGCTCGTAATTCGTTTGCCATATTCCAGAAATTGGGATAGAGGAGCAAAGAATGGCGAAAGTTTAAGAGATTTTGTTGACTCTTGGGCTAATTACAGCTGTAGTGAATTAACAAAAAAATTGAAGAACGGATAAAATGAGTAGCCGGTGATTGGAAAAGAATTTGATGGTGGTCAAAAAATTCCAAAATTTGACTGAGGCGCTATTCCTCTTAAGGAGATTGGGAGCATTAAATCGTAGTAATTGTAAAAAATTTGAGATTTGTTGGCAATTAACGATTTAGATTTTGCAATCAATACTCTTCGATCATAAGCAGCGAAGAAGTGAAGGATCCTTTTTCTTCTCTGGAGAGGGGCGCCACAGAATTTTCTCTAGGGGGGGGGGGGTGGGATTGCTACAAGAACGCATCTAAATGAAAGACTTGGCCAGCCTTCTGACAAGGGAAGCTTGTTTAGTCGACGTGGCCTTTTTAGATGGGATCTATACCATATTCAAGTGAATAAAATGCTGAGTCCAAATCTGATTTTTCATCTGCAGGACATCTATGGACGAGGAGTTATGAGCTCTTAATGGGGCAAAAAATTGATTGTGCAAATAGGACAGAAGTAGTCGTAATGCTTTTTCTAGCTCTTCAATAAGGCAGCGTTAATCATCAGAGCACTATATTCAAAAATAATCTAAAATGAAAATTATTTCACACTTGGTTGCATTATTGAGGGCTAGTAAGATTTTAGCAACTCATTCTAGTCCAAAATGCACATTCAGTTTTTTGCTCCGAAAACCCCTTTATTCCGCAGATAAGGAAGGCAGGTTTAAAATCAACGTTTTATGCCCTTCATTATGGTATACATCCCATTTAAAAAGCCCCACTTTGACTAAACAAGCTTCCTTTATGAAAATTTTTTGCTTCACAAATTTTCAGCGCACTTTTAACCATAAGAAATGAGGCCTCTCGATCAATATTTTTGTAGAAACAAAAATACCCATATTTGCTTGGACAGTGGCTTCGAGACAGAGAGCTGGAAAATTACTATAAAAAGTTAGTATAGGAAAAGCCATTTGCAAACACTAATATAAATTTATTGCAGTTTTTTGAAGCTCTGAACCTGCCAACGATGAATAAGTGCAAATAGTGTAAGGAGAAATTGTAATGTTTCATTTTATTCTATCTTACCTTCAGAGGAGGGTGTTCAGGGAAAAACAGGTTTGCAGTCAACGTTTCTTGCGAATTACAAATAACATCAAACTTAAAATGGCCAACTCGACTAAAATCAATTTTGTCAACCTGAATTTTGGTGATTAATCCATGAAAAACTTTATGACAAGGAAGATATTTTTGGTCAAAGTGGCCTTTCCAGGTGGGCTCTCACTCATTTTGTAGAAAATCAGACGCTAATTCCAAATCATCTTCTTCACCTCTGTGCGACTCTGGATGTCGAGTTATCAAGTTTTAAGGTCAAAAGATTGAACGCGTAAGGCCAAAATCGTTCGAAACCGTTCATATGGATCAAAGAAATCCTTGACATAGAGGAGCCTAGTAGAGGAGCCTAGGTTGGACAACATTTTGAATCTGTATGTATTGAAGAGTCTTGGGAATTAACTGTCAAAAGACACTATTTTCAAAGACACGGGGTGGAGTAGGGAAGGCGGGGGGGGGGGGGGAGGGGGGAGGGGGACCACGATGACTACTCACTATTTTCAAAGGCACGGAATGGAGTGGGGAAGGCGGGGGGGGGGGAGGGGGGACCACGATGACTCCTCGGTTGTTTTAGCTTGTTCTACACCTCTGAAGCGTCAGAGATACACAGCTTGGATTCTTCCATGGTCCTGAAAGGAGCTCGCAAAGATCAAACCCTTACAAGGCAGTTGCTAAGTTAGGATACAAAGAGCAGCGTCCCGGCAGAATTTCGCTTTCCAGTTTTTTTTACCCATTCGGAGCCTTCTCGCCATGAGGAACCCACATCTAGGCTTTTCGGCGCATGAGTATGGCGAAAATAAGCCTTTTCCGAAGCTTTTCAGGTCAGCCTTTAGTGGAGAAGTAGGCGGGGCTCGTAACAAAAAAGGCGGGGCGCGGCTTTTTCCGGCGTATTTTCACTGAATGCGGACCTAAAAAGCCTCGAAAAAAGTGCAATTTTGCCATTTTCATGCGTTAAGAAGCCCAAATATGGGTTCCTCATGGCGAGAAGGCTCCAAAAAGAAAACTGGAAAACGAAATTCTGCCGAGCTGCTGCCTTTACTCTAGATTAATTCTGTTCACAAATTATTGGTTGGCTACTAATTCCATTTTGGCAAGCATGGCTCCTTTATTAATATAAACTCTACTATCATATCACAAAAAATATAAATATCACACAAAAGCCAGTTATGACCTAATATTGCTAAGCTGTAGTAAGTTCAGATAACTAATTTAGTTGATTCACATACCCCTTTGGCCACATGAAGAAACACAATCGTGACCTGGTATTGGGGGATTTCTGTAGCCAAGAATGTGAAAATGTCTAAGCACTTGCACACGAAGGGTCAATTTTGATAGTCCAATCGCTTGAATTTGACTATTTATCGCCATGCAAATGGTTTGGTATATCCAAATCGTATGTTTGACTACCATTTGTGCACTTTGCATTCCAGTTTGTTTTCTGAAGCTTGATTTTTCGGAAATTTCACAAAAATGTCTGGCCTCGCTTTCCTGCGTTGTCGTTATCAAAATTTTTTTTGAGCAAAAACAAAATTCGATAACCGATTTTCCTTGACTTATTTTTTCCAGTGGTGCTGTACACTTATCCATAAATTCAGCTGACATTTCCACAAATGTTAAAAACGACTGGTATTATTTTTAGGTCTATAATTTTGCAGCACCAATAGATGCACTACTTTTTCTGTTCTAAAGAATTACTTTAGAAGTTTGATAGAATCATGCCTTTTGAACTGCCGTTAACGATATTAGAGAAAAGAGAAGGCAAAAAAAAGGGCGTACTGAAAGTCATTTAAGGGTTGGAGCAGAGACGATGGAGCTTATTATTAGAATGGAAGTTTAATTAGGCTATGGTGTGGCGAAGGTAAATCTAAACAGGTATGGAATGCTAGGAGTACAAGTGTATATGCAAGTAAGTTCTCTTCTCGGATTTAGCTTAACTGATCAGTGGTATCCGCACCAGCTAAATCGAGAAGATGTCCGTATACCTTTCACTCGAGTATTTTCCGCACTTTATTCAAGAACTAGCTCGTACACCAGTTTTGGAGAGTCATTAGCAGTATACTGCAAACAACTTTCTGATCTAGTGGCAGGCCTGTACTCTTGGTTTTTTGATTCTCCAAAACATCGAGTTCTAGTCGTGTAAGTGCCGATCGAAACTTACCGTAAATAGTTCTTGCGTGCAGATCGAAACATCGCCAAATAGTGATGATATCTCTATATAATAACTATAGACACGCGTTCTTTTCCTTCGACAAGAAAATAGACCATCGTGCTGACTTGTTCCAGTTTCGTTCGAGTGCTGAATCAGCATACCACGTGAACTGCTGAAATGCCAGAAAAACTTAATGTCTGTTTATTACGTTTTATAGTTTTATGTGCCTCCTTCCGGCGTTGCGTTATCGCTATTTTTTATAGTGTTGTCCTCTTGATCTGTTTGAGAAGATTAGGCGGTGATTTTTTGTTAACATCGGAAGCACAACCCAGCAAAGACGATTCAATCGGCATTTGAATCAGGTAGCAATTTCGCGTATGTCATGCGCTGTATAAAGTCATGTTCGTGTTATTTATTCTAAAGAATCTCAGAAAAACGAAGTATAACGACCGTCTGAGCATGCGCATGAACCCTAGTATGTGGTGAAAATCGGAGGACGCTTACATATAAAATTTGTATTAATAAAGCTGAATGTCCGTTTGTCTGTCTTTGTGTCTGTCTGTCGTAGTTCCAAATAGAAAATTTTATTTTTGAATCGATTTGAGCCAAACTTTGCACACATAGGCTTCGGAGTGGGCGGGGGAGGGGGATTCTTTATCGATCGGTATCGATTCTATCGATCTTTTGCACAGAGATTTTGGGTTTCTCCATCATCTGTGTAAGTTTTTGATTGGATTTTCGCTGTCGGAGGTCCCAAAAATTTTTTTAAGGCAAATTGCAGCAAAAACTCTCCGGGCTATAAAGTTTTGGGATTACTCGCCAATTCTTTGCAGGTTTTGAGTCTGAAATTTCGGAGAATCCCCAAAATTTCTCAAAAGAATCCCACGCATATGATAACGTGCAAGCTTTCTGAGTCATCTAAAGATCCTCTAAAAATCTTCCAATTTCGCTATTTCCGGAGTGATGAGGTATTTCCCCGCCCCCGCTCCAATCAGTGCTTACCGGTTACCCTCTGATTCAACTGGCTTGGCGGCTGGAAAGCGGGACTTCGTGACCTAATTAAGCTAGATAATGATCAGAGAGCACGCGCGCGGGAGAGACGCAGACTGCGACAGGTTACAAAATTACTAGTGAAAAATTCTTTTTTGCCATTTTCATTATAAAATATAACTCTCTTTGGAAAGCCAGTGTCAGCCACTTGATGAGACGAAATTCAAGACTGCTGGATTTCCGTAAATCCCTCACAATTTTCTATGTATGGAATCCGTTGTCCCATCTCTCAAGCAGAGTCGTTTTTGCATCGATTTCTATGGGCGCTATTTGCCAATGATCTGCATCATCGCAAAGTAAACAATACGTGAGCATGAATCATCCTTCTGATATCGACACCTCGTGTTGCCTTATTTAAGACTGCCTTTAAGACTTTTCCAACAATTATGTTCATGCCTTCCTGCCTTTCTTATCAGTCTCGGTTCAATCTCATTGAGGTGCAGTTCTCTTTTCACTCGCTCATGTCTATAGTACTTATCTCATTTTGCAGAGATATTACGTTGGGTTGTAACGAATCGAAAATCAATGTCTCTTAGACTAATGTTTGCTTTCTGCAGGCAAACTATTATTGAGAATATGGCAGCCAATCAAAACACTAATGTTCACAACAAGTGTCAAATGTTTGCTGCGGTATAATACTAATCGCAAAACAATCAATTGCTTTCTGTTATCAACTCCAACATTGTCAAGAGACCATGGGCTTCATAAATACAACTTTTACGACTGACATACATTCCTTTACTTGCTCGGTTATCACTAGCTCCTTTCTTTGTCACGCCTACCCATCACATCGTTTCGCTGATACAATCGACTAAGGCCTCGGACAGAGTTCACGCGATTTGATCGTCGCGATTCAATCGCTACAAAACAAGTGTTACGAGTTCATTGCATGCGAATCTTCTTGTATTTTGGTTGTGATAGTTAGTCACGATTAGTCGTGTTGGGCAACTATCACGACCGAAAGGCAAGAAGATCGGAATGCAATGATATTGTTACAATTGTCTTGTCGCGATCAATCGCGACGATGAAATCGCGTGAACTCTGGGCGAGGCCTAAATCTGGCATCAGCATGGATGAGACTGATTAGCGCAGAAGCTGACAATCAAATGTTTGAATTCTAATTATTGGGAGGGTCTTCATTTTTAGTTCGCATGCCCGTCGCAAACGTCATTCGAAGTCGTCACTTCCCATGTGGACTTTTGAAGTTTCGATGTGCCTGTGAATGTTATTTGGTGAATTTGTGCAATTAAAGCGGATTATTCTACCCGTAGCAATCCCTAAAAAGTTTTTGATAAAAGGAGGGGGGGAGGGGAGAGGGGGGAGGCGGGAGGAGGGCTTAACAAAAACATTTTTGAGTAAAGAGTCATGGCTTCACCCAACTCCCCGAAAATTTTTTTTACAAAGCTGACTTTTCTTGACTTCAAAAAAAATTATTTGTATTTTGCACAAGTAAAGAACAAAGCAAATTCATTACGACGCATTCTTCGCGCACCTTCCCTCGTTCCTCCACTAATTTCACTAATCCTGGCAGCGATGCTCCCTAAAGAATATCTGAAGTTCTGTTGATGTTCATTTTTTCCATTACCCTCATGTCGTTCTACACTCGCAATTATCGACTATGACCATTATGTATTTTATGACTTTAGTCCACATTTTCAGAATGTCTGGCGAAATACCAACTTTGAATTATGGTGGCAGCGCTGGCTCATACCGACAAGACAACAATCGTCCAATGAGTGAAAATTATCCTTCATACCAATTTAATCGAAGTAAACGCTACACTCTTATGTACGTCAAGAAAAGTATTGAAGTTCCAGACCCACAAATAGGCTCTGCCGGAGAGAGGTATCCGAATCCAAATCAAGGTTCGGGTATTGGTTCCGCCGGTAATGCTGGTTACGGTAGAGGACCATATGAGCACGTACGTCCTTCTTTGAATAGATGTTAGAATTTCAATGTTATTTCTTCAGGAAATTGGCACTGGAGTGCGACCTGAGTACTCTTCGGTAAAATTTGTGATTTACCCTTGAAGTCTTGAAAATGACCGTTTCTACTCCAGGGACAAGGAGGACTCGGATCAAATACGCGTATGCCCGACAACCCAGCTTATTCGAACAGACCAGGAGGAATCGGTTCGGGAGCGCAGTATAATCCCCCTTATCCGGGCAGTGGAATGGGACAAGGTGGAATTGGTAGTGGAGCACGGCCGGACTATGGCCCATCCTATCCCAGCAGCGGACAAGGGGGCATTGGCACTGGCGCAAGACCTGACTATGGTTCACCAAATTATCCCAACAATGGTTATGGACAGGGTGGATATGGCTCGAACACACGACCCGGTTACAATCCCTCGTCGAATTACCCGAGCAGCGGATATGAGCAGGTCAGAATTGGCATGGGTGCACGACCCGCCGAAGCTCCACCTTACCGTGATGTGGGATTCTCACAGGTAATTCAAAAATTCATGCAAGCATACACGAATCAAATCATTATTGCATCAGTCTTTTAGCCTTCATATAGAAGTAATCAAGGTCCACCTCCTTTGGACAGAGATCCTAGAATGAAGCCAGATGAAGAACTTCGCACTTATGATCCTTACGCAGAAGACTGTACGTTGTACTTTACACTTTTCGAAATTTCGCTTCTCACTATCTCATGACTTTTTTTTTAGAACACAAAACCACTGATGGGCGGTGAAGATACTCAACTGCACCCTCTCTCCCGGATCCGCATGCATAGAAGCATTTATTCTTGTTACTTCGAGTCACACACATAGTTTTTCTTCCTTTTCATTTCCCACCTTATTGTGTTTTGACTTTACATTCTTCTAGTCTGCATTCTGTATATAGAAGTCCTTTGACGTTGCTAGTTTTGGAATAAAACATTATCAACAATGCCAGTTTGGCGGGAAGCGGATTATGCAGAAATGTCGAGTAGGGACAACGATAAGCGTTTCGCAGTGTCAGTTCTAGATGCTAAAGGGCCGGGCATACTTCACGCATTTCGATCGCGACGCGATTTGGCAATTCGCCAGAAGTCTTCAGACCCGATACTAACAAACTGCGCATGCATTGTGTGTATGACTTACACGGATTGATAAAATGCCCTATCTTCTGCACATTTGAAATGTGCTTATAGTGAGTTATGGACAACTGAAATGTTGCCAAGTCGCGTCGCGGCTGAAATCGCGTGAAGTATGCCCGGCCCTTAAAGGCACCGTCCACCCTAAGTTGAGAATGTTGAGCTTTTGGCAGCATATAATAGTAGATCCCTCTATCAATCTAGTGCTCAAGTCGCGGCACAAAATGCCGCTTCGGAAGCGAGAAAATCGCTTCAGAATAGCGGAGATGCACGAGGACCCTCATCCATGCCCGCCCTCCCCCATCCATGCCCGCCTATTTGTGCGCGCCCATCCAATCACCGTTCCGGGAAGCCGGCCTGTGAGTTCTCCGTAACGGGGATTGTTGGGGTTTTCTGCGCATTCTCTACTTCATATTCGGAATCAGGGACATGGGAAGGCCCTGAAACGACAAAAACATGGAAGTCGAAAATCTTGGTGGACGGTGCCTTTAACTCTAATTATGTAAAGTAAATAAATGAGTGGGTATATTTCGCCCAGCATCTGTCAGAGGCGATGGCGACAGAAGGTGCTGTGATGTTTCTCAGGTATCGAACAGAAGCTTCCCCAGATACAACCTTACGATGAGTCCGACAATGCTAAATTTATAGCTGATTATTTTTGTTTGGAAGCGGGCTTTGCTAGCCGCGCAAGTCAAAACTGACACTGACACACACGCTTTCAAACACTCTCTCTTCGAAACAACTGCTTTCTGTAGGACTCTGCGCCATACTGAAAACCATGCCCTATCTATGGAGAGCTGTTTCAACACTCTCATTATCGCGTATATCACTCAAGACGAGTATTAAATTGTTCCGAAAGCTTTGCGCTACCTCTACGGATTTATTATAATTTTGTTAGAAAGAGTAGTTCTTTTGCTTCCACATACTGTTTGAGCTTCTACCACACATTGACTGCAGAGATAAAAATAGAAAAAGAGGACTTTATAACATTTGATTCAACAGGATCGGCGGCTGGAAGGCGGGGCTTTGTGACCTAACTAAGGCCGTTCCCGCCCGCAACGCAGTCTGCGTCTCTCCCGCGCGCGTGCTTTCCGATCATTACCTAGCATTACCATAATAATTAGATCAGCCCCGCCTTTCAGCCGCTAAGTCAGATGAATCAAATAAGCTTTAGTAATTTTAGCTTGGTCGCCAAAAATCTGGAACGCTGCAGAAAAATCTGAAATTGTCAACACAGATTTTTTGACCTACTCTTTTGCAACTGTGAGAAGTTTGTCCTGTTCGAACGCCTCTATGAGAAGTTACGAATTTCGAGTTTACTGCAAAAACCTAAAAATTAAATAATTTGTCACTTTTCTCGAAAATCATAACTATTCACAGACACGTCCAAACAACCCAAACTTTTCGTAGCTGCGAAGGCTAGATCGTAGAACATATATATTGACAATTTCAGATTGTTCTGCAGCGTTAAAGAGGGGAGGGGGCGGCATAAGTTGAAATGATCATAGTTATTATTTCTTTCCCTAAGTCTTAAAATGTGTAGTAGAAGCTTTAAGAGCGTTTGAAAGCGAAAGACTTATTTTTTCTAGTAAAATTACAAGGAAGCAAATTAGTTGAGATAACGCAAAGTTACAATTTCAAAAATGAAAAACAACTTTTGGGCAACCTAATATAGTATACCTCAGTTACGAACTTAAACGTATATCAGTGGATGATGTGACCTATAGAGAGCAAATGTGAATTCCTAATATATCTAAGCACTGTTTCGATTGCGCTATCTTGGCACTAAGTAGTGTACTAACACTAGAGTGACTCTTTGCAGTTTGTAATCAAGTCTCCCTCCTTTTAGCTCTGAAAGTTACGCAATCCGTTTTCCTTCTTGAACCTTAGTAATAAATGCCAGCCATAAAGAACAGATATCGCCGATGTTCTGTTGTAAATAGTCAAATTTTTCAACTTGGTTGAGACGCCTTTACTTCTAGAGATTGGAAACGTTGTGCAGGTGTCAAGGCGAATGAAATCTCCTTACTTTACTCCTCCCACACGGAGCTCGATTATCAAAATTCTACATTACTAAATGCCAAACGCGTACCATGGGCTTGTGTTTGTTCACGCTTGAACTGTAGAAGAACTCAGTCTCCATTTTTTTCCAGTTCAGAAACCTACGACCAAAGCGCAGACACATCATCTAGGTTTTTGCAGTCTGCGCAAATAAACTGCGCTTGATTCGTGCATCAGTCGTGCAACTTGCTGCTCAAAGATGTGGTTTGCCCTCTTGATTCAACCCTTCGTGCCTTCATCCAAATTCTCTGCGTTATGCTGATTCAATAAACACAGAATTTTGTTCATCAAAACACTAACGCATAGTATAAAGCTTCAGAATTGCAAGAGTGAGCAATCTCGTCTAGGTAATTTTGAGACCGTCTAACCAGTCGAACTAGCTTCTCCTCTAAAATAACAAATTCTGTCTCAGTTCTATCAGACACGCTCTGAGCTCCGAAGACTTTCAAGAGCCTCTAGAGCCTACCCCCGTGGGTATCCGACTCGACTTCTGTATCCCATTGAAATCTAACCCCCCCTCTTCCCATCAAAGTAAGCACCCTAAATACAGCCCCTAAACCTCAGTATCTCTACACAGTGTCCTGACTATGGATGTTAAGTTTCGATGAAAACAGAGAATGCGACGAATGCTGCACGCAAGTCATGAAAAACCGCAGATGGCGGCTTATCAATCATTTCAACGATGGCATTGCTTTGTTTGCTCTAGATAATCGCAGCCCTTTGAGCAAAGAATACTTTCGGAGCAAAGGTAAATTTCATAGTCAGCACATTCTGCGAAACAGGTACGAATTAAGTTTCTCTGAATCCAAAACAACTATATATTTAGCATAAAGCAGTTTGTATAAATCAGTCGTTGATCTATTCTAGTGTGAGCACAGTTGACTTTGCGTCATAGGTATTCGCCTCTGACTTTAAAGCAACTTTTCACTTCTAGAATCTTGCGCCTTTCGGATGTGTATCTACCTAAGGTGGGAGAGGCTCTTTCTATGGTTCATTTAATGCTATGTACAAAAATGCAAATTTGCATGACTCACAAGAAAGGGAAAGGACGGAAATTTTTTTACTTAGCCTTGTGACAAAACTTCGACCTTCTCCTCAGTTTTCCTAACCGTTCTGACTCATTGTTACAGATAAGCTCTTATCTCCGTCTGCATAGCAGTAAAACACGACATTTTTGACAACTACCTTTGCTTCGATGTTGTCTAAATAAATGCTCTTCCTTTCATCGATTTCGGCTTTCCTCACCCAGACACCGCATTTGTCTTGTTGACTCATTCCGACCCGCCCTTGATATCACCTTTTCTGTCACTTTTTGCCATCTTTTTTATTGCTTTCCTCAACGCCCACGGCCTGCCTCTTTATATATACTTGAATAGGTCGGAAAATTTCAAACACAAACTTTCTTCAGCTTAAATTCGTGTCAAACCAAAGGAATATGTTTTCAAACCAAGGAATCGGAGGAGGAGCGTATCCACAGGTGGGTTCGATTCATAATTATATTGTATAAGGATCGAAGAACCAAGTGTCGTAAAGAAAGATCATAGGCGCAGCAAAGTGGTCAGGCGACTTAACTAGTCTTTTTTGACCGCGTTCGGCCCTGCAGTTTCCCAGAAATTTGATCTGCTTTAGTGAAATCCATATAATCTGTTTAGGGTCCTGGGATCGGTGGTGGAGTCCAACCTGAGATTGGAATTGGCGGTGGGGCGCGACCGGAGGGCTACTCACCATATGACGTAGTTTTTTAAGCCAACTTTTTTTTTGGCTTTCTCTCATGGTTTACCAACATTTCTTAGGGTGGAAGTGGAATTGGCGGTGGGGCGCGACCGGAGGGCTACTCACCATATGACGTAGTTTTTTCAGCCAATTTTATTTTGGCTTTCTCTCATGGTTTACTAACATTTCATAGGGTGGAAGTGGAATTGGAGGTGGCGTGAGACCCGAAGATCCTACACCAATCGGAGGAGGTGCAACTCCTGACCCATACTATCCTCAGGTCAGTTCTTGACAGTAAAAGATAGAGAAATTCAACTCTAATTGTTCAGGGAGGTGGTATTGGAAGCGGTGCAAGACCAGATTACCCTGGAATTGGAGGGGGTGCTACGATTGGAGGAGGTCCGTATTTTCCACCCGCATACCCCGGGCATGGTCCACGTTTCTATGAAAGTGTTCTTCACGACAGTATGGCTTTGCATGTTCTTCCCTTGCTCCACACCTATGACACTGATGTTTCGTAGACTGCTAGTTCCTTCCAAATATCCTAACCTCGAACCCGTTGCCTTACCTTTCGCAATTTCTTGCATGATACATAATAGCAACCTTCAGTGCACGAGCATGTAGTGTCTGATGAGTTTTTGTGGAGATTCAACTTTAAATCAATCCAAAAGTACTTTTTTGCAGGTTTTGGTGGTCCCCGCGGCTGCTGTTGATTTCTCACTAGTCAAATTTACCGCTCGTCTGACATAAACACAACTTCTCTTCAACGTCGAAAAACAACCTTGCAATTTTTAGAAAATTAAACTCCTGACAACATGTAAATTATTTCTACCATTCATACATACATCAAATAAAGTCTTACGATTCACACTATATACACAATATTTCACGACATTCGGGTAGCAATTAATGCAAATTTTTAAAGCTAAAAAATGATTTCAAGGACCTTCGTCATGACTGCCTTAGGTAAGTCTAAGCGAATTAGTGCGAACAATTTCACAAAGCTCAGGCCTAAACCTAGTTTCAACCTTTATTCGTAGGCTACTCGGAATGGCAAATTTTCTACCTTCCTTTTATAAATTTTCGAATAAAAATTCCAGCAAGTGCGTTTTTGCTTCCACAGGCCACTAGTATATGGGAACCATGTGGGAATTTATAGACATTATATCTTTGGGCGTATGACCAGATTCGTCTCAAAAAGAAAACATTTCTTATATGTACTATTTTAGCTTGAAACTTGAGCATATAACGATTCATGAGTTTGTCTGATCAACAGAGCTTGCTTACAAGGGAATGATCAGAAGTCGAAGTGGCCAATCCAGGCAAGCTGCCCACTATTCGCAGCATTTAACGCCGACTTCAAATCCGTATTCGTTATCTGCTTATCGCCTTTGTGGACGAAGTTATGAGCGGTTTTATTGCGGAAAAATCGCACATAAAATTTGCGGAATTCAGCACATTGTTGCACTTTTAGCTTACCTCTAGGCTTCAAGATATAAAGTAAACCAGTTGCATGTTCTGGCACAGCGTTAAGCAGAACATGGCTCAGTACTGTTGAATTTGCGCTTTGCATGCATGATTTCTTAGCAGGATAACGGCTTTTAATGATTCATAACTCCGTCCACAAAGGCGCTAAGCAGATAAGAAATACAGATTCGAAGTCAGCGTTTGATGCTGCATCTAATGGTATGCAGCATGTCTGGATTAGCCACTTCGATTTCTGACCATTCCTTGTTAGCTAAACATCAACTTAAGCTCTACAAGTCAGCTAATTAGCAGCTTCGCTAACTTGAAAAAACCTATGAGATAATCCAACAGCACTAGCTTCTGTTCATGACAAAACATTATTCTAAACATTCAACTCTCTTTGTACCTCGTATTACGGGCACAGTGACCGCCTTGCTGATATGTTAAAACTCTGCAATAAA
Organism: Cylicocyclus nassatus; assembly: GCA_958299035.1. Taxonomy (NCBI): domain Eukaryota; kingdom Metazoa; phylum Nematoda; class Chromadorea; order Rhabditida; family Strongylidae; genus Cylicocyclus; species Cylicocyclus nassatus. The sequence goes on along the minus strand of CATQJL010000223.1, from coordinate 48,445,502 downwards.
TCACGGATTGGTGCAAATGCCCATGTTTACCCATTAACTCAAAAGGTCAAGTATGCAAGACCTAATGTCGACTAAATGTCGACTTCAACGATTTATTTTTGTCTTCGAGCTACTACGTCTCCAGAAAGTACCAAGCATGCGATCTCACTACTGTTGTTTATACTGAGTTGAAAATTTGCAAAGGGTTAGTTTCGCAGTTGATAATATTAGCATCCTAATGTTATTTGGGCTATGTAAAATCATCATGGTTTTGCTGGCGACGATATCTAATGATTTATTGCAAAATGCCGGTATTGTTCGGATTCTTCAGGTCCAACTTTACTTTTCACGCGAATATCATCAAAAGTCAGACCTTTGACATAGGGTTGGAAGTGATGGAAGTACTGGAATTCCAAGATTATGCAACTAGAAGCGTGGGATATGCTTTATCCGGATATTCTTTGCTGGTTGTTTAACAATAGAAGAATTTCAAGAAATTGGAGGAATTCGAGATTATGTAAAAATGACACATTGAAAAGTTCCGCAGTCTTTGCCGTATAAAGCTTCAATTTCAATCTTACTATAAAGAGGGAACGTTGCTGCTTTGGGTGCATTCCATATGTTTTCTAATGCTTTTTTGTGAAATTTGCTGTCGATTCAAGCTCGGCGGGAAAAAGAAAAAAACTTGGAGAAATGATAAATGACCCCTACTCGTGCTAAGTAGTTGAATTTGGAAATCAACGCAATGAGCCTATTTAGCAGCCTCATTCCTAAAATCTTATCTATCGCTTTTCTTAAAAAATAACTTTACTTTTATTGACGAAAGGGCTAATAAAACGAATTCGAGTTGACCGTACTTCTGCCATCGCCTCGTAAAGATAGCGGCCAACAATTCGAAGCTGCCATTGTCCCGCTCAGATGCATTACAGCGGCGTTGGATCGGGGGACAGGTTGTAGGTCGTTTCCATTATACGAACTGTCCCGCTAGATCATATGATTGATACGATCTGTAAGTGATGCGGGCAAGGAACTATGTACACTCGCAGCCTCTTTTGTTGCACTCTATAACTTCAAACAGAGAGTATAATATTGGTTGCAATTTCCTCCAAACGGCTCTAGCCTCAGGTATTCGTAGGTTGTTCGCCAACTTAAGAGACGGCTGCCAATAGTAATCGGAGGAGGGGGAGGGTACGCTTCCAGGAATAGTCAAAATTCGTAAATGGTATGAATGAGTTATAAAACAATAAGTCAGGTCAGTGCAAGAGTAATACCCGTAACCTATAGTTCGTAACGCTAAAAGTGAATTCTTCCAAAAATCAGGGCAGTTTCCAGGCTGAAAATCTGCAATCAAGACTCCAAAGCTTTATACTACATTATACCTAGGGGCCGCATGCATTAACATCCCGCTGGGGAGGGGATCTCAGCTCAAAAGAAAAGCTTTCTATCCTGAAGCTCCAAATATCTGGACTTCACGTTGTCTACCTATCCATAAGTATTCCTACTATCCTTCACCATGAACATATTGAACAGGGGCAAGAAGCTGTACAAGCCGCATTTTTAGCTTTTTGTGTGTTCCCCTGATGTCCCCCTGGGGACGATCGTTCATTCTTTAAAGTCATTTTCTTTCCTCAAACTTAATGAAAACTTTCCAAAGTTGCACTGATTATCTAACTCAACAGTGCCAAGCATATTGCTGACAAGAACAAATGAGTTTTTGAAAAATCGAATTTTTCGATAAAACTTTCAACCTGTGGTTCATCGCAAATTTCATGACTCCAAAACATCATTTGATCTTATCAGCAGCATGCTTAGCACTGTTGGATTAGATGAGCAATACAACTTTGGAATGTTTTCGTTAATTTTGAAGAACGAAAAATGACTTGAAAAAGTAGACGGTCGTTTCCTAGAGAATCACCAGGGGATCATACAAAAAGCTGGAAAATGCGGCTTGTCTAGCTTCTCGCTTCCGTTCAATATGTCCATGGTGAAGGATGGTGGGAATAGTTACCGATAGGTAGACAGCGTGAAATCCAGATATCTGGAGCTTCAGGATATAAAGCTTTCTTTCAAGCTGAGATTCCCTCCCCAGCGGGGATTTTAATGCATGCGGCCTCTAGATAAGAAAAAAGGGGCGGAGCTAAGGATGAATTGCCAGTTTTGGTTATCATTTTATCTCAGATCAGCTAAGGGAAAAGACAGCATGTTCATATTTGAGTGTTACTACGTGACTATTATGTGACAACCAATTAGGAATTTCCTAGAATTTCTCATGATGAAGCAATTTTTGGCTAAGCAGGGAACGATACTTGGTTACCCCGGCCATTGATAATGATTTGTATATCAAAAAAGGCGCCTTTTAATGCTGGTTCGAATACTGTTTTCCATATCTGCGAAACGAGAACCTGGATTGAGTTATGATCAGGGTCAAGCGTGGGGTGCGGCACGCCACACCTGGGGGGTCGTATTGAGTAGTCAAAAGGGGAGGGGGTCGTAGTTGGGTATCTGATAATAGTGATAACATGATACTCGTATCATATCCATGATTAGCATGTCCATTAACCCCTGTAGACAAAGTGTGAGCGAATTCTGAAGATTCAAGATACTAGGCTACCTAAATGAAATGGTCAAATTCCAACATGGTTAACTTTGTTTCAAAGGTGTGTCCAACTCAGGAATCCCGCTTCAGAAGACGTGCAAACTGTGGAATTAGAAGCCAACCAAAATCTCGTTTTTCCCATTCTTCGCTTTTGATCGCTGTGCTTTCACCAAATATTACTTAGAGCTAAGAAGACAAATCAGGCTCCAAACAGTCCTATGGAATCTACAAGGTTTAGGCTATCGATTCATGTAAATATTGTCCGCTAAAAATGTTTTTTTGATATAGTTAATGGGGTGCGGCACACCCCCTTAAAAGCTGCGGCTGCCGGATGAGTATTGAGCACATAGCTTCTTCTTGCTATATTGGAAATTTGGAGCTGAACGCCCCACCCATAAGAAAATTATGGCCCTTGCAATATGCCCATTCAGATCAAAATCAGCCGTCAAATTACGTGTGATTGTAAAGTGCAGTCACAGAAAATCGGGCATACAGCTCTCAGAAATCTGAGAACTCTCTAGAAAAAGATGGTGTCCTCCAAAATGTCACACTTTGAGGTCCAGAAGTTAAGAGGAGGAAGAAGGGGTCGTTTGAGGGCTTTCATGGGAGGGGGAGGGGTTTCGAAAGACTTGTGCCTAACCTCTTTCTCAACTTTGGTAATGCCATCTTAGGTATATAGTTCGGGGGGGGGCTCTTATTAAGACAGCAATCAGGGGGGGGGGTCGTAACCAGCGATCCTGTGCCACACCCCTTGCTTGACCCTGGTTATGATTGTTTTTTTCAAAAGTGAATTGCGCTACGGCGAAGAGTGAAAATCATTAATAAAAAATTTTCTTTCCTCTTCAAATGCTGAATTTTGTTTAGATAGGTATAAATACAACCCTACACCTTTCAAGATTCTCCTCAATAGCTTCAAACGTTGAAATAGATCAAATTGGGTGATTTTATCTACCTAAAAGTACGCAAATTTTCTACGAAACAAGGTTCATAATGCCTTCAAATGATCGTTTCGCAGATTTCGAGCAAAGATTTAGAATCAGCGTTTTGAGATGCACCTTATGGTATACATCGCATTCCACATGGCCGGGGTCACCGGGTGTGTGTCAAGAGGCGCGATTTTGATTGCCAGCTGGACACCAAATAGCAAATAATAAGTGTTTTGCAACTTTCTAAAATTATATGAAATTTGGAAGAAGATATATTAGATGGTTGCATGAATTGTTCAATCTTGATATTCTAGAAGAAATTCAAAAGAGCAATTTTGAAGGTCAAAAACTCATGAAAATGCAGTTCAGAACAAATTCGTAAATATTTCAATTTATAGCAAAAACCATGAAACTCGGCAAATGGTGACCTCAGACGGATAGTAAGCTAAAGCACTTTATCCGGTAATTTTTGAAGACTCGCATAGCACTAAACTGGAGTTTTAAGTTGGTGACAGCCAGAGAAATCGCGCCTCTTGACCGTCTCCCGGGGTCACCAAGTATCGTTTCCTTGTAAGATAAATGCTCAAAGTTGGCTTTAAACTCTGCATGGCCAACAATTTGGGCGAATCTTTGGCAATAATTTTGTAAAGCTTGCATCATCCTATCAAACGGTGTCCCTTTCGTATATTTCTATATACACATACCTTGCTCGCATAGTCTGCGGACATTACTTTTGCACCAATCTAAAATATAATTGCAAACTTATTTTTTTATAAGCAATTTAAAAGTTTCAAAAATTCCATGAGGGGGGGGGGGCTCTGTGGATTACTGCTGCGCTCTATCACTCAGAAAAATACACAAAACCTCTTCTCTAAAAAAAAATTCTGAGGCAGCAAGGATAAGCGTTGAGGCTACCAAGGAGCTTCATGGTGTTCTTTTCAAGCTCATTTATTTATCTTTGTTCACGTATTTACAAACCCATGCCTAATGACCATGATTGACTGCGTATTTCGGTGGGTAAACACACAAATTTGAACCCATGGTGAGCGGGAAAGAATTCAAGAGATCATTTGTACAATCTTCATGTTGAAATCAGCAAATCAGAAGAAAGTCTCATTTGTCAAGCAGTAAACAAACATCTAAAGGTACCGTCCTTTTAAGGTCTGACGACTTGTTTTTTTTTTGAAAAGACTTAATGCCAAAAACGAACAGTGTTCGGTCAAGTGTTGCCTGAAATTCTGAGAACGAACTCAATATTCTTTATTGTTCAAGGTCGATAGATACTAGTGGTAAACAACATAAAACTGCTGAATACCCGTGATCAGTAGGTCGATGGCACGGCTTCACATACATGAACTTTCAAGCAGACAAAACAAAAGTTGCACATTCATCACTAGCTCGATTTTTGGCTGAACTAAGCAGTAAGTAAACACAGAAAACCGGTTTTGTTTCAAATGACCAAACTTCTCGCTTTCAGCAAGTACTTATGGACACCGGTTTGATGCTAGGTGTTATTTATACCCGTAATTCGTAAAAGCGCTATTAATTTGGCGCTCCAATCTCTTCCTAAAACAGTTCTAGTTAGTGTGCTAAAACACATCTTTTTCTAGAAATTCCTCGGTGATGTTGAACCTTCATGTAATGGAATCTCATGAAAAGTCTATAATCTCTCACCGTTATGGTATAGGTCAACTCTATTTCAAACACTAGGACTTCTGCGTGATGATGAAAGCGGAACATGCTAGGCAATCTTGATAGGAGAAACACTGTGGAAGCAGCTACTGCTATGACGCACTGTACCTCGCTTTGCTGTCCACTTGATGAAGATGTAGATAGTGAGAGTGTGAAAAGCCCACTTACCAAGCAAAGGACCCCCTGGCACCATTACAGAAGTTATAGGTATCGGAGGTGCTGCTTCTCAGCTAAATTACCCTGAGCTCATTTTTATGTTTCATCCTAAAGAGTTTTTATTTTTTATTTTTATTTTATTTGATTTATAAAAGGCGCTGTCCACCCAGATTCTCGACTTCCATGTTTTGATCGTTCCGGGCCTTCTCATGTTCCTGATTCCGAATATGAAGTCGAGAATCCGCGAAAACCCCAACAATCCCCGTTTCGAAGAACCCGCAGGCCGGTTTTCCGGAACGCTGATTGGTTGGGCGCGCACGGATGGGCGGGCATTACTGGAGCGGGCGGGGGCGGTGCCGTCTGGGGGTCCTCGTGCATCTTCGTTATTTCGGAGCAATTTTCTCGCTTCCGAAGCAACATTCTGAGCCTCACTTGGGCATTAGCTTGATAGGAGGCCCTACTATCATATGCTGCCAAAAGCTCAAGACCTCAACTTAGGGTGAAAGGTGCCTTTGATGCCAGGAATAAGCACGCATTGTAGTCTGTGTCGAACTTGAGCCGTGAAAACGTTGGCAGTGATAGTGGCTTACGACAATAACAGAGAGACAAACAATTAGGTAGCTCAATCATAAGTTGACACATGAAACTATTGATGTGAAAAAGTGGCATTTATTTGCGGCTAGAAGTCAAAACTGAAAATTGGAAAATGGCTTCGCTCTCGTAGTCCTTTGTATGCGACGATGTATTGTGCTATAATTCGCTTGCGTGCCCTAAATTGCGAGAATCTATTTTATACAAAAACGGAAAAGCACACAGTAATTCTACAATGTATTATAATCATATTTAGCTTACATTAGTAGTATTGTGTTTGGACTAGTAAACCCCTCAAAATTTGAGATTGAAATTTGAGATCAGCATAGCATGAAGCTTACAGTTAGTACTCCACCTAGGCATTAATGCTGTTTGTAACTCTCGAAATCGTATTTCTGCTCAAAAGCTGGTCACATACTATAGAACGTGCACCTTTGAATTTTCCTCGAAATATTCTTTGCACATAACAGTTCATAAGAACACTTTAGTTCATTGACAAACACAAAATTTGTTTTCTTTATTTTGGACTGGGTGTTCTCGGTGCAGTGGATAAATTCATGATATAAATTAATTTTTTTTCATTCTGCTCTGAACTACCATAATGTACTTTAGTATAAACTCGTGCTAGCTTGCGTATGTGTTTGGCTTACCGATGGCGAAGAACGAGTCCGCTAGATTAGCTTCGATTTACAAAGACTAATACCACTTTTGGCATGACTGAGCGACGCGAAAAAGATTGGTTTTTCTCGTGCTTGCTCGCTAATCCTTCCAAAAACTCCTACAAATTTGAACACTTTTCGTTCTCGAATTTGCATGGGACCTCTTTATCAAGAACCTTATCGCCTTTCAGGAACAGGAGCATTACTTTATGATTCTTTTGTAGGGAGAGGAGGGGAGGGGAAATTAAGGGAAGACAACAATTTTGTTTGATGATGGCTAAGCCACTTGCACCGAAATCTTTGCTGAGGGTTCTATTTCGTTTTTTTTGCCTAAAAAGTGTTTTATCAAACATAATTTTTCAAAGTGCATTATCAAGCGATTATTGCACAGATTCGTACCATAGTTTCGTGGCCTTCGCGCCCTTTTAATTCCCTTTTCCGCCCCTATATTTGATTCGCCCCTTTCTCAATTCACACTCTTTGGAGTAATCACTAAGCTTCGACATATCTCGGGACTCCCCAAAATTTCTTTTCTTTGCGAAAAGTGTGAGCCCGCGAGTACTATAGCTACTGTTCAACAAGCAATCGCGACTGTTGCCTTCCTTCAGTTTTTCTCGAAAGTTCGCTAAGATGAAGGTTACAAGAGCGTGGTAGCCCTGCGTCATATTTACACCATGCCGAAGGCGACCCTTGTTGCGTCACGGGCATAATGGCGGCCCGCCCCTCAATGGGGACTATCACTTTCGTTGCCTTAGGAGGGCTGCGCAGCTTCCGAGTGTTTGTTTGGCCTTGCTAGTCATCCCGTCATTAATCAACGTTGTGAATAGTCCGAAAAATAATCACTTTGTCTAGTTTCTCTTTGTGAACAGTATTCATTTTGCTTGGTCATTCTTTTGTCCCGAAACACAGTAGGTCATGCCTCCAATTTTTAAGCCCTATGTCTCCTCGACCTTCCTCCACAGAATAATTGTTCAAACTCTGCTTCCAGATGGGAGCCATTTGGTTGTACTCGGTGGCTCTTCTAAGCAGCATACTGAGCACTTCTATTCAAGTGAAAATTATCGACAATGGCTTGGCTCCTCCTGAAATTGTGCATTCTCCCGTATCCGTGAAGCGTATGTCCTTTCTCTTTTCTGTTTTTACTTTTTATATATCGTTGTAAACTATAGCCTAACATTCCTGTGTGGTACCTGCTGGTTGATAATGGATAATGTGAGACGCCCACAGACAAAGACGAGATGATGTTCTTTATACGCGAATTAGTGACATTCCTCTTCCTTTCGGAGAAAGTCAAAACAGATGTAATCGGGCACTCTACCGTTATGTTACTATACCAAAAACCGGTTACGGTATGCTTACTAGTGTGTCATGTCGATCGAATAGCTATGCTTTGCGACTTTCCCATCTACACGCAGTGGGAACAAAGAGCGCTCGAGGATGATTGGGAGGGGTATGAACTAGTTCGGGATGCTTTTACACTGATGGGTTTTGAGACATTTGCTTTACTAAATCGTTTTAGGGCATTTGCAACCTACATTTTGCCATCTTAATCAAAGATACTGACAAAACAATTAAAAAGGGAAAGGAATGTTTCAAAAAATAGACTCACTTTATGTGCTTTTAGAGCAGCAGAGCGCAAAATTCAAAATCACCTTATTACGTAAAGACTCTAAAATACCTACGTTTTTCAGGGTGAAACTGTAAATTTTAGCCGTAGTTTCAATCAACTCAATGTGCCTTCTAAAATTCTCCTTTTCTGAAAAGAATTACTAGAGAATCCAATTCGTATGCGCAATCGTCTACAACTCCTGCTTTATGTATCTAGAAGCTTCTTTTGTATGGAACTTATAAAACATTTGATTTTCATTAAACTTTCTTGACACCAAATTTTGGTTCTCTATCAAGAATTATATCGAAATTCCAAAACTACTCTTCCCGAACTGTAGATATAATGACAGATATGAGAATTATTGTTAGTCCACTTTCGACGTTTGGGAAACAAGCTTGAGTTTAAAAAGCGTAAATCAGTATTCATTAGGCGAGGAATCATTTGGCTTTGGCAGTTTGTGAAGTTTCTCGGCTTTCCCTTCTCTGAGAAATTCATGAAACACAGCTGGAAAAGAAACGGTTTGCGAAATTTCAAAAATTTTTTCACAAACTGTTTATCAAAGTGTCCACTGGTATAATCAAGAGCATAATGAAGTATGAAATTTTTTGAAATTTCGCAAACTTCTTTTCCAGCAGTATCTCACAAATTTCTTAGAAAAGGGAGAACTGAGAAACTTTACAAACTGCCGAAGCCAAATGATTTCTCGCCTAATGAGTGCTAAACTTCAGTAACGGATCGAATGATGTAACTTCGGAAAGTCTTTTAGCATGCTTCCCAAAACCTTTGTGGGTCCATAACCTCCGGAAAAAAATTTTTCTTACAAGGCTGTTTGAATTTTTAAAATATTTTGGAAATTTTTCGAATTATTTACAAGAATAAATCACTTGCACATTTTTATAAGCCATGTAAATAACTTTCAAAATTTTGCAACCGATTTTTGGGGTGAGGCCTCTCCCCGTTCCTCCCCGCTCCGGACGCCACTTCACTTTCTCAGGCTTCTTCTTGCCGAATGATCACTCCATCATTTTACCAAAAAAGCATTAGCAAAGTCATCAGGAAGAGATTTAGTCGTACCTATCGCGTCTATTAGGGTCCAGATTAGAATCAAAGAGCTTGTTACGCCTGATTTATGTTTGACATGCTGACAAGCAAAAAACTGAAAAAGATGACAGCGTGAATGGATCTGCTAAGCGTGTCCACGTAATAAAAGGCGCAACACTTGCTAAGGACCGCTATAGATGAGAAGCCGAGATGGACACACTCTTGGTTACGTAAGCGAGGTAGCAAGAGAGGAATAGACAAACCATTCATTGGGTAGTTTCGAAAGTTCTTTCTATGTTCAAATCTATCGCGAAAATCCGCGGGTAAGGTAGGAAAACGCTGCAAACACCTTGCTTTTCTTTCTGGTTTTCAGCAATCATATTCCTGTGCTGTTACTCTTGTGGTCGCTGAGAAAATTGCCGAAATTTCGAACCGAGTTTTACCATTTCCAAATTTGGCAATTTTTCAGAATCTTCATTTTGAACTTTTGCAAAAGCTTGGATAGCAATTAGAGGCAGGGATCGGCAAGGTTGGCTTATAGCCAAGCTGGATATCTTGGGACAAAATGCAAAGAGGGGCTTTGTTCTTGCACAGAATTTGCGACGTTTTTCTGGTCGAAGTGGAGATTTTTTTAGGGATAATGGTCTAGGGTCAATGGGGACTTGTAAAGATTCGCAAAGCAAGGGGACTTCGTTTTTTGCATTTTCAGCTAGCCAGCTCGTGCGAGCCCTGATTAGAGAGCATAAACAGAGTGAAATGTAATGCAATTTTTTTAGCACCTATAGCTGACTTTTTATAATTTTTGTAATTATATTTCTCATGTATCAAAATCCACTTTTGGTCATTCGAAGAGTCATGGAACTTGAAACGGCACATAAAAAAGGTGTCATTCGATGCAACTTTTCCTTTTTATTCTTGTTTTCCCAACTCTTAAATTCCTTGGCAGTAAAATTTACGAATTCTTGATTTTGAACCCACCATAGGCTTCACACGCGAAATGCGAAATTTGGTATTTCGCGGCGGTAAATGCTCAGTCATTTTGTAAAAATAGTGGATAATCACAAGCGACTTCAAAAAAATTTCAAAATCCGAAATTTGTTAGTGTTTGAAGCGTTTGTGTTCACGACTTCGCAAAAGTGAAGACTTTTGGAAAAGTTATTTGAAAGATACCGAGAAGCCAATCAGAGCAGTCAAAGGACTACGTTGCATTGCACCTCGCTTACGCTATCTAATTGCTATCAGCTTTTCCAGTGGTTAAAAATGAATACTCTGAGAAATTGCCAAAGTTGGACATGGTAAAAGCATGGATTCGAGATGGCTATTATTTTAGTGACTACGGGAATAACCAGCGCATGAACATGATTGCAGAAAAGACGAAGAAAAGCTATACCGGATGGCGTTTGCGGCATTTTCTTACCTTCTTTTCACGTTTTTTATGGTAGGTTAAAATGACAGAAAGACTTTTAGAATGACTTAATGTACTTGGCGCTAGAGACCTACTTTTATTTTTTAGGAAGAGTGAAAATGAACGAACTGCAGTGAAGATAGGGTATAGCTTTGACAACCACGCTGTAGCAAAAGTAGACCACCTAAAATTTGGGAAAACTCTTTTTGAAAGGCAGCGAAAGTCTTAATATATTATTCGGTGCAGCTTGAATTATCTAGCTTTTTTGTATTTTTGCATGTGATTCTCGTTTGCCGACCTTCTTGAAAGGGAGGAGTATTCGCGATCAAAAATGCATAAACAATTAACAGAAAATAGCTTTTTCTGAGTATTTGCTAATAAGTATGAGCAACGCTTAGCTTTCTTGAGCCTTTTTTAATGAGTGGCCCATGAAGTGAAGGATTTTCGATTTTCGCGTTTTCTTGGCATTCTAGTCAAAAGAGATAAAGATGACATGATTCTATTTACGTGAACGGCAAATTAATCATAATCTTTTTTCACTCTTCTTATCAATTTATTGTTCACTCCGTCCAAAACTTTCCAAGCGTCCTATACAAGAGTACGAAGAAAAAATTTCATTTATCAGCAAAGCTGAAGTTTATTGTTGGTTTACCGAAATAAGAGACAGAATGGTGTCAACTTCATGTTTTGTGGCTATGGATGTCTTGCAGTGTGATTCAATTTCATTCTGTCAATGAAAGGAGTGTACCAATACATAAGGGGCTTTATCAAGCTGCGGAAAAATATGTCATTGAAATTCTTGCAAACTCCAGCGAAGATATGATTACCATCAGGATAATTTGATGAGCAGTATGCATGACCTTAACTGAACTTCCATATCAGTTAACAAATTGCCTCAGCAGGTAAAGGGATTGGAGAGGAGTGCTCCTCCGCAGGAACAAAAATGCTTTGAGAATGAATGTTTGAGGCTATTAGGACGTTGAATAGCATTTTAGGGGATTTTACTCTTTTGTGAATTGCGAGGTTTGTTTGAAAATTTTATCCCTATTTCAGCTCGCTGTGTCATACGTGCTCCTGCGCTGGACCTGATATTCATTTTGGACAGTTCGGGATCCTTGAGGGATAAGTTCCAAGATGAGATCGATGTGATTCGTCGCATCATAAAACACGTAACCATCGGCGATACCGCCACCCATGTGATGCTCATCCAGTTCAGGTAAGCACCGTGTTTGGGTGTGCTTGTAACTTCCCACAAGTTGAATCTCTTCAGTGGAACCCAGCACTTGGAATTCAATTTCAACAAATTCACAAGCCGCGAAGATCTGCTGGCAGCTCTCGATGTGCTGCGACATGTGTCCGGCATCACCCGCATCGGTGGAGCTTTTGAGTTTGCGCTCGAAATTCTGCGAGATCCCATTAACGTAAGCTGACCTTAGTCATCCAGGGATTCACCTGCAAAATCTTGATTTCAGGGAATGAGGGATGCAAATGTGCCTAAAATTCTGTATTTGCTCTCAGACGGAAGGACACACGACTATCCAAAAGACTGGGAGATGGCCGACGTAGTGAGAAAGTCAGTTTGCCGAACAAACTTGTTTACGATCAGCTTACTCTCCTAGTTTTCAGAACAATACCAAACATTGATATTTGGGCATACGGTACAGGAGAGTATGTCGCTACACCGGCTCTTGTGAACTATACTCGGGTAAGCGAATTCCGCGAATGTTGATGATGTCATGAAAATTGTTGTTGAAAGTACCTAAAAACAGGTAGTTTACGCCCAAGTACGAGTCACCTTTGTGTACTGCCAATGCGTAACAAAGAAAAACAAAGTGATTTATGAGGCCGTCCACATTGGTTGCATTGGGTGGAAAGCCCCGCTGGAAATTGATGGAGCCGTTAAAAGGAGGGTAAACACTGTAAACTTAGGATTGTAAGCGTTCCAGTCGTATTTTTGATGGACATTCAAGGGGTATGCCATGAGAAAGAAGAAGTAGCTTTTGCAGATAGATAGGGGTTATTGTGATAGAGGTGAAAAGAGCGAAAAGTGTTACAAATCCTTTCGCTCTCACATGCGTGATCCGGCCTGCGGGGGCGAAATCTCAAAATTGTTGAAAGTTGAGTTATAAAGCTGCAAAAGACTCGTTTATTATACTTGTAAATAATTTGAATAGTCTATACTATTTGCAAATTCAAGTTAGCCTTGTAGAATTTTTTTCGGGCGGCTGTCGCCACGCCAACTAATTCGGAAACGATTTATGTAGCTCTTTAAAAAAACTTTCTCGGACCACCACTGCGATACACCTACTGTGGCTCGTGTCACATCTGGACCAAAAAGAAAGGAAAAAGTTCAAAATAACACAAGAGGCACTTTTTCGATGGCTACAATTTATAACTGGGCTAAAGTTTAAACCCCTATTTCTTTGTTGTTGAAGACTTTGTAACTTGAGAAATGATTTTTCCTCATTCCGTCGTAAACAGAAAGATAGGATATGGAGAAGAATGTTTATCTATCAAATATACATTATCTATCATTTACACATTTAGGATGCATCGAAAATAGTGACGAATGCAAATTTGAACAGACTAGAACCTCAATTCGATCCCTTCCACGGCGTTGAAATTTGCGAAACGATTCCGAGTAAGCGATTTTTGATCAACATAAGGTTTGCGGAATTTACTCCTTACAGCATGCGTGAAAGGCTCAGACAAGCCCTTGGATCTGGTCTTGGTGATAGATGCATCCGAATCACTTTATCAGTTGTTCAAAGAACAAGTGCGATTTGCCATAGAACGCATCGTGAACAACATCCATATCCATCCCGAAGCTGTGAGGCACGTTAGCATTCAATTGATCACTTTTTCTAGCGATGTTCTTTAGCGTTACCAGTAACAGCTTTTAGAATGGCGCTGATAACGTACTCCGGAATGACGTTCACACATTTCAAGTTCAACAGTCGAGAATTCGGGAACAACACATCAGTTATCAACCATCTTAACACCCTACGTTCCATAAAGGGAACAACATCTACAGATTTGGCTTTGCAAGAGGCTTTTACTTTGCTCAAGTCGCAGAACCCCAACGATGGTAAAGAGCACATTTTTTGTAGCTTGTTGGATGAACATAGTCGCTTTAGGAATTCGTCCCGGCATACCGAAGTTGGTGATTGTCTTGACTGATGGGCATTCTGCACGGTCACCTAAGGAAATAGCGGATGCTATGCGAGCTCAAGGTAGAGTGCTAGACTGGAAAGGTACAGTAATTCGCACGAATGGTTACTTTTAGGTATCACCCTGATAGCTGTCAGTGTCACTCCCAGACCGTATGTAGATGAAGCCGAGCTCTTGCAAATTGCTGGTGATCAATCTCGAGTCTTCACTCCACGAAACGCTCACGTAAAGAATAGCATTGTCTTTTTAAGAAAAAGACTGACGCTAATGGTTTGATGCGTAGAGTTTACCGTATTAGACTCTGACAAGATAGCATACAGTAATGAAGGGGTTTTCACAACTCTCACATTGATACTTGATTTCGCTTGCCAGTTCGAAGACAATGTAACTTAAATTTGAAAAGAAAAATTAATCTGAAATCATTCTTTTCAGGAGTTTGAAGCAGAGTTGATGAAACACGTCGGCTTTGGCTGTGAAGGTCTAGAGCTAGGCCCAGATGCCAGTAAGCTCTTTCATGAAAGTTCCATAGCTTCCCTCATCCTCCTTCTTCCTCAGAACCTCGCGTGCGTGGAGCCACAGACGTCACGTGCAATGCAAATTCCATGTCACTAACTGTTCGAACTCAACGTCCGATGCATGGCTTGATGTATGCTCAGAATTACCACGATACCCCTGCATGTACCCTGGTAAGTTTAGACATATTTTAAGGCAGATGCCAGTAGTTTTGATTTCCTTTTCAGGCCAGCGATGGATCGTCACGTGAATTGACTATCACGTTTAGAGATGGTGAATGTGGGCTCTATAAGACACCCTCACAGGTCTCTTTCATTGTCAAATTTACATGGCTTCGCTCTTATATTGCTACGACAGAAACAGAAGCTCGAAATAACGCTCAGCTTTTTCTTTTCTCTGATTCTCGAATTACTCCATAAACTCTGAAAATGGGGTTCAAATTGTTGTGGAAAATACATGTATGTTGTTTAATTAGGCTCTCTGTGTTACACACCTAGGCCGGTAGTAATCTCCTGACCTGGCGGCATGTTTCGCCGTGAGGTCGGCGTCATCTTTACGTGAAGTCGGCGCGAACACCGAGCTCGAATTTGCGCCCTCTCAACCCTTTTCAACACGTATTTCTGGTCGAGGAGGTCATAGTGACCTTAGGGAACCTTGCCTGGCAACTGAAGGTGCTAAAAACCTCCCCAAACAGAATTGTAGAGGAAGGCAGGAGGTGCTGGCGGCAGCTTCGCGAGCTGACCTGGTGGCATCTCGTCGAAATTTCATCGCTGAGAGATGCCGCCAGGTCAGAGAGTACGAAAAATAGCGTGCTCTTTTGAGAGATCAAGGTGCCACCATCATGACGTGCCCCTACCATGTCGAGGTGGTGGCACCTTGCTGGCGGCGTCTGCAAGTTTGGGAAGTGCGGCAATATCACACAATTTACGTCGGGCGAAAAAACCAAAAAATTCTACTTTTCATCAAGAAACTATTATTTTTTTCATTATATGAGTTTTTCTCTTTTTTGAAACGACGATTTTCTTACAAAGGAAAAATCTAGTAATGCGTGAGAGCCATAAAGAACATCATCTTTTTTGGAAATCTCTTCTAAATCTCGTTTGCAACGATTTCGCCCCTCTCTCGCTCATATCAATCAGCTGTTCTTTCACGTCAAAGTCTCTCACGCAATGTATCGATCCCTCTTACAGGCGGCCACTTACCAGCGCGTTCCTCCTATTCAGAGGTGCGATAGGTGGAGCCGGGCCCCCCAAAAGTGAAGGTGGTTCCAGCTACCACTGACCGGGTGAAGGTGGTAGTGCCGGACACTCACCTCCCAAAAACGTCGACGGGGGGGGGGGGGGTAACGTCGACTGAGCCTATCCTTCCAGGTCGTTGCCGCCAGTGCGCGGAATATAAGCAAAACAAACGCAAAAAAGATCATTGAAGGCATATTTTTAGGAACACGGCGGCATATTTATTTAAAATAAACGTGTTTAGTAAATGGTGTATTTGGAAGTAAAAGATAGCGGGACTGTACGGATTTTATCAAGTAAATTTTGTCATAACGTACTACAAACAAAGTAGGTCGATCCAGGGAATAACCGCCGAGAACCAGAATTTTGAATAATAAAATAACGATAAATTATGCGAAATTTCCATTTTTATAAATCTTGCGGTTGAAGATGTCAGCAATTGCGACTTCATAGGTTTTGAAGGGCAAATGTTGTTCTACCAGACAGTGAAAGAATTAGGTCGATCTGAGCAGTGGCCGCCGAGAACGAGAATTTTGAAAAATTAAGCGATTTTAGGTTAGTTAGTGACAGCTGACGTTTAGACTCCTATAAATCTGGAATGTGAAGGAGTGCAATGTTGCGACTTCATAGGTTTTGTAGAGTAAGGATTGCTGTATCGGACCATGTGCCGTAACGATCCAATAAGCTACCGCCGAGATTCAGGCTCTTGAAAAAACAAGTGAAAAACCGCTTTTTGAAATTCAACAGCGCATAACTTCTCCAGAATTGCATGAGTCATGTTGCGACTTCATAGGTTGGATTCTCCTCATCAAGAGCTTTCAGATGATATATAATATGTGGGGGGTTTTGCGCCTCTCACAGCATATGCCCGGGGGTGGAGACTTTTCACCCCAAAGTCTCCACTGGCGGTCTCCGGCCAGTACATTAAATGGGCGAGGTGGAGACTTTGGGGTGAAAAGTCTCCACCCTGGGTTAGAGCCGCAAAAATCATTGAACCCCCCACATATTATATATCATCTGAAAGCTCTTGATGAGGAGAATCCAACCTATGAAGTCGCAACATGACTCATGCAATTCTGGAGAAGTTATGCGCTGTTGAATTTCAAAAAGCGGTTTTTCACTTGTTTTTTTCAAGAGCCTGAATCTCGGCGGTATCTTATTGGATCGTTACGGCTAAGACATGGTCCGATACAGCAATCCTTACTCTACAAAACCTATGAAGTCGCAACATTGCACTCCTTCACATTCCAGATTTATAGGAGTCTAAACGTTAGCTGTCACTAAGTAACCTAAAATCGCTTAATTTTTCAAAATTCTCGTTCTCGGCGGCCACTGCTCAGATCGACCTAATTCTTTCACTGTCTGGTAGAACAACACTTGCCCTTCAAAACCAAAGAAGTCGCAATTGCTGACATCTTCAACCAGCAGATTTATAACAATGGAATCATCGCATGATTTTTCATTATTTTATCATTCGAAATTCTGGTTCTCGGCGGTTATTTCCTGGTTCGACTTACTACATAGATATATGCTCCCAATACTTTCTTTTACCTTCCTTTTGCTTATTTTCCTTCTTTTGAGCTTCAACAAAAATTTTTTTTCAAACCCAAAAGTGAAGGTGGTCACCCCGTACCAGCTCAAAAGTGAAGGTAGGCGGAGACTCGGCTCCGACTATCGCACCTCTGCTCCTATTGCTGGTGCAAACGGCAATGGCTGACCGAATGGTCGAATGGTTAACGTGGTGGCACTTGAGTTAACGCACTTAGATTCGATCGCGCGCGATGTAGCAGTTTTGCGGCTGTGTGCATCATCAAAATTTGATGTGCGAAATATTGCGTACTAAGGTTAAGTGAGATTATTAAAACCTAGAATCACTCCACGAGCTGCCGCCGAAGATGGCAACTTTCCGTGACGTGTGCCAACTTGGCGGCATCTTTGATTCCGCCAAGTAGGGTAGATTACTGCCGGCCCTAGGGACAGCCGATGTTTCTCGCTACCCCAAGTTTCCATCGGGCTCATTTTTCTTATTGTAAAAAAATGAGAAATTACAAGGCTGGGACACTATGCTTGGCAGTTACTACTCACGCTTAGAGAGTCATAAGTAGGCTGTTTAGTGACTGCCAACCTTCATCGTGTGATCTATTAAAAATCGAAATTCATAAGAAGTCCATAACTTACTTTAGAAAAGCAAAGTCGTTCGTCTCGTCGCAGCAATCATATGATCGCTATATGTTGTATGTTTTCAGAACCGCGATGGATACAATTTCAACATAACAGTGATCTTACAGTTTCATCCTCTCATCATTACCAGAGCAGATCAGGTCAGTAGGTCACCATGTTCAGATAGAAAAAGGCAGTCCAACCATGAAATATGGTTTTCTCCTACATTTTAGATAATCGACAGCATTTGATACACCTAACAATAAGTTCCATCATAACTGCGTACATAGTAATGCAATCTGAGCCGAAAGTTGAAGAGATTCTTTTCTATCTTCGCATAAATTCAATTAAGCAGAGTTCTAGTCGAATAAAAGATGTCTTCACTATGTCTAAAGCAGAAGCAACTCAGCGTTGGCACTTCCTCTTTAGTCTACTTCTCACCCTCCATCGCGAGGGCTAGCCTCATAATTGGCTCCTTTCAAATACAGGTGTCTGACCATTGCAGTCTCCAGGGTATTAAAGGCACCGTCCACCCAGATTCTCAACTTCCATGTTTTAGTCGTTTCGGGGTCTTCTCATGTCCCTGATTTCGAATATGAACTCGAGAGTCCGCGAAAACATTAGCAATTTCCATCCCTGAGAACTCTCAGGTCGGTATGCTGGAACAGTGATTGGATGGGTACGCACGGATGGGCGGGCATTACTGAAGCGGCTGGGGCGCTGCCATCTGGGGGTCCTCGTGCCTCTTCGCTATTCCGAAGCGATTTTCTCGCTTCCGAAGTGATTTGGGCCGTGACTTGACATTGACTTGTTATGGTGTCCTATTATCGTAAGCTGCCGAAAGCACAAGACCCCTAATTCAGGTTGGACGGTGCCATTAATGACGTATTTGCGCTCGTACCGTTGCTGGTGTAAATCACTGTAATGTAGCTGAAACAGCAGCAGCAGCTTTGAAGGCATGTTCGGGCAAAAATTGATTTTGAGATTTTGTGCCTATCCGGGTTTATTCGCCATGCCGAGTACAAAATCCACATTGGAAGGCACGAAAACGGCAAAAACGGCTCCATCACAGGGTGGAAATCGGCAGGTGTGCGGTGGTCCTCTCCACTGTGAATTCACGCTCCCACCTTCAGGAGCGATCTTCTCGCCATTCGTACTTGGCCTACACTCCTTCCACCATCGTGTGTGGTTGTTCTCCCAGCGTCAGGCTGCTAACCCAAAGGGAAGCAAGCGACAAGCCGGCTGGAGAAGTCAAAACGTCGCATCAATAAACCTCTTTTATCTTTCAACAAAAACTTCAAGTAACAGCTTTGGCATTTCCCAAAAGTGACGGACAAATGAATGCGAACCCTGAAAGAAGACTGCCATTTCAACAAGTTGAGAGGAGAGGACTAGATTTGGTAAATCATCATAGGTTCAGACAACGATCGAAGGCTTCAAAACCGCTTCGACTGGCTACTATCAATGTAGGGTCCCTAACGGCACGACAGGGGGAATTAGCGAATTTTCTTAAAAGTAAAGTAAAGTAGACATTGCTTGCCTTCAGGAGACCAAGTGGAAAGGTGAAAGTCGCGCGATATAGGAGATGGATACAAACTCCTATGTAAAGGAACAAGTAACGGCAGGAACGGAGTCGGAATAGTTGTTTGTGAGAGGTTAAAAAACAGAATTACTAACGTGGAAAGAATGACTGACCGACTTATGAGCATCAGGATAGAAAATGGAAAGAGAAACCTGCTAATAGTCACTGCTTATGCACCACAAACAGGGTGCGGCAATGAGGAAAAAGATGCATTCTGGGGAGAGCTTGATGACTATATCGGATCCGTACCGCCTGAAGAGATATTACTGATTGGTGCAAATTTCAATGGTCATGTAGGAGAACGACGAGGTAGTGCAGGAATGCCATGGAAACCATGGATATGGACTGCGTAACGAAGGCGGAGGGCGCATTCTTGAGTTTACTGCTGCTTACGAACTGGAACTGGCAAGTACTCACTTCGTAAAGGGAAGTAGCCATCTGGTTACCTACGCCAGTGGAGGACGAGAATCGCAGATAGACTTCTGGTGCGTGCGACAACATGATCTCAGGTATGTAAAGAATAGCGAGGTCATCCCGGGTGAGGACTGCATACCGCAGCATAGACCACCACCTGCTACTGGACCTGGATACCCTACTTGATAAGGAAAGAAAGAAGGCGACGGAGCATAGGCTGCGTATTAAGTGGAGGAAGCTCAAAAACGATGCCTACACAAAAGCGACAATGACGACTGTTTTGGCAGAATTGGATGATAATTCAGAAAACTCTAGAAGAAGCTGAAAGACAATGTCCATCGTATAGCTAGTGAACTAGTCGGATACACTTAACCTGGAAGACCGAAACTTGACAAGGAAACTTGGTGGTGGAATGAAGCCGTACAGATCGTCATAAAGAACAGGGTCAAGCAAGGGGTGTGGCACACGATCGCTGGTTACGACCCCCCCCCCCCTGATTGCTGTCTTGATAAGACCCCCCTCTGAATTATATACCTAAGATGCCATTACCTGAAGGCCCTGTCAAACATAATGGGCAACATATTTATAATGAGCATATCAATTAACCCCTGTAGACAAAGTTTGAGCGAATTCTGAAGACTCAAGATACTAGGCTACCTAAGTGAAATGGTCATTTTCCAACATGACTAACTTTGTTTCGAAGGTGAATTAGCTATCCGTTTTTGCATTCAAGACAAAGCACTACTCTTTGTTTGTCCATCCTAGAAATCTCGCTTCAAAAGACCTCCAAACTGTGAAATTAGAGGTCATTTAAGTGCACGTTTTTTCCAATTTCCGCTTTTGATGACTGTGCTTTCACCAACTATTACTCAGAGCAAAGAAAACGATTACTCTCAAATCACTCCTGTGAAAACTAGGGGATCTAGGCTATCGATGCATATAAATATGGTTTGCTAAAAATGTTTTTATGACATAGTTAATGGCACACCCTCTTAAAAGCTGTGGCTGCCACAGCTTTTAAGAGGGTGCGCCACACCCCATAAACTATATCAAATAAACATTTTTAGCGAACGTTGTTCGTATGAATCGATAGCCTAGACCTCGTAGATTTCATAGGAGTGATTTGACCGTGATTCGTCTTCTTATATTAGCTCTGAGTAATAGTTGGTAAAAGCACAGCCATTAAAGGCGAAAAATGGGAAAAATGAGATTTTGGTTGGCTTCTAATTCCACAGTTTGGAGGTCTTTTGAATCGGGATTTCTGAGATGGACAAAGAAGGAGTAGTGCTTTGTCTTGAGTGCAAAAACGGATAGCTAATTCACCTTTGAAACAAAGTTAACCGTGTTAGAATATGACTATTTCACTTAGGTACCTACTATCTTGAATCTTCAGAACTCGCTCAAACTTTGCCTACAGGGGTTAATTGACATGCTAATTATGGATATGATACGAATATCATATTACCACTATTGCAGATTACCCGACTACGACCCCCTCCCCTTTTGACTTCTAGGTAAGACCCCCTCCCCCAGGTGTGGCGTGGCACACCCCACGCTTGCCCCTGATAAAGAAGAAGAAGGCGGCATACAAGATATGGCAGAAATCACGCACAGAAGATGCTCACCAAAAATATCTAGAAGAGAGACGCGCAGCAAGGAAAAGTGTCAGAGAGGCTAAAGAATCGTATGTGGAAGAACTTTACAAGAAA
The DNA here is from genome assembly GCA_958299035.1 of Cylicocyclus nassatus. Classification (NCBI taxonomy): domain Eukaryota; kingdom Metazoa; phylum Nematoda; class Chromadorea; order Rhabditida; family Strongylidae; genus Cylicocyclus; species Cylicocyclus nassatus. The sequence continues at coordinate 48,424,064 of CATQJL010000223.1, read as the reverse complement.
CTGCAAAATTGTGAAGGCGAACGAGAAATTCATTGACTAGCGAAAAGAAGAGCAAACGCTACAAAAGATTTGGATGAGCACTTCTATAACATCAAAGATGCACAGGAAAGTACTTAGAAAGCTGCAAGAAATTAATGAAAGATGGAGGACATATTTTGCAAGCACGGCATCCACGAGCCATACGTATACATCCACAGTAACAGCTGATCCTGTGTTGCGACCAGTACCCAACACCACAGAAGAAGAATTGGCGGTTGCCATTAAGAAAACAAGAAATGGTAAAGCAACACTCTTAGACGATGTCCCTAGCGAATTCTGGAAGAAATACGGACATGCTGGAGTAGCATGGTTAACACAACTTCTGAATCAGATTGTTAAGACCAAGAATATGCCAAGTGACTGGTGCAAAAGTACAACACTACCGATTTGGAAAAACAGAGGAGACATAGCTGACTGTTCGACGTACCAACCAATCAGACTCATGTGTTACACATTAAAGATCTTCGAAAGAATTTTAGAAACGCGACTTCGAAGCATTGTAGAGCTGACCCCTAATCAATATGGGTTCGTGAAGGGTTGCAGCACGACAGACGCTATACACGCTGCCAGGATGAAAGCAATTGAAAGAAGCAGGGAGAAACAATGCGAATTGCATGCGGCGTTCCTCGATTTGGAGAAATTGTTTGATAAGGTGCCGCATGACATCATATGGTGGTCGCTACGAAGGCATATGGTGCCAGAAGAATACGCGCAGTGGATCAAGATGATATACAAAGATGCCACTAGCCACATACAAACAGCAGCAGGTCAATCAGAAGACTCCCATAAACGCTGGCGTTCACCAAGGCTCCGTAATGTCTCCCTTCCCTTTTATCACGGTTTTGGATGCGATAGTTGGAAGCTTCATACGCCAATCGCCCGATGTACGCGGATGACGTACTGTTGATGGCAAGAAATAGGCAAGAATTGGAGGCGGATGTACAGAAGTGGAAAAGTGAACTAGAGCCACGGTCTGAAAATCAACGCAGCAAAACCGAATACATGGAGCTGGGAGTTCAAAGGCCTGGAACCATCCAGACTGAAAGTATTTCCGTGAAGAAAACCACTGCTTCCAAGTATCTGGGAACTCTCATATCAGCAGACGGTACGCTTCAAGAAAAAATTACCTCCAGCTCAGATAATCACGGGTGCAGGCGGCCATGCGAATTTGAGCAAGCGGGCACCGGAAAAATAGTTCGCTGATTTCTTGCGGCCCGCTTGCAGAAATTTGGAGAACTATTGACCATTTTTCAGACAAACGCTAGAAAAACTATCGCGGTTTTTCTAAGATTAGCTGCGGCGCATTGACCGCATTCTCGCGGACTTTTCGCGAGAATATGCAAAATTATTGAGGGCCGCGCGGTCCTTTATAGAGAACCGCACAGCCCTCAGGTACTTTCCGCTAAGAGAATGTACCTCAAACTTGAGTAATTAAACCATCGATGACACCTCTGCAGCATAGAGTCTCACATTTGCTCGACGTACGCCCAAAACTGCTTAAAAAGAGTCCGCGCGCCTGCTGAAAGTTTGGCCAGCGCTATCTGAAAGAGATTATTTGACGAGCGTCAGCAAAAAACTCTGTATTCTGCCCCGCTAGTAGAACATTCGGCAGTAAAGGAGGTACCGCCCGCTGAAGGTTTGGCCACGCCCCAAAATTCTGCTGACCTCCTGCAAGAAAACGCGAGTTTGCGGACCGCCTTCCCTCCGCGATTACCTGAGAGGATAAACGCAGCTTGGTTGAAATGGAGAAGTCTTACCGAAATCATGTGTGATAAACAAATAATAATTAAATTGAAGTCCCAGTTGTAGCGCACCGTGATGCCCAGCTGCCTTATATGGCAGCGAGTGTTGGCATGTACGCGAAGCGATGAACAAAGGATTAGTGTAATGAAGACACGTATGCTAAGATGGACAGCAGGCATCACTATGCTGGATCATGTCAACAACGATACCATTAGGACCACAATGAGAGTCGCAGCGATTGTCAAGAAGATGCAAGAAAAGCCACTTCAATGGTACGGACATGTAAAAAGAAGAGAGGAAGATCACGTTACTAAATTGGCGCGTCCTGTAGATCTCACCGGAAGGAGACTTAAAAGGAAGACCGAAACTAAGATGGATGGATAAAGTTGAAGCGGACTTGAAAGAACTTCAAATAAATCAACATCAAGCTGAAGATTGCTAAGAATGGAAAAGACTTACAAGAGTAGTAGGGTAGATATGATGATTCTTCTTTGCTACGGTTCGTAGTGTACGACTAAAGATTTTTTACTGTTCTTTGCTAAGGAATCCCGTGATTGCATTGGACAGAATGATATTGAAAGAGTAGCAGATCCCATACAAAGGAACAACGCGAGGATAAAAAAGATTCGTACTTGGCCGGTAGCGATGTTAGGATGGCTAGAGGAATCGAGAAGAACCTCCGGAAGGTGGGAGTGTAACTCACAGTGGGAGGACCTCGCCTACTGCTGTTTTTCTCCTGCGCTAGAGCTTTTGCCGTTTTCGCGCCTTTCAGTGTGGATTTTCGGATTCAGCATGGCAATAGGCCCCTATAAGCACAAGATCTCAAAATCGACTTTTGGCTCGGACACTGCCTTTGAGCCGCGCTCGCTTTCCTTACAGAGATCCAGTAGGGTTTTTCATTCCATCTGTATTGGGTTGAGCCAGACTGCGCGGCGTACGCGGCGTACTTCGCGTACGCTCCTATGATGAAACATACCGAGCGTACGCGGCGTACGCGGCGTACCCCGCTTACGCCGCTTTCTCAGCGTAGTCTGGCCCAACCCTATGTTACACTTTGGTGTTTGGCAACTTTTTCTCTTTCTCTTTTCTTCTTCTTTTTTCGGCTAACAATGCAAGGGAATTATGTGCATGCTCGTCTTTTCAAAAATAGAGACTAAAGTCATTGCGCACAAGCTTCTAGAGGAAAACGTGAAGCATAGTGTAGAATATCGATAAAAACGCTGCTCATTAATACCAGGCTGTTCCAAAAGTTTTGTCCAATCTATGCCTTGCACAGTGCACTTTTTGCATTATTGTGAGCACCATTTAGAAGCAATTTTTCTTCTCTTCTAATGCTTACCAACTTGTATGGAACCCTTGCAGTGAGGAGATCAAAATGCAGTTATCTCAAGAAAAAACTTTGTGAAGAGTATTTCCGCAGCGTTCGTGAAATTACGTACGTAATATTTTACATTGAGTAGAGTATAATGGGCCAAAAATGCCCACTTTTATTTTTCCATAAAAAATCTTAACTTTCCAAACTTGTTTTCAAAGATTGAAGACAGACTTAGTTGTTCTGCAAGCGACAACAACCTACGTATGGCGGCAAATGATATACTCTGTGTCGCATATTTCAAAGCAAGGCGAGCGCAAGCAGGGATCATTAGCCAATTACCTTTTATCGTTCGCGAGAGCAAGAAATAAATCATATATTGAAAGCTCAGTATACTTGGGCGGGAGAGTGCTTAAATAAAGGCTTTTTTTTTTGAGTTGCTTTGTCTTGTCCAAGATATGCACTCTCTTGACTTGAATCGTTCACCCTAGTTGTTCTGCTTTATATGAACATAACATTAATGACTAGAAACTTTATTATATATGTATATGTAAGATAAAAAGAAGGGAACGGAAGCCGCCGGTCACCCGGTTAGGCACAGCTCATCTGGAGTTGCTGAGCACCGTCCGATTGGCGTGAGGACTGTCGGACCATGTAATTAGTCTGCGTCTCAACAGCTTATAGAAATTCCTACGCAGCAAAGAACAACTTGAAATCCCATTAGCTGTTAAACGATCTTTGAAGTATAGGCTACTCAATGATGGCAGCCAAATATGTTAACCTATCCTTACTGGGGAGCATCAGCGTCAAAATAGAAGGTATTGAAAAAAATCCCGCAAACCCCAAATTCTCTCTTCTCTCTCACTTGCCTTTTTCGAATGGCATATGGCATAATGCTCTTTGTTAGCCATAGTCTTGCTTGATCCAACAAAGTCAGGGCCCGGCACAAGGTGGGCAAACGGGGTTTTCCAAAACGAATACCCCTTTGATCCCAGTAAGTTTTACAAATACTCCCTTGAGCCCAAAAATGACGTTTTGTGCTTGTGCGACGAGATTACCGGCCACACTTCGCCTAAAAGCGCTCAAAAGCGCCCAAATTGCTCAAATTCCTCATATTACTCAAATTGCTGTACCAAGATAGGAAACAGGAAGAAAAATAAGCAGTAAAAAGGATTAGGGAATGAGAAAATATCAAAGAAACGCAGTCATAGGAATGAGAGACGCCGTTCCCGCGCGTATCGATTGACTGGGGCGCGCTTTCTATCTTAGAAAGCTGGGCTGCTGATGCCATTTTGGGCTCCAGCAAGGACAAGAGGAGGAGTTTCGGAACCAAAATTTCACCATGTAGTAAACTTTAGGTGTACAACAGATTTATGTAAAAATTTTGAGAAAATTATGTGAATTGAGAGTTTCGTTACCTCTGCGTTGCAAACGAGCCATTTTTCCATTTCTTTGGTAGCGCAAGATTTCCAGAAAAAAGTTTGCCACAACCTTCAGTCACATAATTTCTCAATGAAACTCCTCAGTTAAGTCCTGCAAGCCCGTGTGCATGTACTTACCAAGTTTCATACCATATCGTTCATCTGCGCTTTCCAAACGAGCCGTTTGAATTCACATTTTCATTTACCAGTTTTGCGAAATTCTCGGAAAAAATGCTAATTACTCGTTCCGTTCACATAAGTTTTTCATAATTTTTCATACTATGTTTCCACTAGCCTCTGTCCGTTCGCACACAAAATTTGGTGCCATATCGTTACACACACATTGAGAACTAGTCATGTATGCAGTTACAAATAGCATCGCTTGGGCGACGTCGCGCGTGCGGCACTTAGCGACGGCGCGGTTTGACGCGCGCGAACTCCAGTGTTCGCCTGTTGAGGCACATAACATGTCAAGATAAGTAGCGAGCGTGAACTACCAATTTTTTCCGGGGCTCTGCCTCGGACCCCGCAAAAACGATTTCCCCTTTGCTTTTTGGCCCCAGAACGATTTCCAGCTTGTCATTTGCCGACCTCGTGCCGGGCCCTGAACAAAGTTTGTGTTCGAAAATGTTAACCCTGATGAAAGTTATAATGTTTTGAATCAGAAAATCTGCAAATCGGACAGAACTTTCGCAACAACCTAGCGTCGGCTAATTACAATTGAATTATTTTGAGATCTCACTTCCAGAACTAAAAGTTTATTTAGCACATTCGTATTACCATATCATCACAGCTTTCGTTACCTTGAGCTTGAAACCGCTGAGGTAGTGCGCTTAGTTATGTACTGCCTATAGACTTGAAAAAGTATTCACATACTGACTATGAACACATCATTTGCAGGGCTTAGACATCAACTGCTTCTTTGCTCAACCTCTTACCCCGCAAGAAGTAGGACGAGTTGCCAAGAGTATTGGTGACACCGATTGCAGCTATCGTATACACAGGTGCGTATGTTAGAGCACATTCCTTATTTATCCGTTTTGTTACAGATACAGCCCATCGCAATGCGTTGCTCTAGACGCAAAAGTTGGTGAAACCCTTTATCACAAGTGGCAATGCGATAGCCGTAAGTTTAACTGTTTGATGCTCACACAGCTCAAGGCACTGCCCTTCATTTATAGCGCCAACGTACAAGTACCTTGTCCATGACTGCTATGTAAAATCTGAGAGAAGCTCTGTCCAGATTCTTGATAGCCAAGGGTAAGTGGAAAAAATCTCCTTACTATTCGACTTCATCTTTCATAAATAATGATAGGGTAACCATTTAAGTAGTAATGTAATAGAATTACGGAGATCGTTGGAATGCAGCGTCTTGGAAACCTGAGCCACTCTCCCCAATTTGTACCTAGCTGAATGTAAGCCCCAGGAGAGGTTATCTGCGTTGGTCCGGTCATGCAGTGTAATCTCCGAACTAGCTGGCTTACTCGGCTCCGCCCGGTCCTCTCAAAACACTATGATAAAGGTCCCGTCTTGATCCCTGTACAACCTTTCCTGTGCCCACTTCTACATGCCAAATCCCCACTCCAGCTGTGTCAGTAATCAGCATGTTCACTTACCCCTGCACCAAATCCCAGCCCCTTAGCTCAAGCTTTGCAAAAAAATCGATAAAATTGTTAGCAGTAACGGATAATCGAAAACTTGTATTGTATTCGTAATCAGAATGGTCAAATGCCCCCCCCCCCCATATGTGCCAACTCTCAGCCTCGTAGTTTGAACTTGCGAAAAATCGATTTCGATCGATAACGAGGAGTAGCCCATGACACGCTCCGCGCCCGAAGTATATGCGTGCCAAGTTTGGTCTAAATCAGTACAGAAATAAAAAATTCTATTCCGCACATACGTACACACATACAGACATACATAACAGTGGCGCTCGCATGCATTCCGTCCGAGGGGGGGGGGAAGGCGGCAAAAAATTTTTTTCAAATGAGTGTGCGTGGCGTTAGCCACGCACTCAGAAAATTTTTTTAGGGTGCTTCCCATTTTTGCGGGTCCATAACCCCTGAATCTAAAAAAGGGGGGCGAGGCGGCAGCCATGCCCGCAAAAAAATTTTTACAAGGTTAATTTGAATTTTTTAAAATTTCAAAATTAAATCGTTCGCAAGAATAAACAAGTCACTTGCACATTCTCATAACCCAAGTGAGTAAATTTCAAAAATTTTGCGACCCATTCGCGGGGGGGGGGGGGAGGGGAGGAGGAGGCCCTCCCGCTTCGCTCCACCACTTATACCTACATACAAACAGACATTCACCTTTACATAAAGGAATTTGTAAAATTATGGAACACTTACGCGAAAGTGCTCTCAAAGCATCATAGTCAATCGATAGGATTAACAGGATATTTTAAAAAATATTTTTGTGAAAGTTTTGGTGAGAATCCGAAAAGAAATGTTATGAACATACTTTGGTACTTTGGCCTTTTTAGGTGTGAAATTGACCATCATTTTCTTGAAACACCCAACTATTCTCGTTTCGGTAAGCAAGGAATGGATGCGTATGTGTATCAGGTAACACCCTTCTTAACCCTTCTTATGTAGGGTTTTTCGTCAAAACAGATTCACTTCTCAGGAAATGTCCGTCTTCAAATTTCCTGGAGAAGGCAATATTGTATTCCAATGCAAAATCTCGCTTTGTGACATGGAGAGTGGATCAGCATGTATTTCTCAAGTGGTGTGTTTAGCGTTTGAAACTTTGAAAGTTATAGGAAGTTGGATGGAGAACTTCATAAATTTGGGCAGACATAATTTATGCCTGCACTTCAAAGAGTTTTTACGGTCCAAATTTAGTTATTTTTGAGTCATTTGTAACTCTAATTGTTGGCCTACACACTATGCGTGGCAATTGGCGACACCATTACTAGTAACTCTTTAATACAACATCTAGCGTAACGAATTGTAGAAGTGTGCACTACCAGCGATATATTAGGTTGTCGCAAAAGTAAACTCCATTTGCAAATAAATTTAGCTGTTCTTGTTCTCTTAACAGACTTAAGGTACCATTCGATGGAGCGGAGCAAGCTTTACAAAAAGACCACCAAAGATCCACCTAAGTCGTAATCCAGATAAAATTTGGGACGAAAAATCAAGATTTTTCAACTACCTTAAAAATCGGATCTCCTTCCAGAGAATTCCTACAGACTTCTCACTTGGTCTTTATATAGTAGACATATAGTAGTGTCCAAAAATGTATTTGGCGGATTTTTCCGGGGCTCAAAATTGAGAAAAAAAGATGGTCCGAAATGCCAAAATGCCACTTTTTTCGGCTTTTTTTTATGAAAACTTGGTATTTCTCGAATACAAGAGCATATACAGAGGTAAGTTCTTGAAATTATACTTAGTAGGGTTTGTAGTATACAATGATATATGTGGGAGGAGCTGGGGCGCAGTTTGCCATTTTTGGATAATTTTTGTTTCTCGCTTTCTATGCTTGAAAAATTCGATAAAAGCATAATTGTGTACTACTATGTGCCTACTATCTAATGACCAAGTTGGGGTTGTAGGATTCTTTATCGCAGAAATCCAATTTTTAGGTGACAAAGTTTTTTTCCGATTTTAGCTTCAAACTTTCCACGGAATGCGGTTTAGGTGGTTCTTTGGCAGTTATTTTGTAGAGCTTGATCTGCTCTATCGAATGATAACCTAAGTTTACTGGGAAAACAAAAACAGCTTGATTAGTTCGAAAATGGAGTTTACTTTTGAGACAATCTAATATATCAGACAAACCAAAAGGGACAAGGAAACATGGAATAAACAGTAAAAAAGTACAGCTTCCAATCTCACAAGTCAAGTAGCGCGGGTGTGCAAAACGTATTGAATTACAAATGACTTGAGTATAATTATCATGGTTCAACACATTCACAACTATACTATCTACCGATGGCTCATATGTTTATCGCACTTGGAACGCTTGCAAGGATAACTTTGCGGGATTTCGGCGCATGTTAGGTGACATCTAAGTGAAACTGCAGCCCGAAGACTGCCATTACGGACCACACGCTTGGAGTTGGAGACACTCTGTTAAAAAATGGCAGTATTTTGAGAAATGGCTTGGTCTCATGTTAAGATTACAATTTGATTTCTACAGAAAAATCGCAATTTATCGGCGGAACTACAAACAAAGTATTGAATTCGAATTCAGCCACCTCAATGCGCGCGAAAGAGAACCGTATTAGCTTTCCGAGAAAAGCGATCAGCCGACGCAGTGCTCGGCGCTCATCCATTGCTGACTGTGGACGACACAGCCGAGCTGGGTGTTCCATCTTCTGGAAGATCTCGGCGGAATGTCGCTCCAACCAAAAAGGACTTCGTACTTACTCTGGATGTCGAAACCCGGTAAGTCGTCCCAAAGCACCCATTTTTCGTCCAAAGATTACTTTTCATTAGGATGATCAATGTATTGCTCAATGAGAACATTCGTCCGGAGAACTCCGTGAAGTACTGCGACGTATGATGATGCAAGATTTTCCTACATTCGCCATGTAATTATTGCTGATTATCCTAGGTATTTTTGTAATTCAACAGAGGATCATTTATCGTGTTCCTTTACGGGTCTCACAATTATTTCCGAACTTCGCCTGTTTACCTCGTGCAGATCTCACTTCAAATCGTTTCAGATCGAGATAAAGCATACGAGGTGTAGAAAGAACTTTTTTTTGTTTTTGTCTTTGCGCCCTCAATTTATCCATTATTTTATCTTATGAGCGACTACTACTAGGAATAGTGATCTATTCAAATATACTCCTCGCGTTTTCAGTTCGAAGCACTGTATCCTGCTTTCAAGTGGTGTAAAAACAGGGTGATTGTAGGCGCATTTGACCTGAAGACATAATGGAGCGCGGGAGTGGTGATAAGGAAGGGGGAAGAGAAGTTCTAACGGAACGGAACGGAGCTTTTCTGAAAGAAGAAAGACAGCGTTACGATGAAGGTGAAAGAACAAGCGTAAGACTGATACTTGGCATGTGTTTACCAACATGTGACCCCACAGTAGAGTTGATAAGACATTACGATTGACTTATTGTCTAACTTTATATTTTATTTATTTATTTCATTACAGTCGAAACTCAGTCAAAGTACCAAAGGTAAGCAGGTACCTATTCTCAGAACTTCAACGGCCTTCAGCCGTCCCCAACAATAGCGTCGTTGCCTTATCGCCGCCACTTTTCGCTTCCCGTTGACAAATTTGTTAGAACTGGCAGCGAGCGGGCTGCCATAAAGTCTTTAGCGCGAAGCAAAAGTGGCTGCGATAAGGCCTCAGACATTCAAAGGCTCTCAGCGGGCCCCACCAAAAGCGTCATTGCCTTATCGCAGCCACTGTCGCTTCCCGCTGAGAGCTTTGTCGGAGCTTTGTCGGAGCTTGTCGGAGCAGGCTCGCTGCCCGCTGAGCCCGCTCCGACAAGCTCCGACAAAACTCCGACAAAGCTCTCAGCGGGAAGCGACACTGAGGCGATGAGGCCACCGCGCTTTTGGTGGGTCTAGGCGGTGGCTTTGTGGCTGCCGGCTGAGAGCATTTGATTGTCTGAGGCATGACCGCCGCTTTCGCTTCGCGCTGAAGGCTTTATGGCAACCCGCTCGCTGCCATTTCTAGCATTCCTCAGCGGAAGCGAAAAGTGGCGGCGGTAAACGACGCTCTTGGTGGGGCCGGCTGAAGGCCTTTGATTGTCTGAGTTTATATAAGGTTCTACCCGCCTCATCGCTGTTCCTCGCAGAACTCACGGTTTTCTAAACTCTCAGTTGTCTTAGGCAGGTGCTATACTCCTCGAGGAGTATAGCATAGCGACGGGCGATCGCCAGTCGCCAATACTGGCGACTGTGTCTTCTATGCGTATCGATCGCTAACAAGTTTCCACACGTTCAATCGATACACATTTAATGTGTAGTCGCCAACACTGGCGACTGGCGATCGCCCGTCGTAACGACTGGCGATCGCCAATGTCGGCGACTACATGTTTGATGCGTATCGATTTGACATGTGGTAACTTGTTCGGCGACGGGCGATCGCCAATCGCCAAACAAGTTACCACACGTCAAATCGATACATATCAAACGTGTAGTCGCCGATATTGGCGATCGCCAGTCGTTACGACGGGCGATCGCCAGTCGCTACGACAGGCGATCGCCAGTCGCTACGACTGGCGATCGCCAATATCGGCGGCAAAAATCGCCGGTTTTACACGTATTTGATGCATATCGATCGTCGCCATGCTATACTCCTCGAGGAGTATAGCGCCTGCCTTAGGGCCGCATGCATTAACGTCTCAGCCGGGGAGAGGGTCGCAACTTAGAAGAAAGGTTCATATCCTGAAGCTCTAGATATTCCAAGTTCCAAGGTGAATTCCAAGCCATATAAGCTATCCGTAGGTATTTTCACCATCCTTCTTATGAACATGACAAACAGGCACAAGAAGCCGTAAAAGCCGCATTTCCAGCTTTTTGTATGATCCACTGATGATCCTCGGTGGCCGACCTTCATCTGTTCGAAATCATTTTTCTTTCCTCGAAGTTAACGAAAACCTTCCAAAGTTGTACTGCTCGTGTAACCCAACAATGCTAAGCATGTTGCTGATAAGGAGGAGTAAGTTTTTTTTTAAGATTTTTGATATAAACCACAACTTTCGACTTCTGATTTATCGCAAATTCCATGATTCCAAAACATCATTTAGAAGACGATCGGCCGCTGGGGAACATCAGGAATCATTCAAAAAGCCTGAATATGCGGCTTGTACTGCTTCTCACTATTTGATATCCTCATAGTGAAGGATGGTGGGAATACTCGTGGATAGGTAGACAGCGTAAATTCCAGATATTTGAAGCTTCAGGATGTGAAGCTTTCTCATAAGCTGCGATCCCCTCCCCGGCGGGATTGTTAATGCCTGCGGCTCTTAGGCAGCGTACAGGCAAATCTGGACACATGGCGATTGCACCTGAAAACTGATTTTGGGGGCCGGGCCCAAATAGAACACTGGCCAATATACTTGAATAAATTCGTAATTTTTCATCGAATGAATGAATATCGAATAAATTCGAAAATGGAAAATTTCGAATAAACGAATATCGAATAAACTCGAAAATAAAAAATCTCGAATAAACGAATATCAAATAAATTCGAGATTCAAAAATTCGCGAATGAATAAAACCCGAATAAAATCGGAAAATCAAAATTATCGAATGAATGAATATCGATTACATTCGAACATTGAGTGAGAGTCGAATTTCGAATTAATATTCGAATGGTTTATCGAATAACTAGAGCAACCAGATCTAAAATTTGTTGACATATTCGGGTAAAGCTGATCCATTCATAATGAGCGCCCTCAATTCCCTTATACCAACCCTTAGCTTAAGATTTCCCAAAAAATAGGTCAAATCGGTAAGATAGATCTTTTAATCAGCACCTTTATTTACCCCCCCCCCCCCTCCCCCCCCCCCCGCTCCCCCCTCTCTCCTGTACTACCAACTTCCAGCCTCCTAGTTCAAGATTTTCCAAAAATCGGTGAAATGTATGGAATATTTATTTTTAATCACCCTCATTTACCGACTGTCCAACTCCCAACCTCGTAGCTCAAGAATCTCCAAAAATCGATAAAATTACCCCCTATACCAACCCCCAACCTCGTAGCTCGAAATTTTCCAAAATGTCGATAAAATCAATGAAATTAATTTTATAAATAATTAGCACTCTTCCTTACCCCTGTACCAAGTACTCGTAGCTAACATCTTGTAGTGGGAAATCGCGTACGACTTTCGCGTGAAGTATGTACGGGACCTGTCATAATCAAAGCTCGCGTATCTCAATGTGCACCTTCTTCCCCTGGCTTTAGCTTTTACCATCGTTGATAGGCTGATAGCTCCCAGTGTTGAAGTGCCTGCAACCCTCCGTAAACATTTTGGATGCACTGTGATAACATAACTATCACGTACTATCTACTGAACAAAACTTCAATGCAAGGTGATATAACTGCAATCAGCAACCGTCTAATACTCCACTACAGCTGCAATGTCCTTTACTCAAAATACACCAATACGCGAAAAATCTCTAAGGCAAAGAATAGAAGCAGTTGTGCAGCATGAGTTTTACAAGCACGTGTGCTCACTAGTGTGGAGCTTTGCGTACCAAAAGCATGAGCAACGCGAAGAAAGAAAACAGGCATGTCAACACATTTTCAGTATATGGTGTCGGATCATAAGCTTGATTTTGGTAGCTTTTTTGCTGATTTGGTGCCGAATGCAGTGCGAACCACCTCACGAAAAGCATCAATTAATCCACACCTATTTTTTTACTGTCGCAAGCAGACGGAGCAATGCGACTTTCCCAAAGATCATCACGATTTCAAAAAGAGGCATTATCGAGTTTTGCGGAAAAAGCAGACGAAGCTCAGCAGTTGACCCTGCAACAAACTCGAATGATCTGAGTACCGAGTTCATTCGAATACGAATTCGAATAACCATTCGAATAAAACATTTGAATAAAATTTATTCGAAAACTCGTTTTTTGATTATTCAAGTTTTCGAATTTTATTCGAATCCTCTTTTTTTGACTATTCGAGTTTTCGAATTTTATTCGCAATCCTGTTTTTTGATTATTCGCGTTTCGAATTTTATTTGAAATCCCGTTTTCTCAATTATTCGGGTTTCGGATATTATTCGAAAATGGAAAAACTCCGAATATCGAATTTCGAATACGAATATATTCGAATGTTTTATTCGAATGATCGAATTTCTATTCGATTCGGACCCAAGTATACTGGCCAAGCGGCAGTGTGTATGTGTATTCGGAGTTTTTCCATTTTGGAATAATATCCGAAACTCGAATAATTGAGAAAACGGGGTTTCAAATAAAATTCGAAACTCGAATTCGAATCATTCGAGTTTGTTGCAGGGTCAACTGCTGAGCTTCGTCTGCTTTTTTCCGCAAAACTCGATAATGCATCATTTTGAAATCGTGATGATCTTTGGGAAAGTCGCATTGCTCCGACTGCTTGCGACAGTAAAAAAATAGGTGTGGATTATTTGATGCTTTTTCGTGAGGTAGTTCGCACTGCATTCGGCACCAAATCAGCAAGAAAAGCTATCAAAATCAAGCTTATGATCCGACATCATATACTGAAAATGTGTTGACATGCCTGTTCTCTTTCTTCGCGTTGCTCATGCTTTTGGTACGCAAAGCTCCACACCAGTGAGCACTCGTGCTTGTAAAACTCATGCTGCACAACTGCTTCTATTCTTTGCCTTAGAGATTTTTCGCGTATTGGTGTATTTTGAGTAAAGGACATTGCAGCTGTAGTGGAGTATTAGACGGTTGCTGATTGCAGTCATATCACCTTGCATTGAAGTTTTGTTTAGTAGATAGTACGTGATAGTTATGTTATCACAGTGCATCCAAAATGTTTACGGAGGGTTGCAGGCACTTCAACACTGGGAGCTATCAGCCTATCAACGATGAGTTAAAGCCAAGGGAAGAAGGTGCACATTGAGAAATGCGAGCTTTGATTATGACAGGCCCCGTACATACTTCACGCGAAAGTCGTACGCGATTTGCCACTACAAGATGTTAGCTACGGGGACTTGGTACAGGGGTAAGGAAGAGTGCTAATCATTTATAAAATTGATTTCATTGATTTTATCGACATTTTGGAAAATTTCGAGCTACGAGGTTGGGGGTTGGTATAGAGGGTAAATGAGAGCTGATTATGAGTAAACATCTACTTTGATCCTTTTATCGATTTTCGGAGATTCTTGAGCTACGAGGCTGGGAGTTGGACAGTCGGTAAATGAGGGTGATTAAATATAAATATTCCATACATTTCACCGATTTTTGGAAAATCTTGAACTAGGAGGCTGGGAGTTGGTACAGGAGGGAGGGGGGGGGGGGTAAATAAGGGTGCTGATCAAAAGATTTATTTTACCGATTTGACCGATTTTTTTGGGAAATCTTGAGCTAGGGGTTGGTATAAGGCGAAGCGGCAGTGCAGATGGTGCACTCGCGGCTGAGATAATCCCCCCCCCCCCAAATCAAACCCAAGTACCTTTTTAGCGCAGGATTTATCGAGTTGCAGGCATTGTGTGTGGATTCATCGTCTACGTGCTGAGTCCAAGCTCAAAACCCTGCAAGTCGAGACAATCCGCCCGCTAAGTACGGTACAGGGGACAGGTGACTGGATGCAGCATGAAGTCGGCGCAATATCCTTGGGCGCTAACGCGCCTTTCTAGCCGCAGACGCTTGAGGCGCATGATCTACAACGGTGAAGATGCGCGCGCGCCGCATCCGCGTCCGCTCAGCTGAAACGGCTTCTGCGCCTTCGTCATGCAGTAGCCTTTAACTTGAAAAGTCGATAACACGCTTCAAAAAGGCTCTGCATAACTTTGATTGCTACTCTCTCCAGCTTCACAAGTGATCGAAATCTCTCTTTTAACACCGAGTAAAACGACATTGAGAAACCGTTCAATTGATAAAGTTGACTCTTACGCTTTGTAAGCTGCGTAAAATCTGTTTGCTCGCCTTATTTCGGGGCCCAATGTCTCCGAAAGCTTCACGCATTGCTGCCCAAAATGTGGCGAGCAAACGGTTTTACAGCAGCATGAGAAATCAACATTTATTGATTGAACGGTTTCTCAATGTCGTTTTACTCAGCGCCAAAAAAAGGCTTCGATCAGTTGTCAAGCTGGAGTGAGCGGCAAATTTTTGAGTCTATCATCTATGACTTCCTGAAATTTGAATGATAGCCCAAGTCTTTCCGTTAAGTGTGGATAAACTTTTTGCACTGTAAATTCCTTCACGCTCAATAAACAGTCCAATATTGAATCATAAGTAGTAAATCATGCTTCTCTATAATCTTTGAAGCAAAAATTATTGCTCTTACATCGCATCAATATTGGCTGATATAGATAATTATTCAAGTTGTTTTTCTTATAATCAAATAGTTTTTTTGCTGAAAAGTGCTGAAAGAGTTTATCAGACATTTAGTTTGATACTAGTGAACCAGCAATTGAAGGTGCTAGTAGCATGCGTGCGCTACGGGACCGCCACGTGGTTTCCCGCTATGTGCACATTTTTGAATTGCGCTTACGATTCTTTATATATTAGATTACTTGGCTTTATGACGCGCTCTCATCGACTGAAATAAATCCGTGCTGTCAGATCGGACCACTCAAAGGCGCTCTCTGAAAATGCCAAGGACAGACAAAATCCATCATTCCATGACATCCACACATCTTTTCTAAGAAGGCCACTTCAATAGAGATTCTCTCCGTGTCGGTAATGCTCTAGTCAATTGACAACTTCATGTTTCTTTTCTCAGAGAGGAGGCGAGGGGACAAAGTGCAAGACGTCATGATCCATCTTATATATGAAGCTGAATGTCTGTTTGTCTTTCTGCCTGTACGTATGTTCCGAATAGAAAATTCCATTTCTGAACCGATCCGGACCAAACTTGGCACACACACACTTCGGGCCCCGGCGGGTGTAATAGGCTACTTTTCGCCATCGATCAAAATCGATTTTATCGATTTTTTGCAAAGTTCGAGCTACGGGGCTGGGGGTTGGCACAGGGAGGTAAGTAAGCATGCTGATTACGAATATAAATATTAGGTTGTACCGAAAGTTTTGTCGGTTTTTTTCAAACCACTATAAAACCACGCACAATGAAGACTTAAATGAGCTTTACATGCATTCGATGCAGCTTTTCCTTCTCTTTCTTGTGGACTCATTTTCGAACCAAAATCCTTTATGCTTTTTCTGATAATTGCTAAAATTCTTAACCCGTCGTTTTTATCTGCTCAAAGATCGGCTAATTTTTTACAATTTCGTTTCAGGGTTCCGGAGAAGTTAAGTATAGTTTGAATAGAGCAATTCTCGGACTATATGGCAGTATTTTTAGGTTCTCCTAATCTGCTGCTTTTAGCTCTAAAAATTTATTTCTTCGAAAGTCTCGATTTTGGCAAAGTCATGAAACGCGCAACTGCAGCAAAAACATGAAAGCTTTCAAAGTTTTCGCGACTTGAAACTTGTTTGTTATTAAACATTATTTATGCAACATAACCAAGTTTGATTTGCTTCAAAAATCTGCTTTTTGGAATTTTCGGTACTTTTGCGTGCTAGACGTAATCAAAAAGCTGCGGTTTCTATCAAATAAATAATTATAACGGACTCAGTAAACGTGGCCCATGTAATCTAAAAAGGATACAATGTAGCGAAAGGTTTGCTCTACATAATTATTATCAGTGCTCTTTGGAAACATCAGGATAAAAATTTTTAAAATTCAAGAAAGATTTGGCGTTACTGATGGACTGCTCAAACGCCATGGCGAAAACACTGCAAAGACAGGGTAGATCAGAGAGAAAACATAGCTGTAAGAAAGAGGTTAAAAATTTGAGTCAAATGGTACCTAAGTCGTCCATGGAATGTTGTTGTGTGGGTTTTGGTGAGCGATGAAAAAAACGGACAAAACTTTCGAGACAACCTAATATCATTGACAGGGCCGGGCGGAGCCGGGTTTGCCAGCTAGTTGTTCATAAGTCAAAATTCCTAGCACTTGAAAGCACGAATAAGGAGGAGAATTATCATGTGAAGTACACGAAGAAACACCTACGTTGTATCTCGCATTTTTTCCGCTTTGCACTATGGATCATAAGTCAGTCTTTTAGAATGGTGCAAAAACAATGCACCTAGCCTATGCTACCAAGGCAGCGAATACAGAGAGTAGTGCAGAGCGCCGTTCGATAGAATAAAGCAAACTTCACAAAATAAATGAGAAAGAGTCACCTGAATCTTTGATCCACAAAAGATTTGAGGCTCCCGCCACAGAGCCGAAGCCACGCCAGCGCTGCTCCGGCGCCGAGCGAGCTGTTCCGGCGCTGTTTCGATCGATACTGGGGCATTTCGTTCGGGCGGGGCCAGCTGACCCTGTGCCGGTAAAACGCTACCGGATCTTTTAACATAGATTTCAATCAATAGTCGGTGCATTTACCTGGCTGAGAACTAAGTCAGCTACCCCCTCCCCGAGCGAAATGCACGTGTATCGATCGAAACAGCGCCGGGACAGCTCGGGCGCAGTGCTAACGTGGCTTCGGCACTCTGGGAGGAGCCTGAAGCCGAAATATAACCCTACGACTGCCCAATTGCTCATCTCATGGAGAATATATGATGACCTCCACATATGTACTTGCTATAATTTACCGCTTGAATGTTGTCAGTGATCTTGATCATCAGTATTAATTTACCACCGCGAAGGGTACGATGAGGTTTGTAAAAATGGCCTGTTCTTTGACACTGGTTTCTCCAGGCACTAACACGGGAATAGTGACTTATGTGTTTCAGAAGGGTCCTTATCACGCGCCTAGACCCGACCCTGTCCAGACTGGATTCGCAGTTTTCCAATAGAACATTGAAGAGTATTGAGAAGTAGCCGAGAAACATGGTAGGCAAATGATCGCTGACCTGCACAACCTCGTTTCACAAAAAACCGATTATGTCGAAACTGGACCACTGATAGTGATCTCCACCCTTCACGTAGTTATATGGTATTGATACAATCTCAAAAGCTGTCGAGATTTGCACAAGAGAGAACAAGCGCTTTACATTTGCTTTTGTCCTACTTTGCTGCAGGCCACTTTATACCATCAGAGTGGACTCTCGCTTTCATAGGAAACCTCCTTCTTTGATGTATTCATTCTCTCATTTGAGCTCCCGTTCTGCTAGCACTATGTCAGGAGAGCTTTTGCTTCCTGAAAGAGGTTTGCAGTGTTGTGCAATGCTCACTTAGAGGTTGTGGTCTGTACTTGCAGCATTTGACGATGAAATCAAGGCGGAAAGAACTGATAAGGCTCTAATAGCCGAGCTAAGGTAATAGTTGAGTTTCAGCCACTAGCAATGGTATGTAATCATCTCGATAGTGAATACCTGAAAATGGGCTACTTACAAAACGGAATGCATCTGGAAAGCACCTTGAAGTAAATAAACAAATAGGACTGCTATGCATCTCGAAGTCTTACGTAAAACTTTGAGTGAATCTAATTTCGAATGTAGTCAAGCTGATTCTGCTAGTATTCGGCAAGTTTAAAGGCAGTTAGCACTTTTGCGCTTTAGACGAGCTAATTGCCTATTAGTGTGTGCAAAATGAGAAAATGTGCTCCTCTACGCGAAATCTAGTCTTGTCGATTGCTCGTAAACTTCGTAATCAATCAAAATTGTAGGATACACATCAAAAGTTTCCACTTCCGAAATCGCACGCTCTTTAATTTTATAATTTCATTTCGGACAAAGTTTCTAACAACAGGGCTTGCACATCTGCTAGTGAGTTTAACAATTAAGAATTATCAAATAAAACCCGCTCATATCATAATTCGTAAAACTTTTTCATCTATAGAAGAGCATATTGCAGTTCTACGGATCGAAAGCGGCAGGATATACAAGGAATACGAGCGTGGGCGATATTTATGGTAGTGGCATTCCATTTTTTTCCCACATATTGTCCAAACGGCTACGTGGGAGTAGACATGTGAGTTGTTGTGTAAAAATGAGCGATATATAGTTATACCAATTTTTATAAGAGAGCTTAATCACGAAGTTGATCTAGAAAGAGTTCATCAAGCAGAGATGCTCACAGGTTTTTCGTCGTGTCCGGCTTCCTGATGGCAATGATAATCACCAGAGCATCGTCTATGAGTGCTTCGTCTCTTTTGACTTTTTATTATAAAAGGTTAAGATGAAGCGTTAACCCATTATTAACAGTGCAATTTCCAAGTATTTAGAATTAAACGGATACTGCCGCTGTATTACATGGTGTTGTTCTCGGTACTTATACTTGTCGTAGTGAAGCTACCTGCGTTTCGCTCCATAAATTTTACAAGTTCTCGCAGGGCATTATTATTCATCGCAAACATCAAGTTCGAAACTGATCCAGTAAAGGAGTACGAGAGAATGGTTAATTTAAAATGTCGAAGCCCTTTACTCAAAAGCCTAGAATGTTTATGAGTTACAGTTGAAAAATGCTAATGATCTTCTTACGCACACTTGGTCTTTATGCGTCGAGATGCAGTGGTACTTGCTGGCTCCCCCTCTTTTTTTTCTGCAGAGCTTGCTACTACCAAAGACGATATTCTTCTTGGGTTGGTGGCGCTTAACATTTGTGTTGTAGTATCTTTATAAGAGTTTGTTCGTAGTTTCTTTTAAGGAATCGCATATGCTTCTATGCACTTCTATTTCATAGTTGACGATAACACCGCTTTCTATAATGTTCTCGCAAGGATGTGGCAGTTCTGTGCTGGCATAATTGCTTTTGTGCACAGCGATGATGTAAGTCTCTTTATAAGATGCAGATCAGTGAATTAGACAATTCTGGGCTAGTGTCAATTCGTAAACACCTAAACGTAAGCTTCAAAACAGTACAAAGCGCTCCTAGACTTCAATTTTTTTGAAGTTTGTTTGCAAAATTCTGTAACATTTAATACTAGCTGGCTTACCCGGCTCCGCCGTATGTTCCGAAAAAAAATTCCATTTCTTAACCGATCCGGACCAAACTTGGCACACCACTTCGGGCCCCGGCGGGTGTCATAGGCTACTTTTCGTCATCGATCGATATTGATTTTATCGATTTTTTGCAAAATTTGAGCTAGGGGCTGGAACCCCCACGGGGGTGATCAGCATGCTCGATTACCCCCCTGTGCCAACTCCCAGCCCTGTAGCTGAAATTTTGCAAAAAATCGATAAAATCAGAATCGGTCGATGACGAAAAGTAGCCTATGACACCCGCCGGGGCCCGAAGTGTATGTGTGCCAAGTTTGGTCCCGATCGGTTCAGAAATGGAATTTTCTATTCGGAACATACGTACATATAGACATACAGACAGACAGACAGACAAACAGACATTCAGCTTTATATATAAGATTGGGTTGGAAACTAAGTTTTGCAGCTCATTCAATAACTTGCTTCTCACTCAACATGGCGCACTCAAATTTTGCCACTATGTTGGTTACGACGTAAGCTACAAGCCCAGTTGCTGTTCTACCAAATTATGACGTCGCAGTGGCGTTACGGTAGGTATATCGTATAAATGGAAAAGCTATAAAATTTGACAGATTTAGCTGAAACCTTGCATAGGGAGGTTATCCGACATGCTGGTCACGAAAATGATACTGAAGTTTCGCGATAAGGGCTTTTTTGTAAGATTACTGCAGGTGTACGATATAGCGTCCCATCCTAAACAAGAAAAAAGGCGTTGATTCAACAAATGAATATGATATTCGTGTTTAGAAGGTCAAAGAACCTCAATATGCTAAGGCTCGGGGGATTTTGTAGTTCTGACTTCTAAGTCATTAACGGTTGTTCTCAGCAGTCTTGCGTACAGCAAGTCTTTCAAAATTGTGAGAGCGCCAAATCTCGACTTGCCCCTAAATTTCATTTCTTTTTTGGTGAGCCGAATAAGTCAACCTTTATTATCAATTAGCACACAATTCCGGATTGTTGCGCATGGTCTAGACTGCTAACAACTCCATTTTTTCTTAAAACCCCCAAAATTCTCACAATTTACTAGTTTTCGAGCAAGGCCTGAAACCTTTCTAATTCGTTTTGAAAATTTAAGCAGCTTCGGTTATGTGTATCCTACACTACGATCTACATACTGCCCAAGTTTGAGCGCTTCTTCCAAAAAGAGTTGAGATATGAAAGTAGTTGCAAAACTTAGTTTCCAGCCTAATACTAATGCGTTCTAAACTTTTTTTTCTTTGATTAACATGATAAAAAAATTTGGTTTGCTTAAGACTCAACAAACCAGAACAGGACGGATGTTCCACTAATTCAGGTAATAGCGTGTCTCAAGGCTGGGTTCATACTGATTCCCATGTTCCGGAACTGTTCCCGCACAGTTCTCGCACTGTGCTGGAACTGTTGCGGAACTGTGCTGCATGCGCTACAACCGCCCCGCACGTTTTTAAACGGCGGGAGTTAGAGAATGTTGACCGTTTTTAAGAATTCCTTCCAAATTCCTCTCATTTTGGCCTTATTCCTCTACCCCGCTTCTCCTAGTGATGAGAAAAGCTGTGAACTTGAAGTGGGGTTGAGGAATGGACGTTGTCCTTCTCTACTTATCCATGCATGAACATGCACATGAAAGAAAACAGCGTTCTCTCTTCAACTCCGCTCCAAGTTCGCAGCTTTTCTCATCATTAGAAGAAGCGGAGTAGAAGAGAGAACGGAGGAGCAACGATATGGAAAAAGGAAAAGGGCTGAGAATGAAACGAAATTCATCAGAAAAGAGCAAAGTTTCTATTTGCGCATTTTAGAACGTTTACATGTCCTAATTTGGGGCAGATGCCTGAGAAAATTACGCAGCGGCTTCCTGAAACAAAGGGTATAGGTTTGAGCAAAAAGAAAACGAAGCGAGAAACAAGCGCAAGAACAGACATTTTGTCGAAACGACGCAGAACAGAAAAACGCTCATTCTTCGACCCCGCTTTGAGTTCGGAGTTTTTGACCAAAAAAGGAAGCGGGGTAGGGGAATAAGGCCAATATGAGAGGAATCTGGAAGAAAAACCGTTGAAAACGGTCACGATTCTCCAACTCCCGCCGTTCAAAGCGTGCGGGGCGGTTCCAGCGCATGCAGCACAGTTCCGCAACAGTTTCATTACAATGCGGGAACTGTGCGGACAGTTCCAGAACATGGGAATCAGTATGAGCCCAGCCTAAGAGGTGACTTGTGACTGCAAGCACCCAAGGAAAATCCGCGTGATAAGTTCGATCTGACAAATGCAAACAAGTTAATAGATGATAGAGAAATGACTTTGAGCGCAATCACATTGTGAAACATCATGGTTCTTGCTTTGTATATTAATGGACGACTAGATATCGCAAAGGATCTTACACTGGGTCCTCTATTTTGCTCGCGCAGCTGCTAGACACCAAAAAAAGCGTGTACAACAGCGATGAAACTTCTAAGACAATCTCACGAAAATGAGAAGGCTCTTGTTGCTAGTTTTCCAGCCATCTCGCCCATATTGTCGAGAGCAAGATGCCATACTCATTATAAATTCAACAACCTCGTTTTCGATAAATAGTGACACTATGCATCAGACGTCCACTACAAATGAAAAGCTTAGGTCAGCTGCATCATACATCGTGTCTTTTCAATATACGTAGCAGCTTCAAACATCTTTATCGAAGATCTCGAAAACACGACTCTTGTTTTTGTAGGTCAAAATGTCATCTCCTAGAGCAATAGTACGCGAACATCTCTTTAGTAACTTTAGAGGGTATGTTATTATTACACAACGGGACATTCACTCCGTGTACATGCTTGTTTCAAATTCTGATGAACGTAATGCATGTCAAATATTACTAGGCAGACGAGAGCAGCTGAAGAAGCGGGTGAACGTGGTAATTGCAAAAAAACATTTTGCTCCCAAAAATTATGAATCGTTTATCGTTTGCCTCCCTGCGAGATTCCCAAAATATTATGTCATTTCTCCATTTCTCGCACTCTTAGCTTCTGCTCTTCAATCCTCCTAGTGGCTCGGCAACTCTTGACGTGGAATTTTTTTGCTTACCTGAGGTTATCCGCTATGCGCTGAATGAAAGAAAAATCCACTTTGTAGAACGCGAGAATGGTGATAAATATTTAAGCCTTCCATTGTAAACTTGGAGGAGTGGTTTTCCTGCCAAGACTGAAGGCGCAGACTCGTTGCAGAACCCTTACGATTATAGCATTGCGCATACAGCCCATGACGTAGCGAGGGGAATCGCGAGCCATCCGAGCCCGTTTAAGAATGGCTTGGTTTGTGAGCAGTTTTCTCGGCAGGGTGAGGATGTCGGGCGACCGGCTTGATCTGTTTTCATGTTTGGAGGGATCGGGGGGGGGGGGGGGTGGTAAGCAGCCAAGACCTCCAAATCTCAACACGATCAGTTTTGCCGAGCCACTACCTTTTAGTACGTCTACATGAGAAACAAAAAGGAGCGAAAGGCGGTCGATTAAATGCGCGAGTGGTACCTAAAGGGATCTTGCTGAAGGACAAATGCTTAATGTTTTCGTGGACATCTTAGGATCGTGCAGAAGTGAAGTTAATACGCTTACGCGTGTTACAGATTTTGCGCTCCAGGGGTTCCTTGATATATTAACCTGCCTGCTTTGCTCAGATACCCGAGCTTGTCTGATCAGCAGGCTCTGGCCGAACAAAAGCGTGCTTGAGCCCTTGCGATGATGCGCCCTTGTGATGCATCGAATCAATCACGAATTCGCACTATTTGATGTGGGTAAATATCACCTCATAGCCCTAAATGGAAATGTTGAATCTCATAGGTAGTGGATGAAACCTCAAGTTTTCTACCACACACCATAATATCTCTAATATCTTTGCAAATGCAGGATAATTGTATCAATGAAAACAGTTATATGGGTCATATTGATCGCAAGATCAACCTAGAATCATTTACAAGAGTAGCTGGCGGCTATTAAGCAGAATGTTGTAGAAGACCTGCACAATACAGACGTATCAGGTGACCGAGAGTGAGGATAGCTTGCAAGAGAAAGGTGAAGAACCTTTGATGCTGATGTCAACCTATGAGAAAGCGTTTAGGAAAATTGGGCTGCACTGACGTCATTTATTGGTTGATATTCGTCCTCGCCATAATGGTACCATTTGTATGGATACCGCTACCAAAGCGATTCCTTCGTATAGAAACAACGATCATGACAGCGATATTAATTAGACTAGGCAAACGTCACCAGGTCGGATCCGAGGTGCTCGTAAAACTTTAGCAAGGATGTTTTTTCAGATAGCTATGCTTATTAGACAGGAGGTTGTGTACGTCGGGGAGATATCATATGCTCTTTATCTCATACACTGGCCTGTTTTCGTTGTAATGAATTACTGGTATTCCGAGGATCCACTATGTAAGTCGATATTTCAAAGTATACCCAGTATTTAGCGGTTTCAGTAGTTCGTAGGCCAAGTTTTGGCTTGAATTTCTAGTCTTTCTTGAAGAGGGGTTTTATGATAGCGACCTTAACTAGGCATCAATATTCATATAGAACGCTCTTGTCTACAAGACATATATTCAGTGGCAAGAGAGGCTGTCTACCTTTCGCATTTACGTAAATAAAGATACTGAATTTTGATGATGCACTAGCTTTAACATCACATTTTTATGGCTTAGGCTCAACCGTGAGTGTAATCACTTCCATCCTCTTCGCTTTGTTGACGTACCGCTTCTACGAAACAAATTATCAGCGGTGGTCACGTACTTCTATCTGCCTATTGATAGCCACGCTCTTCCTTGCCTGCGGATACCTAAGCTCGCTGCCAACAGAGCTCTTCAAGACGGCAAAGGTTGACTACAATGGCCTTAAGATAGAAGACGCCGCATGGAATTTGAGTACGCATTTTTGGTTCCTATAGTGTTCACCGCTTGCTCTAACCGTTGCTCTCCTTAGCTTTGATGCGTCAACTGAATGCTGCAGAAACTCCAGGTGGCCCGCATCTGTGGCATAAGGACTGCACGTATAGCGCAAGATTTTTGAATATATCATTTGCACCATTTGGATTGTGTACAATGAAGGTAAACAGTGACTTAAGTTCTTATCTATTTTTCCTTTCATTCGTTCGCAATCGCAGCAAAGTCGCACAGTCTTCATTATCACTTGTCAACACCACATTTGAGATGGTAGCCGTGATGCAAGCTGAAGCTTGTAATAATTTTCAGAAACCCTTCAAGTTTTCTGCAGCTTACGTTCTGACCGTCTCTTGAAAGTCGCATTCAGATTTTGCCCCAAGCTCTTCTTTCAAGCAATTCCACAACATTTATAGAGCATTTCACGTTCAGCATGAGTCGTTGAAGTACACCTTTGCAGGGTCACGAAATGCTCTCGATTTTAGTAGTCGTCGTTGACCATGACTTGATAGATAGTGATATCTTATCCTGCGGATCTTCTTTTACCTCTTAAATCAATATGGCTGGAAGGAAGCGGTAGTTTTGAACTAAAGGGAGGAAATAACTATGGTTGTTGCAAAAATAAAGTCCATTTTTCTAGGCCTACTCTCTAAGCAACTTTTTTCCTTCAAAATTTCTAAAATTTCTAAATTCTATTTCTAAATTTCTTTTTAAAATTTGTCCTGATTAAGGCAATCGCCGAAGCTTTGCTCATTTTTGTATGCTTGCGGTTAGAACATTTTGCCTACAATTTTTGCAGATAAACTTAGCTCTTCAATTACAGAATTTCAAAATTTCATAGTTTGGGGTGTCTGGCCTACCACAAATACGCTCAAAAAAGTAAGCAATTTTTTACTTCTACCTTTTCTTTCCCCACAGTGGTCGGCCGCACCAACGTGGCGTGGGGGTGGCACCTGTCTCGCACTGCGACGCGCATCCAAGTGTAAAAAAACTGTAAAAAACTGATGCAAATTTGTAAATAGAAAAATTCTAAAATTTTTCAAAAAGTCAAGTAAGTGAAACCACGCGCCTATACTCGAAAAAAAAAACTTTCCCCTTTCCCCCCATCCTGAATGTAATATTTGGGAGTCATTGCCACGTACAAGTATTGCCAGGTAAGCCTATCACAAAAATTATTAGGTTAAGTTTTGAGACACTCTAATTTCTTCCGGCGATAAGTCATGCAGTTCACATTTTCAAAAGGCTTCAGGGCACCATTCGATAGAGCAAAGCAAGTCCTACAGGAAGGTCTGCGAAAGTTCGCCCAAACTTTGACACACTTCAAGTTTACATCCAAAATGTGAATCATACCGAAGGCTCAGAAAATCATGAAAAATTCAAATCTTCGTTTAAAAAAGTCCTACGAGTCTCCAACTTGCTCACGAAAATTCCACACTATATCAGACACTCACATGTACCTTGCCAGAATTTCTTCCTCATTAGAGATCGAGAAAACGAAAATTTCCAAGTTTTTACAAAGTAAGTTGTTTTCACTTATGAATTGCATACTACAATCACTTAGAAGTGTAACTGTAGATTTTCAGTTCTCCACAGGCCCTAGTTTTTGAGAAATATTGATTTCAGCTCTCCTCACTCGGGTGTTCCATTCTAAAATCAACATATCTTGAAAAGTAAGGAGTGTGAGGTACATAAGTGGAAACAGCTTAGCTTCGTTTTTGTAAAAACTTCAAAATTTTCGTTTTCTCAATTTTTCAATGAGGAAAAAATCTTGGAATGGCATATGTGCATGTTTGATGTATTGTGCAATTTTTGTGAGCAAGTTGGAGATTATAGGATTTTTCTGAACAAAGATATAAATTTTTTGCGACTTCCTGAGCCTTCAGTACGACTCAGATTTTGGATGCAAACTCATACTGGGTCGAAGCTGGTGCGAACTTTTGCAGATCATCCTGTAGGGCTTGCTTTGCTCCACCAAATGGTGCCCTGAACCCTTATTGAAAATGTGAACTGCATGACTTATCGCCGGAAGTATTATATTTAGAGTGTCTCAAGACTTATGTTACAAACTAATATACTGCAAACTGCAGCAGTGACGATAGCTAGCTAATATGACACCCCCCCCCCGAAGTGTATGTGTGCTAAGTTTGGTTCAGATCGGTTCAGAAATAAAAATTTCTGTTCTGCACATATGTGACGGACGAACAGAGCAGCAAGCGGCGCTTGTGCCCGACGTTTTGCCTGTTCGCTATCGGAAAATAGGGTATCCATAACCTCAATTACCTCAAGAGCGCCGAATAAAATGGCGACGACTCGGCTTTTCTACTGCGTACAGACAGACATGCAGACAGACAGACAGACATTCAACTTTATATATAAGATGATACAGTACAATACCGCTACCGATACCGAAAATCGTATTTGGGAAAAAGCGAAAGGTATATTGTTAATATCCCTGAACACACACGATCGGGGTGCAAAAGCACGATCATGCACGAACAAGCCATCTCCAAACATTCAGATTTCTTTCCACTGAATTAATTCAGCTACTTCGCTCACAATGCACACATAATGATAGGACCTCGAGTTTGTATCGAACGATATCCTTGGACTCAGATTACATCTATTCAGAAGTGAGATATGGCGATGCGACGCGGATTCTGGCGCACTGTAGCGCACTATGGTGCAATCCGCTGCTCTTCGGCGCACTCCGCTGCTCTTCAGCGCACTGTAGCGCACTGTGGCGTACTCTAGTAGAGTGCGGAACTTTTTTGACGCATTATGAGCGGTATTGTATACACATTATACACTGACTTCCATCAAGCTTCGTTGTTTGTTTTCGCACTAAAGTAATAGCCTAATTCTGGCCCAGTCAATCCCCAGTCTGATTGAGTGCCTTTGACAATGATTCAAATTATTCTCAAATGATTTGCAAGCCTGATGGTGGTGTACTCGAAAGAATTGCGCGAGAAACTCACGAAGCATTTGCTGCGAATTGCATGAACGAAAAAGAGTGTGGCAGGATTTGAGTGAAGCTATCTAGAGGGTCTAAAGAGATGAATGTTACTGCAGAATTGCTTTGGAGAACGCATTTATACAAAAAGCAGAACTTCCAAGGGCAGCCAAAAGAATTCAGTTTGATTGAAAAGGTGCCCAAAAAAATTGGCTCAATGCTCTATGCACGATCTTCCGTTATTAGCATTATTTTTGAAATTCTGCCTCCATCAAAATCTGTATAGCATACATTTGGCAGCTTGCTGGGTTGCTGAGGCTGCAGATCAAAGTCGCGTAGTTCCAGGAGCGGAGTTTGTTAATTATAGAGCAAATCCTGATTCTAGAGCACAGTGGTCTCCCTGTATTCTTGACCGCAGATTTTGCATGCAACACATAGATGGATTGCGTGAATCGAAGCAATCAACATCTGTGGCACTAATCACCTGCTGGAGCACCACATCATAGAGTCTGATATGATGACGTCAATTATGTCTCCAGGAACAGAGGTTGCAGTCAAAGACGCTGGAAGCTTGTTGGATATCTCGACGAAATAAACAGAAATGAGTGCATTGCCATAAACAATAAAAACATTGCCATAAACTCACGCCTTTTTTGGAGTTATGCGGACCTACTACCTCAGCAAACCCAGAAATCCACTTCACTAGTCATTCAATATAAGTCCATCAGCGACTTACACTCGTCCAAGGTGGGCTGTTTATCCTAGACATCGTCTTAATTTCAATCTCATGACTCTTCTGCACTTGATAGACATTTGGAAGGGTAAATCTTTGTTCCTCTTAACAGGCATTGACGAGGGTGAGCTGGCGAACGTTAGCCAAACAAAGGTTATACTTGTCTCGGTAAAGGCTAAATCACCTCAAGGAACGATTTCTGCATATATGTACCATTCAGTTAGCAGGGCTGGCACCAACTGGGCTGCTTCACTTTTTCGAACTATTGTTGAACGAGTGTTTGCGTGCCTCAGTCCTGAGAGCATCAGTTCCGAGCAGTAGTTTGTGTTTTTCCTTTTTTTGAGAAATCGAGATTTGCGTAAATTCTGAGGCATTATTCCTTCAAAAGCTTCTTGTACAAAATAAGAGTCCTCGGCTTGATTTGTAAGGTGTAAACAGTACGTCAAGTCAAAGTTAAATCTTTCAAAGTTGTTAGAAATTTGTTTGCAGTATGTCCACGCTAATTGAAACATTTTACCATTCTAATAGTTTCCATGTATTTATTCTATGTAAGAGAAAGTTTTAAGAGTGCTGTTGTTCTTTTTCTACTCTACGTATACTTATTACCGCTCATCTATCAATGCAAACGAGATTTGCATCCAATGTTTATTTTGAGGTATTAATGGAAAAGGGCGTACACTACGAAGACCGTCAAGGCTGAGATTGGTCGACATCGTGATATTCGTAAACGTCGTGAGTTGTTCGAATGAATCGATGCTTACGGCCAAACTAGCATTGAGGACTCCTACACCGCCGACTGCTTGCTGTCGCATGTTTCTAGGAACAGTTCTTCTCCATTGTCAAACGTGGCGTTCAACTGGTGGAGTCTCCTTGTCTTGGTCAGTCCAATGAGTCGTACTTGATTTTCTTTGCTTACATCAAGAGATTTTCGATGAATGCCTCTGATGTGAGCGTCCTTGTGTTGCAAGTACAGATCGTCATCATTGCCCGTCTCGTTTTCGGCAGCCTAGATCGCGCTTCATAGTGTACGGCCCAACACCAAGCTACGACGAAGACGAAGTCGGGGCCTTTTACATGGACTTGGAGAAGTTACTACTACTGGAAAGAGTTACTAGACTACTGAAAAGGGCACATTTTCCAAAGGTCGTCGTCGGTGACAAAGATCGGAGCAAGAAAGTCGCCTGCAGAGCTTTACATCGGGACCCATGGACTAGTGAAACGAAGGGAGAGGAGAGTTCGAGCTCATCATGACGGCGGAGACGAAACTCGCAATCTCGCAAAAGCTCCTTCCCGACACTGGGCCTGGAATTACCCAGTGGAGAGTACCATAACGAGATTGATCACATCATCGTCAATAGAAGGTATTGCCTGACAAATGTCGCTGTTGTTCCGAAATTTTACACGAGATCGGACCATCGTACATCGGACCATCTATTGGATCAGTTCTCCCTCCAGAGTTTCGACATGCTATCATGTCAATGAAAAGCCGTACAGCAGCCGGTCCCAACAGGATCGGAACTTCTGAAGAATCGCTCACCAGTTCTTATTAGAAGTCTTGCGAGGTCTTCTGCGGTACCTGGCGTAGGGCACGATCAGGGCCCGGCATAGATTGTCTGGAAGCAGGCTGAACTCCGTTTTTGGAGCAAAAAGCAAACGAGATATCGTTTTTGACGAGCCCAGGCCCAGCACCAAGAGTAAGCGCCATTTAGTCGAACACAAGCTTTTCGGACAGGTTATCACACGATTTACATGCTCTATCGTGTATGGCGGAAAGTGCGCGCGATTCAAAAGCAAGGCTAATATAAACGAATTGCTTGTTTACAACGCACACAGAATCACATAACACCAAAACTGAACTGTATACATAGAAAATTATTTGCCAAAGGATTACGCGAAAAGGTTTGAAAACTTATGTGAAGTAATACGCTAAAAGATTGAAATCGGATGGGCCGGGCACGTCAAGCGGACGACAGTCGGTGAACCAAAGCTTAACGGATTGGACACCGGTGGACGTCAAACACCGAAAAGGAAAACGGCCGAAAACCTTCAAAGAATTCCTGCAGAGCAATACTCGTGTACCTGGTGCGACGAAAAGATTGGTCAACGATCGCTTGCGACAGGGACGAATGAAGCGTCACTGGATCCCGCTCGTGTCAAGCGAGAATCAACGGGGATACAGGTGATACAGGTGAATAAAAAGGTTGCGTGTGTTTTATTCTTGCATAGGTTTCTTTCAAAGTAAACCTAGAGTTTTACACTTTCAATTCTCTCCTATGTGTGCGTATATGCTCTACTGCTCATGAGTGAGATGAGAGGCACCAAGAAGAGCGCGCGTTGCGGGTGCGCCGCGGAGTTACCTATGGGAAACTGGCCGGGGTCTACATTATAGCTGAAACACCTATAGATTATCAAGACGCTCATCGACAGTGTCAATAGAAAACACACTGATTTTCAGGAATTACAAGTAAGCAAATGAGTACATGTCAATAATAACAATAGCTGGCAATTGTCGCAACCCCGCGTGCCCGGGCCTCGATAAACGGTATGAAGATAGCGCCGCCCCGCTAGCAGACTAGCTGACGCAGACGGTACATTTGTAGCATCACATGCTCAAAGGAAGTTTTCTCTATCAATACTTTGTGCTAGTTTCTGATCTTTTTAGGAAGTAAACAATCAGCAATGACATCAAACATGCTCTAGAAATCTAAAGCTTAATTCGACATGTTGAGTATGTAAGCCCCTATGACTGTTGTTGGAAATGAAAAACAATTAAAAGAAATGAAGTCTTTTCTCAGCGTTCTGCCAGCGCGGGCGCCCTGATCTGAGCTAGCTAGCTAGCAAGCAGTTGATAGCAGAATGAAATGTAGAATGCATTTATTATATGACCTCATCGGAAATAGTAATACTCTAATTAAGAGTATCATTGACGGAAAGACTACCTGTGATCTCACCCTCATACAGCTGATAGCATTATTCTAGCAATTACATGTTTTATTAGGTTGTCCCATAAGTCTTTTCATATCTGACTTTTCGCCAGCATAATTCTCACCCTTATACAACTGATAGCAATTCTAGTGTTTTACTTGTTTCTACAGAGTTCTGTATTTTTGAGTTGCAACAACGTAAATGGATCTTCTTTAGAAAGGAAACGGTACAGTGGATATGCTGGTTGCAGGAAACAGCTTTGCTTGCAATCAGGGCGATCTCATTTACAACGCATACAAAGCGTATGCAAGAAACTTTCACATATTTTGTGTGACGGGTACATCAGCAACAATGATTATTTCTGAGAAAAATTGCATGATAGACGATATTTGCAGGGTGTGAATTGTTTTCTCCCATATGCCAAATTTCCTTCAACTTTACGCAAATAGTTGAGGAACTGAAGCCAGATGTCGTATTCTTGATTGAAAGGTTAGTTCGTCACTTTTTGACCGAAAACCACAAAAGCACCACTATATTATTAGAGCATTTCTTATGAAAGCTCCGTTCAATGTAAAGCAACCAGTTGACAGAGATAAGAATTTTGGTCTTTATATGAAGCTACTGAGATATCTAGAGAAAAAAACGAAGAAGGTGAGAAGCGTTTGCATTCTTAGATTTATAAAAATAGCCGTTGCTGAATTTAGATATATATCCTGCAAGCTCTACCGAGCTGTGTAGTCTATTGCTCCGCTAAAGCTATGCTGTATTTGAAAAATGGGAAAGCTTTGAGTACAATCAAAGTAAGTTAAAAACAATGAATTCGCGAATGTATGCCCAATGCTGTGCTCATCCAGATTGCTTCAGTTATCAAAGTACAGTTGAACGAGCTTTGCTCCCCTTTACTGTTTCCCTTCCTTTATCTCTATGTATGTGTGTGTGTGAAAACGAAGAGCTAACGTGGAGTTTTTGGAATCAGTTGAAGTAGAACATCGGTACATGCGAAAGTGTGGTATATGGAGCTCAAACAACTGTAGCAAACATACATCTTTTTTACATATATAACTAACGGTTTTACGTAACTCAGCTCTAATTCTATTATTATAAAGCGTTAAAGCAGTCTGTGTATGCATTCATGCATGTATATATATGGTGTGTGTGTGTGTGTGTGTGTGTGTGTGTGTGTGTGTGTGTGTGTGTGTGTGTGTGTGTGTGTGTGTGTGTGTGTGTGTGTGTGTGTGTGAAAAAATTGTACCTTAAAGCTCTGTACGCCATAAGTCAGAATTGATTAATAATTCTAGTTAGTGGGGCAGGGAAACGAAAGCCGCCAGTTTGGGCCGTCTCCGCGGACTGCTGGTCCTGGGACGACATGCAACGACACTGCGAAAGGACCAGTTGGCCGCGAAAGGCGGCTTAAACTGGCGGCTTTCGTTCCCCTACCCACTTATGTGTATTGACACTAATTGTATGGAAAAAGTTGGTGTTCAAGAATTGGCAATAAGTATGATTACTTCAACAATGGAAGTCAATATATTAATCTTATACTTTTAGGATGGTCTTGTAGTAAGGGATGAGTACTTTGCTCGACATCGAATTTGGGAACTCAGCAAAAGGTAATCTTGCCAACCCATCAATGTTTTTTCGTGTAAATGTTTTAAAAAGTCTTTTCAGATGCAAAAAGTGTGAGATAGTTGATTACATGCCAATGCTTGTTGATAAGAAGGGACAATATCTTGGTTACAACCCTATCACGAATCTCATGTATCTTGATCAAGTAAATCACTTCAACAGATTTGGCAAACAAATTATACAGCCCATCTTTGAGAAGTTGGCTAGGCAGTTTGTCATACCTTAGGATAATAGAGAACATCGTAATCTGTAATGCTTAGCTATGGAATTTTCTTCACATTCCTTTCATTTATAGGAAGATATCAGTGGTGTACCCAGAATTTCCGCTCGGTGGGGGAAGGGAAATTTTTTTCTGATTTTTGGTATGATTCTCAAAATTTTTGCGAACCCCTAACCCCAAAATTCCAGAAAAAGGGGGCGTGGCTGGCTAAAGAAATTTTTATGAGGCTAAACGGATTTTTTCTCAACTCAAAAAATTATACTAATTACTTACAAGTATAAACTAATCACCAGCACCTTTTTGTAACTCATGTAAGTCACTTTCAAAAACTCGCGACCCATTCTCGGGGGGGGGGGGGGAAGGAGGGGGGTACGCCTCTGGGAGATATCTAGTGCGTTAATGTTACTTGATGGACACTACTCATTTAGCGTGCATGGTTACATGGTAACTAACCAACAGAATAAATAATGTCATCTTGATCTCTGTTATCTTTGAGCATGTTAAGCAACTAAAAACAACACTTGTAACTTTGGTCAAAAAGGCAACCCCGACTTCGTACTTTCCATCAAAGTTGCGTGGAGAATCATGTTTTAAAACAGTAGGTTAAGGCGTTGTCAACGAGTCTACCGATGTTAGACGCGAGTCGCACGCAGAAATTAAACGAAGTTGCCTGCCATTGAGCGAGTTGACCAAGGAAGAGGTAGCAGGCAATACGAGGAACAAAGGAGCCATTGAAGACACTTCCATGACGTTCATAGCGATCCTCTATCTCTGCGTGCATTGACTCCCTTTATGCAGTGACAAATTATACAGGAAGGTTTGCCAACGAAGGCTGAAGTACTTTGTTTGAGCTATATTTAATCAATGGCTGCCAGCCAACAATATATATTCATGTGTTTTGCAATCTAGACCAGTACTGATTCGGTATGGGTCTGCCGTTCTCCCAAAAAAGCGCTGGCAGCATTACAAACACTCAGACAATCGCCGGGGGCAGGCGGGCACCGGAAAAATAGATTGCTGATCTCTCGCACTCCGCTCGCGGATTTTTTGGAAAGCAATCAGGACTTTTCGGACAACCGCTTGCTGAGTTCTCGATTCCTCAGAGATTCAGCAATATATCTGCAAAAGATAAGAGCGAAAAAAATTCAACAGGCGGTCTCTCAAAAATCCGCTGACTCAGCGAGCGGTCTTCCGAAAAGTCCAGATTGCTTTGCAAAAAATCCGCGAGCGGGGTGCGAGAAATCAGCAATCTATTTTTTCCGGTGCCCGCCTGCCCCCAGCGATTGTCTGAGCAGCTGAGACCTTGGGATGCTGAAATCAAGGAAGTATTTCCACAATGGAACAGGCCTTAAAGGCAGCGTCCAGGCAAGATCCATCCACCCAGATTAGCACATAGTTGTAAAGAGGGGCCCATGAGTATCCGATCTGCGTTGGTCCAATCCTTTGACGTGCCCTCTAAAAGGAGATACGGGCTGTGATACGTATCACAGGCCGCTCCTTCGTATCACAAACCACCCCTGAGGACGAGTGCTTACGCAGGTGTGCAGTTGCATTGCAGTTGCATTGCAGTTGCCCTGCACATGCAATGCAACTGCATCTGTGCAGTTGCAGCTCCTCCCGCTGGCATGACGATGGGGACGAGCAATTCGAAACTCGTCCGCTCTTTGAAGAGAGGGTTCCCAAGAACCGGGTTTTTTGGGAGTTTTGAACAATATGGGCTTTACAACTGTAATCAGGGCCACAGAAAGGCCCCAGAATGGCAGAAACATGAGAGGCGAAATTTTGCCCGGACGCTGCCTTTAATTATGAGGTTGACGCATAATTCCTGCACCAAATTGGGTACAGATCGCAATAATCTGGAATAATCCTATATCCCAAATAGGACTCGATACATCATTAGATAGAGCAAACCTAGCTCTACAAGATAATGTTTAAAGATTTGCAGCAGCTTTGATCTAAACAAAGATTGAAGCGAAAAACGAAAAAGATTCAAGCGCCCCAAAAACCAAGAAAATATTGGAAGTCCGTTCAGAAAAATCCTTCAAAATTCTTAATATGCTCATGCATTGTCATTTCGTAAAGACAATTCTCTATGCAGTTGCTGTATTATTCTCTTAGCCAGAAACTGGGAAAACGAAGTTTTTCATGTTTTTTCCAAAACAATGCTGAGATGCTCTAGCACTGACTTTTGTATACTACAGGACCTTAGAGGTGTGAGTGTGACTTTTTCAGCTTCTTACAGCAGCTGGTTTACGAGAAATGTCGAATTTTTAGCAACTAGGCAAGAAAAATTCGGACAAGGAGAGCTAGATTCGTCATTTGTCGTGAACTAGAAGTTCTAGAAGGCTGAAAATGTGAAGTTTCATTGCTAACGGCATGTACTTACAAGTGGTAGCGCTAGAACATCTCAGCATTAGTTTGGCAAAAACATGAAAAACTTCGTTTTTTCATCGTCTAGCTGAGAAGAAAAATACAGCCACCGCATAGGTGAATGTCTTACGTGGAACGTCTACGCGTGAGCAAGAAAGAAATTTTGTAGGAGCTTTTTGAACAAAGTTACAATTTTGTTTCGATTGGTCTTAAGGTTTTCGAACGCACGGTTTTTTTCAGTTTTCGGCTCAAAACTTCGCTTGGATTAAAGCTGGTGCAGATATTTGAGCACTATCTTGTAGAGCTAGGTTTGCTCTATTTAACGATAGAATCCTATTTGGGATAGAGGATTATTTCAGACTAGCTGGCTTACCCGGCTCCGCCGTATCCGGACCAAACTTGGCACAAATACACTTCGGGCCCCGGCGGGTGTCACAGTCCACTTTTCGTTATCGATCGATGTCGATTTTACCGATTTTTATCGATTTTTTTGCAGACTTCACCTACAGGGCTAGGAGTTGGCACAGGGGGGAAGTGAGCATGGGGATTCCGAATACAATATTAGTTTTCAGAATTATCGATTACTTTTATTGATTATCGATTTTTTGTAAATTTTGACATGCGAGGCTGGGATTTTGCACAGGGGGGTAATCGAGCATGCTGATTACGAACACAATATTAGTTTTCAGGATCGTCCATTACTTTTATCGATTTTATCGACTTTTTTTGTAAAGTTTGACCTGCGGGGCTGGGAGTTTGCACAGGGGGGTAATCGAGCATGCAGATTACGAATACAATATTAGTTTTCAAGATCGTCCATTACTTTTATCGATTTTATCGATTTTTTTAAAATTTGAGCTAGGGGGCTGGAATTTAGCAGGGGGGTGTAATCGAGCATGCTGATCACCCCCCTTGGGGGTGATCAGCATGCTCGATTACCCCCCTGTGCCAACTCCCAGCCCCCTAGCTCAAACTTTGCGAAAAAATCGATAAAATCGATAAAAGTAATGGACGATCCTGAAAACTAATATTGTGTTCGTAATCAGCATGCTCGATTACCCCCTGTGCAAAATCCCAGCCTCGCATGTCAAAATTTACAAAAAAATCGATAAAATCGATAAAAGTAATCGATAATCCTGAAAACCAATATTGTATTCGGAATCCCCATGCTCGATTACCCCTCTGTGCCAACTCCCAGCCCCGTAGGTGAACTCAGCAAAAAAATCGATAAAAATCGATAAAATCGATATCGATCGATGACGAAAAGTAGCCTATGACACCCGCCGGGGCCCGTAGCGTATGTGTGCCAAGTTTGGTCCGGATCGGTTCAGAAATGGAATTTTCTATTCGGAACATACGTACAGACATACAGACATACAGACAGACAGACAGACAAACAGACATTCAGCTTTATATATAAGACTAGCGACCCTATGGGTCGCTAGCAAGTGGGTTGGGGCAGATACGTTGATACATACGTTCGGGAGCCATTGTAAATAGGTTTGAACTCATTTCATTTTCTGAACGACTCGCGAGTTATAAATAATATTAGTTTGACTAATAAATAAGTTCGGTTACTTGCAAATTCGAAATTCTCTGACAATTCAGAAGCAGCTATTCCGTTAAGGTTTATTGCGAAGAGGTAGCTTCTTCTACTCTTCTTCTACTCTTACATATCATTTAGTCAAAAAATTTTATCATCGAAAAATGACAGTTATGCCCTTATATGGTCCGACCTTTAAAAAATAGCTTTTCTGAATTTTCAAGTTTGGTTCTTAGCCAATAGTCAGTGCACGGATGAATTATATGGCGGTGTGATCTGCTCTGCGGCCGAAAATGGGAGAATTGTCAGGCATTTGCGCGTGGAAGCATTCAAGATCGTTTGGATCTGACCATCTATGGTCGTAGGAGTTGTTGGAAATTTAGAATTTGGTGTGTGAATGGCAGTTGTGCATTTTACACTCAACTTCGACTCGTTTTCGGAGCGTTACTTTCCGAACATCGGATGAAAAATTGTGACGATCTCACTTTCCTCACAATTTCATTGTCAAAATATTGGGTGGCGCTCAAATAGAGTAGACCATCCAACTCCCCTTGATTTGCGCTTTCCAGTGGTATCATACATTGTCAGATAAATCAAAGACCGAACTTACTTTTTAGACAAACTGATAGTACAAACAAGATATTACTAAGACTTACTATTTCGCTCTGAAAGAGCAAGCTTTCAATAGTGGGAAATCGTCTACATTCCTTTCACTACCATCCTCGCAGAAATCCTATTCCCATAACCTCCCAATTCCTAGATCTAACTGGAAATCAGCAAAGATATCATCTCTAATAAAGGACTGCTGCTTTAGATCAAAGCCAAATTGATTTTATGGACATTGCTATACCTTGAAAAGCGTTAAGCTTGTCCTTTGAAAGAGAAAACCAAAACTACAGATACAGTGATATTACCCCAGCGGGACCACTTACGCCCTAATCTTTTTTTGAGGACAAAAATAGAGAATTTTTAGAGTGTAATATCTCAAAAGCACCCTTCCGCAAAGTTTTACAAGGCTAGGAACTGTTAAGAAAAAGTGTTCTGTCGCATAAAGTCCTTAGCTTTTTCGTGGAGCGAGACCTCTATGGTCTTTCCTCCAGCGAGAGCCTTGTAGGCTCTCTCATTTGGAGGCAAAGGTAAAACGTTCTTAAAACAGAAAATCATAAAAGTATCTCTGTATCTCTCCGCAAAGTTTTTTTAAGCCAAATGCTATAAAAGTTTCCCGTCGAGCTAATTACTTGGCATTTTCTGCCAAGTTGACCAAGTTTGCCTGGCTCTTCTCCTTTCTGGAGACAAAAGCAGGACGTTGTAAGATTAGAGAATGTCAAAAGTATCTTTTAACGAAGTTTTTCAAAATTTATCTCTCATGCGTAGATTCTTAGAAAAAGTGTCGCATAAAGTCCCTGGTCTTTCTGCCAGCGAGACCAAGTTCGCCCTGCTCTTTTCTCTTTGGAGGCAGAAGTAGGAGGTTTTTAAAGTGGAAGAACCCCAAAAAACTCTCACCAAATTATAAATTCAAATGCGGAACACAGACTGTTTTACAGAGTGTGTCCACCTGCGTGAAATTCCCGGTATTTTCTGCCAGCAAAATCAAGTTTGTCCCAGTTCTTTACTTGCAGGCAAAAGTAAGATGTTTTTTAGAGTAGAAAATGTCAAGAATATCATTCAGTGAAGTTTTTTTTATTTATCTGTGAAGCGTAGGAGTTCTTAGGAAAAGTGTCCTGTCGCATAAAGTCCCTGGTCAATTCTGCTAGCAAGGTCCTGCTTTCTTCTTTCGGAGGCGGCAAAAGTAGGAGTTTCTTAGAATAGCAAATCTCGAAATTATCTTTCGGCAAAGTCTCTTAAGTTCAAGAATTACTCTGAGAAAAATTGTCCTGTTGAATAAATTTTCAGCTCTTCTCTGCCAGTAAGACCAAATTCGCCCTTATTTTCTCTTTTAAAGGCAAAGCAAGTAGTTTCTAAAATAGTCGACCTCGAAAGTATCTTTCGGCAAAGTCTTTTCAAAATCCATCTGTGAAGCTTAGGAGCTCCTAGAAAAAGTATCTTTAAATTCCTACATCTGCCAGCGAGACCAAGTTTGCTTATTCTTTTCCTTTCAAAGTCAAAATTAGGATGTTCTTAGAGTATATTGAGGCTAAACATTCTTTTTAAAAAGTGTGTGTTGCACAGATTGCCTGGTCTTCTCTGCCAGTAAGACCAAATTTGCCCTGCTCTTTTCTCTTTCAAAAGCAAAAGCAGGTTTTTTCTGGAAAAGCAACCTCAAAAGCATCTTTCGGCAAAGTTTTTTTGATATTTATCTGTGAAGCTCAAGAGCTCAAAAGTGTCTTGACGCAAAATTCCTTGATCTGCCGGCGAGACCAATTTGGCCCTGCTCTTTGTATGTTTCGGCCCAGTTTTAAAACCTAGAATTCCAAAAGCCCCTCAGCGTTTTCCTTCCACAACAGCAGGATCCTCTCATTGCTTGCGTACAAAACACATTTAGTAAAACCTATCTCCCCTCAAAACGACTGAAGTCTCAGACCGCCGCTAGGAAGGTTCAGGAATACTCGAAAAAATGAGCTATTTTGGAATTTCTCTGCCCATTCAGCAAAAAAGGGACAAAATCTTTGAAAACGAAACTCCACTCCACAAATATCATTTTCTGTCGGCCCTCGGGGCCAAAATTAGTTGAATGTAACCCCAACTCCCCTCAAAACCTGGCTGAAGGGTAAGTACGCCGCTAGAAAGGTTCAGCAATATTCGAAAAAATGAGCTTTTTTGGAATTTTCCTGACATTTCAGCAAAAAAAGGATAAAACCTATGAAAACGAAGCCCATTCCATAAATTTCATTTTCTGTCGGCCCTCGGGGCCAAAATCAGTTGAATGTAACCCTAACTCCCCTCAAAACCTGGCTGAAGGCTCAGTACGCCGCTAGGAAGGTTTAGCAATATTCGAAAAAATGAGCTTTTTTGGAATTTTCCTGACAATTCGGCAAAAAGGGATAAAACCTATGAAAACGAAGCCCCACTCCATAAATATCATTTTCTGTCGGCCCTCGGGGCCAAAATCAGTTGAACGCAACACTATCTTCCCTCAAAACATGACTGAATTCTTAGTTCTCCGCTAGCAAAGTTCAACAAAAATACAGGTTTTTCGCGAATTTCTCTGAACTTTGAGGAAAAAAGGGATGAAAATTCTAAAACGAGACTCCATTCCACAGATACCCTGCCTTGGAACTAAAATTAATTTTGCTCGCGAGCTCTAACTCCCCTCAAAACCTGGCTGAAGGCTCAGCCTGCCGCTAGGAAGGTTTAGCAATATTCGAAAAAATGAGCTTTTTTTGAAATTTCCCTGACCATTCAGCAAAAAAGCG
The DNA here is from genome assembly GCA_958299035.1 of Cylicocyclus nassatus. Classification (NCBI taxonomy): domain Eukaryota; kingdom Metazoa; phylum Nematoda; class Chromadorea; order Rhabditida; family Strongylidae; genus Cylicocyclus; species Cylicocyclus nassatus. Next base: position 48,383,396 of record CATQJL010000223.1, on the reverse strand, counting down.
ATGAAATCTATGAAAGCGAAACCCCACTCCACAAATATCATTTTCTGTCGGCCCTCGGGGCCAAAATCAGTTGAATGTAACCCTAACTCCCCTCAAAACCTGGCTGAAGGCTCAGTACGCCGCTAGAAAGGTTAGCAGTATTCGAAAAAAAAAGAACTTTTTTGGAATTTTCCTGACATTTCAGCAAAAAAGCGGTGAAATCTATGAAAGCGAAACCCCACTCCACAAATATCATTTTCTGTCGTCCCATGGGGCCAAAATCAGTTGAATGTAACCCCAACTCCCCTCAAAACCTGGCTGAAGGCTCAGTACGCCGCTAGGAAGGTTTAGCAATATTCGAAAAAATGAGCTTTTTTGGAATTTCCCTGACCATTCGGCAAAAAGGGATAAAACCGATGAAAACAAAACCCCACTCCACAAATATCATTTTCTGTCGGCCCTCGGGGCCAAAATCAGTTGAATGTAACCCTAACTCCCCTCAAAACCTGGCTGAAGGCTCAGAACGCCGCTAGCAAAGTTCAACAAAAATACGAGTTTTTCGCGAATTTCTCTGAACTTTGAGGAAAAAGGGGATGAAAATTCTAAAACGAGACTCCATTCCACAGATACCCTGCCTTGGAACTAAAATTAATTTTGCTCGCGAGCTCTAACTCCCCTCAAAACCTGGCTGAAGGCTCAGCCTGCCGCTAGGAAGGTTTAGCAATATTCGAAAAAATGAGCTTTTTTTGAAATTTCCCTGACCATTCAGCAAAAAAGCGATGAAATCTATGAAAGCGAAACCCCACTCCACAAATATCATTTTCTGTCGACCCTCGGGGCCAAAATTAGTTGAACGCAACACTATCTTCCCTCAAAACATGACTGAATTCTTAGTTCTCCGCTAGCAAAGTTCAACAAAAATACGAGTTTTTCGCGAATTTTTCTGAACTTCGAGGAAAAGGGGATGAAAATTTTAAAACGAAACTCCATTCCACAGATACCCCGCCTTGGAACTAAAATTAATTTTGTTCGCGAGCTCCAACTCCCCTCAAAACCTGGCTGAAGGCTCAGTACGCCGCTAGAAAAGTTAGCAGTATTCGAAAAAAAAAAAACTTTTTTGGAATTTTCCTGACATTTCAGCAAAAAAGCGGTGAAATCTATGAAGGCGAAACACCACTCCACAAATATCATTTTCTGTCGGCCCTCGGGGCCAAAATCAGTTGAATGTAACCCCAACTCCCCTCAAAACCTGGCTGAAGGCTCAGTACGCCGCTAGAAAGGTAAGCAATATTCGAAAAAATGAAATTTTTTGGAATTTTCCTGACATTTCAGCAAAAAAGGGATAAAACTTATGAAAACGAAGCCCCACTCCATAAATATCATTTTCTGTCGGCCCTCGGGGCCAAAATCAGTTGAACGCAACACTATCTTCCCTCAAAACATGACTGAATTCTTAGTTCTCCGCTAGCAAAGTTCAACAAAAATACAGGTTTTTCGCGAATTTCTCTGAACTTTGAGGAAAAAAGGGATGAAAATTCTAAAACGAGACTCCATTCCACATATACCCTGCCTTGGAACTAAAATTAATTTTGCTCGCGATCTCTAACTCCCCTCAAAACCTGGCTGAAGGCTCAGCCTGCCGCTAGGAAGGTTTAGCAATATTCGAAAAAATGAGCTTTTTTGGAATTTCCCTAATCATTCAGCAATAAAGCGATGAAACCTATGAAAACGAAACCCCACTCCACAAATATCATTTTTTTCGGCCCTCGGGGCCAAAATTAGTTGAATGTAACCCTATCTCCCCACAAAACCAGGCTGAAGGCTCAGTACGCCGCTAGGAAGGTTTAGCAATATTCGAAAAAATGAGCTTTTTTGGAATTTTCCTGACAATTCGGCAAAAAGGGATAAAACCTATGAAAACGAAGCCCCACTCCATAAATATCATTTTCTGTCGGCCCTCGGGGCCAAAATCAGTTGAATGTAACCCCAACTCCCCTCAAAACCTGGCTGAAGGCTCAGTACGCCGCTAGGAAGGTTTAGCAATATTCGAAAAAATGAGCTTTTTTGGAATTTCCCTGACCATTCGGCAAAAAGGGATAAAACCGATGAAAACGAAACCCCACTCCACAAATATCATTTTCTGTCGGCCCTCGGGGCCAAAATCAGTTGAATGTAACCCTAACTCCCCTCAAAACCTGGCTGAAGGCTCAGAACGCCGCTAGCAAAGTTCAACAAAAATACGAGTTTTTCGCGAATTTCTCTGAACTTTGAGGAAAAAGGGGATGAAAATTCTAAAACGAGACTCCATTCCACAGATACCCTGCCTTGGAACTAAAATTAATTTTGCTCGCGAGCTCTAACTCCCCTCAAAACCTGGCTGAAGGCTCAGCCTGCCGCTAGGAAGGTTTAGCAATATTCGAAAAAATGAGCTTTTTTGAAATTTCCCTGACCATTCAGCAAAAAAGCGATGAAATCTATGAAAGCGAAACCCCACTCCACAAATATCATTTTCTGTCGACCCTCGGGGCCAAAATTAGTTGAACGCAACACTATCTTCCCTCAAAACATGACTGAATTCTTAGTTCTCCGCTAGCAAAGTTCAACAAAAATACGAGTTTTTCGCGAATTTTTCTGAACTTCGAGGAAAAGGGGATGAAAATTTTAAAACGAAACTCCATTCCACAGATACCCCGCCTTGGAACTAAAATTAATTTTGTTCGCGAGCTCCAACTCCCCTCAAAACCTGGCTGAAGGCTCAGTACGCCGCTAGGAAGGTTTAGCAATATTCGAAAAAATGAGCTTTTTTGGAATTTCCCTGACCATTCGGCAAAAAGGGATAAAACCGATGAAAACGAAACACCACTCCACAAATATCATTTTCTGTCGGCCCTCGGGGCCAAAATCAGTTGAATGTAACCCCAACTCCCCTCAAAACCTGGCTGAAGGCTCAGTACGCCGCTAGAAAGGTAAGGAATATTCGAAAAAATGAAATTTTTTGGAATTTTCCTGACATTTCAGCAAAAAAGGGATAAAACTTATGAAAACGAAGCCCCACTCCATAAATATCATTTTCTGTCGGCCCTCGGGGCCAAAATCAGTTGAACGCAACACTATCTTCCCTCAAAACATGACTGAATTCTTAGTTCTCCGCTAGCAAAGTTCAACAAAAATACAGGTTTTTCGCGAATTTCTCTGAACTTTGAGGAAAAAAGGGATGAAAATTCTAAAACGAGACTCCATTCCACATATACCCTGCCTTGGAACTAAAATTAATTTTGCTCGCGATCTCTAACTCCCCTCAAAACCTGGCTGAAGGCTCAGCCTGCCGCTAGGAAGGTTTAGCAATATTCGAAAAAATGAGCTTTTTTGGAATTTCCCTAATCATTCAGCAATAAAGCGATGAAACCTATGAAAACGAAACCCCACTCCACAAATATCATTTTTTTCGGCCCTCGGGACGAAAATCAGCTGAATGCAACCCTATCTCCCCACAAAACCAGGCTGAAGGCTCAGTACGCCGCTAGGAAGGTTTAGCAATATTCGAAAAAATGAGCTTTTTTGGAATTTTCCTGACAATTCGGCAAAAAGGGATAAAACCTATGAAAACGAAGCCCCACTCCATAAATATCATTTTCTGTCGGCCCTCGGGACCAAAATCAGTTGAACGCAACACTATCTCCCCTCAAAACCTGGCTGAAGGCTCAGAACGCCGCTAGCAAAGTTCAACAAAAATACAAGTTTTTCGCGAATTTCTCTGAACTTTGAGGAAAAAAGGGATGAAAATTCTAAAACGAGACTCCATTCCACATATACCCTGCCTTGGAACTAAAATTAATTTTGCTCGCGAGCTCTAACTCCCCTCAAAACCTGGCTGAAGGCTAGAACGCCGCTAGCAAAGTTCAACAAAAATAGAGTTTTTCGCGAATTTCTCTGAACTTTGAGGAGAAAGGGGATGAAAATTTTAAAACGAAACTCCACTCCACAGTTACCCTGCCTTGGAACCAAAATTAATTTTGCTCGCGAGCTCTAACTCCCCTCAAAACCTGGCTGAAGGCTCAGCCTGCCGCTAGGAAGGTTTAGCAATATTCGAAAAAATGAGCTTTTTTGGAATTTCCCTAATCATTCAGCAATAAAGCGATGAAACCTATGAAAGCGAAACCCCACTCCACAAATATCATTTTCTGTCGTCCCTTGGGGCCAAAATCAGTTGAATGTAACCCCAACTCCCCTCAAAACCTGGCTGAAGGCTCAGTACGCCGCTAGGAAGGTTTAGCAATATTCGAAAAAATGAGCTTTTTTGGAATTTCCCTGACCATTCGGCAAAAAGGGATAAAACCGATGAAAACGAAACCCCACTCCACAAATATCATTTTCTGTCGGCCCTCGGGGCCAAAATCAGTTGAATGTAACCCTAACTCCCCTCAAAACCTGGCTGAAGGCTCAGAACGCCGCTAGCAAAGTTCAACAAAAATACGAGTTTTTCGCGAATTTCTCTGAACTTTGAGGAAAAAGGGGATGAAAATTCTAAAACGAGACTCCATTCCACAGATACCCTGCCTTGGAACTAAAATTAATTTTGCTCGCGAGCTCTAACTCCCCTCAAAACCTGGCTGAAGGCTCAGCCTGCCGCTAGGAAGGTTTAGCAATATTCGAAAAAATGAGCTTTTTTTGAAATTTCCCTGACCATTCAGCAAAAAAGCGATGAAATCTATGAAAGCGAAACCCCACTCCACAAATATCATTTTCTGTCGACCCTCGGGGCCAAAATTAGTTGAACGCAACACTATCTTCCCTCAAAACATGACTGAATTCTTAGTTCTCCGCTAGCAAAGTTCAACAAAAATACGAGTTTTTCGCGAATTTTTCTGAACTTCGAGGAAAAGGGGATGAAAATTTTAAAACGAAACTCCATTCCACAGATACCCCGCCTTGGAACTAAAATTAATTTTGTTCGCGAGCTCCAACTCCCCTCAAAACCTGGCTGAAGGCTCAGTACGCCGCTAGAAAAGTTAGCAGTATTCGAAAAAAAAAACTTTTTTGGAATTTTCCTGACATTTCAGCAAAAAAGCGGTGAAATCTATGAAGGCGAAACACCACTCCACAAATATCATTTTCTGTCGGCCCTCGGGGCCAAAATCAGTTGAATGTAACCCCAACTCCCCTCAAAACCTGGCTGAAGGCTCAGTACGCCGCTAGAAAGGTAAGCAATATTCGAAAAAATGAAATTTTTTGGAATTTTCCTGACATTTCAGCAAAAAAGGGATAAAACTTATGAAAACGAAGCCCCACTCCATAAATATCATTTTCTGTCGGCCCTCGGGGCCAAAATCAGTTGAACGCAACACTATCTTCCCTCAAAACATGACTGAATTCTTAGTTCTCCGCTAGCAAAGTTCAACAAAAATACAGGTTTTTCGCGAATTTCTCTGAACTTTGAGGAAAAAAGGGATGAAAATTCTAAAACGAGACTCCATTCCACATATACCCTGCCTTGGAACTAAAATTAATTTTGCTCGCGGTCTCTAACTCCCCTCAAAACCTGGCTGAAGGCTCAGCCTGCCGCTAGGAAGGTTTAGCAATATTCGAAAAAATGAGCTTTTTTGGAATTTCCCTAATCATTCAGCAATAAAGCGATGAAACCTATGAAAACGAAACCCCACTCCACAAATATCATTTTTTTCGGCCCTCGGGACGAAAATCAGCTGAATGCAACCCTATCTCCCCACAAAACCAGGCTGAAGGCTCAGTACGCCGCTAGGAAGGTTTAGCAATATTCGAAAAAATGAGCTTTTTTGGAATTTTCCTGACAATTCGGCAAAAAGGGATAAAACCTATGAAAACGAAGCCCCACTCCATAAATATCATTTTCTGTCGGCCCTCGGGACCAAAATCAGTTGAACGCAACACTATCTCCCCTCAAAACCTGGCTGAAGGCTCAGAACGCCGCTAGCAAAGTTCAACAAAAATACAAGTTTTTCGCGAATTTCTCTGAACTTTGAGGAAAAAAGGGATGAAAATTCTAAAACGAGACTCCATTCCACATATACCCTGCCTTGGAACTAAAATTAATTTTGCTCGCGAGCTCTAACTCCCCTCAAAACCTGGCTGAAGGCTAGAACGCCGCTAGCAAAGTTCAACAAAAATAGAGTTTTTCGCGAATTTCTCTGAACTTTGAGGAGAAAGGGGATGAAAATTTTAAAACGAAACTCCACTCCACAGTTACCCTGCCTTGGAACCAAAATTAATTTTGCTCGCGAGCTCTAACTCCCCTCAAAACCTGGCTGAAGGCTCAGCCTGCTGCTAGAAAGGTAAGCAATATTCGAAAAAATGAACTTTTTTGAAATTTCCCTGACCATTCAGCAATAAAGCGATGAAACCTATGAAAACGAAACCCCACTCCACAAATATCATTTTCTGTCGGCCCTCGGGGCCAAAATCAGTTGAATGCAACCCTATCTCCCCTCAAAACCTGACTGAAGGCTCAGTTTGTCGCCAGGAATGTCCAGCAATATTCGAAAAAACGAGTTTTTCGCGTATTTCTCTGACCTTTTAGGGAAAAGGGGATGGGAAGTTACGTGAGATCTCCATTTACACAAAACGTTGAATCTAGATGCTCACAAATTAGAACTCCCTCGAAAAATTTGCTTGAATGCTCATTTTTTCGCTAGAAAAACAAAGTTAGCTTGTCAGCAGTATCCCAATAGGTGAGTTTTTCGTGGTTACATATGGATTTGAGCGGAAAAGAGAATGAAACTTCCACAATGAGGCCCCAATTCAGAGAACGCCGATTTTTGCCGCCCATTCGGGCCAAAATTAATTGAATGCTCTATCTTCCGCTGAGGAAGCCAAATTTTTAGCATAGTTGTTCTGTAAGGCAGAGTTTGTGGGGATTTTGCTGATATCTGTGCGGAAGGCTCTACTCCACAGAAGGTTAACTTTTTGTGAAGAAAATTCCCATGAAGAGTCAAATAAAGCCGTGAGCTCCAGTAGGTGACAAAATACTGCTTGCATGCGTGCACGACAATACAAAATGACACAGCGATCAATAACTTTCTTCGTACCCATCGGCGAGAGTCACTGTGACAGAAACACAACAACAATATCTCGCCCAGAATAACGACTACCTGTATACCGCATATAGATTATCGGTAATTCTAAATGTAATGTTTTTGTGATCAGCCTTCACACGTACACTCCCTGTGCCAAATGCTAGCCGCTTAGCTCAATGTTGAAAAATTTCCGCTCCGCACGGGACCCATAGTGCGAGCGAATCTCTCGCCGGCATAATGGCTACTGGCCTCTCCTCTCGCCATCACTGAGCGCCGTTATATTTTCGCATTCCTTTTTCTGGATTCCTTCAGCAACTGAACCCTCCGTCACGCTGGGGTTAAGGATAGGAGGGACGCAGAAAACTCTGCCGTCGCGCTTGAAAGGATCGAATGTATATTATAGTAAGGATTATTGCGGTCTGTACCTGTTTTGGTGCAGGAATCACGCATCAACCTAATAGTTGAACAAGTTGCAGCAGAATGTCGCATTGAGAATATGAAGGGCATAGCGCAAACTAAACCGAGTCCGTTAGTTCTCGTGGCACTATAGGAGGAAAAGCTGTACATGTTCTTAGAGGGGCTGCAATCAGGGCCCGGCAGGAGGTGGCATTTCAGAAATTGAAAACGATATCCCCTTTGAAGCCAAAATTGCTTATGACTTCCCTTTTGACCCTATTTTTGACCCCCGTAAGTCCCTGACAAACAGATATACACAAATAATAAGATGGGCGGCCTCAGCGCTTATTATAGTAGTACTACCTGGCTTTCCTGGTCCAGCCCGGGTCATCAAGGTTTCAGCTCAATGGGTTCATCCGCAAAGGAATCTATAAAAAAACATAGGGTCAAGATTTGCACAAACTTTGACGTTTAAATATCTAAGATACTACTCATTTATTAGTCAGCTGCAAAAGTTTACAGTTTAAAATAACCGATTGCGATTGGAGCGCGCTTTCCGAGGCCGATCATAACGCTGTGAACCCTATCTGGGGCTGTATCGAAGCGGTGCCTTGGTGGTTTTGGAAGCGGATTTGAACATATAGTAATACTCTCGACCTAGTCCACATTTATAAAAAGAAATCCGGGAATTTATGTGAAGGGAAGCAGGGAGCCACCCCAGGTGGCTCCCAGGTGGCGCGGGAGCCACCTAATTTCGAAAAACACTTACCATTTTTTAAATTCACATAAGTTTCTCATAATTCTTCATACTTTTTTTGTGCTCATGGTCCTCCAACTACACAGCGTATTTGGTGCCATATCGTTACTTGTGCATTGAAAACGAGCCTATTTTGTTATTTTCCTCTTACAAGAATTGCGATTTGAATCCCCGCCTGCGGGTTGGCTAGCGATCGGAGCACAGAATCTTCACATTGCTGAAATCTAAGTTCATAGGACAGTAGCATCAACAAGGAATGATGAATAAAGAATGATTTGTGCATTGTTTATCGGAATACGACTTTCCCTTTGCTTTTTCGGGCCAAAAACGATATCCAGCTTGTGAAAGCGCCACCCCCGCCGGGCCCTGGCTGCAATTGCACTTTTATGGGTAACTCTTCAATGCGGTAATTAAACGCTGCTAAAAACAGACATGAACATCTGCACGCTTTTCGCTTTATGGGTGAAAAATTGTTGAGTTGAAAAAATCTTGCTATGTGATGATCATGGCAAGTGGAAACTTTGCAGCTGATTTTCTTGCTTTATTCAAGCTACAACTCAGTTTCTTTTTCCTTTATTTGACCTCTCAGAATCACTAATCAGTAAACTAGCTTTGTTCACAAATAGAACAAGCAAATGAAGCAAAGAGCGAGTATGATCATCGTGGAGATGCAGAAAAAACCTGATGCAAATGCTGGTATTAACCACGGCGCGAGGAAAAAACGCTAGGAACTAACATTTGCAGCTAACCCCTCCCCTGCAGAGTTTTCTACCACTGATATAGATACATAGTTGAACTCTCACTGTAGGATTGTAGTGTGAGCTTCTAGCATACGGTACTGTTGTATATGAAAACCTCAAAAAATAAAAACTCATGTTAAAGGTTTACGCAAACTAATATTACTGCTTAACTTCCAAATGTTTTAAGGCTTTTCGAACAAGCTAGTGGCAATTCGAAAACATTAAGAAATCAGCCGTTTCGGTTTGGCATAAGTAGAAAGAATCATTAGGTGAATTGCAAATTCTCATATATTAGGGTAATAAGTTCTTTCGCATTCTTCGTTTTAGTTTTTTCTCAATATTTTGCAAAGCATTTAAAGAGATGTTTATACGCGTACGGAAGCTTTAAGCCTGCTCTACTAAAGTTCTACGATTACTTTCTCGGTTCTTGTGAAGCTGATCAAAAGAATTCGAACTGTTAACTGAAAAATTCGAGGATGCGAAAATTCTATTTTCGACATGTCTTTCTTGCCTTGTTCTTCCCGTTCATTACTGATAATTCATTCAGCTTGAAGGACAATTGATACAACAGACCAGTTGCGTACCCAGGATTTTGGTTTGGGGGGGGGGGGGAATTTTTCTGATAAAAGTGCGTGACGCTAGCCACGCACTGCGAAAAATTTTGTGGTATGCTTTTCAGAATTATTGCGGGAAAATTACCCATAACCCCAAAATTCCAGGAAAAAAGCGTGGCTATCCCCGAAAAAAAACGCTCATTTTGCATGGTGGGGCCTCCTCAATGAGGTTAGGGTGGGTATACGACATTAGGTAATAATAGTGGGCAACGTCATTGTTTGACTAGTGGCAAATCGGTTCCATTCTCAACTAATCAAGCGAATTTGCGAAGAGGAAATTATCCGTATTAGGAAACAGGCATAGCTGCATGTGTATACGCTTCTTCGCATTATGCGCGGCTACTCCACGAATCCATCTGTTTGCTCTAAGGCCCGTATGCACGTACATCCCGCTGGGGAGGGGAGGGGAGCTGGATCCCCAGGGGAACGATCCCCTCCACTGAACCCCGGTATAAAAGAGGGCGGGGGGAGCAATCTCCTCTCCTGCACTTATAGCGGGGATGGTGTGATTGCGGTGGCTGCATTTATCTCACCGCTACTATTATATAAGACCTATATATCGCCAAAAACTATTTCCGGTCATCGAAAAGTGCGACTGTCTTTAAATCTCGGCATGATGAATATTGTGTTGATTTAGTTGCTGAGCCAGTCCGAGATTGGTAAATATATTTATTAGGCTGACGTTTCGGCTATGTCGCCTTCTTCAGAGCCTGAAATGGGCGACAACAATCTATAAAACTATCCGACCAAGCATCTCCTCAGCCTCACAAACAAAATTCTAAGCTTTCTTTTGGATCACAGGCAAGCTGCCACACGCAATACTCACCTTTTCGACCGCCGGTAAAATTCTCGAGTATAAACGAGCGCTAACTGATAACGTAAGTGAATGATTGAACATGTCTTCACCGGATCAGAAAATCTGATCTAGATATGGTGCGAGCTCGCGTGTGATAGAGAGGCATTCATCTTTGCGATTCATTTTGGGTTGTTTGAAATGAATCCAAAATGCCTCCAAAGTCTTGCGGGTAGATGTTTGCGGTTCACGCGCTAAGATCTCTACATTTACTTCAAAATTCACTCCTTCATGCTCTTGCACTCTATGGGTGCCCAGTGGAGTGGATAAGCGTGATCTTTCTTTGCCATTGAGATGTTCCTTGATGCGTACGCATAAGGGACGTGCTGTTTCACCGATATACTCGGCTCCGCAATCCTTGCATGAGATGAGGTAGACAACTCCCGCGTTCATAGCAGTCGCCGTCCTTTGCTGTGGGACATACTAGACAGTTTGACGTAGTGCGATTACGATCGTACATGCGATTCCGAATAAGAAATGCGTTTCAAATTGTTCGGAGGCATGTCCACTACCAAAACTGAGTTGTTCAACCCTGCTCTCCTCAGACATCGCTGAATGGCGTGCTCACTTCATCGGAGATGAAGGGTATACAGAAAGGTATCTCCTCTGCTGCGGGTGATGCTCTCCTTTCTACAAAGCTGCTTTGTTGGGCCCTACAATGCGTCATCCTGTTTTCATAACCGTTAGATAAACCTATCTTACGTGCAACGGCCAACGACTCCATCTTCTCCTCTCGTCCACTACACACCTTTGCAGCTGTACGAAACATGTTTTTGATCACCTGCTTTTTTGGTCTGTAGAGGATGCGCTGAGCGGGAGTGGATGAGAATGTTCTTGCTAGTGGGCTTTCGATACCACTTCGTTTTCTGATTGCCATCATTGATATTGACTTGTACGTTTAAGAAAGGCAACTCCGTTAGTAGGCTTTTCCCGAGTAAGTCTTATATGTTCCGATTGCCTGTTCATCAACTCAAAGCATTCATCAACTTCCGCTGAGTGGCACATATGATAAAACAGTCATCTATCTGCAGTAAAGCAAGGGACTCAACTGCAGCACTGGTCTTCAATTTTAGCCATAAAAATTACCGCCAGCGTTGGAGCCAATCTCTGACCCATGGCCAATCCCTCTAATCTGCGAGAAATACTTTCCTGACCATCGGAATATGTTGCATTCTAGACACGCTTTTAGCAAGGCCATTATTTGCGCGATAGAAAGTCCGAAAAGTCTTATTGCTTGCTCGTGCTCTATCAGAAGTTCACAAACGGCCTGCATTGCGGAGTCATTATATGCATTCGTGTATAAGGCGCTAACGTCGAATGACTCCATGGTGTGAGAAGCGCTGATACGTGTCTCGCGTAGACGGTCTAAGAACATCTTTGTATTGCCTAGAAGTACTCTGCGTTGATACCACTGCTT